>JACEFZ010028276.1:12500-190000 GCA_014155875.1 Cepaea nemoralis | reverse complement strand
TAGCGCCACCTGACGAACGGGAATATAAAGTTCGATGTTGTTGTCACCTAATGACACCTGTAGAAAACACCACCTACATTTACCTGCCATCCCACAGAACTGTGTGACTTACTTATTGACTTGACCGCGTAATATACTCGCTACACGATCTGGTCAGCAGAGATAGCTGAATATTAAGATCGACTGATGAATTTCAATAATCAATTTTACCATAATTCATAGTATGATTTTGAAAACTTGTCAAATATTTTTCACCATTAAAAGTTGAAAATGAAAAGTAGTTGACGAAGAAAGAAAACAGACAAATTTAACATTTCAGCCACATTTAAAGATGTGAGACTTCTTTTTTTTTTTTTTTTAAATCACACTCGAGGGAAACTTTTAAGTAAGTTGTTATTAGGATTGATAATGAAATAGGATAATATCAGCCTATTATGAGAGATGTGAGACAGGGATGTGTAATGTCTCCAGATCTTTTTTTTCCCTATATAGTGAAAATATTTTCAGAAATGTAGAAGATATAAATGGAATCATCATTGTAGGACGAAACATCAATAACATTAGATATGTAGATGATACAGTATTGATTGCAGACAATGAGCAGGATCTGCAATAATTAGTAGATGCGGTTGTTGCACACAGTGAACAACTAGGGTTTGAATTAAATTGTAAAAAGACACAGATAATGGTCGTCACTAGGAAGAAAGAAGCACCACAATGTAATATACAAGTAAATGGGAATATTCTTCAACAAGTGAATCGATACAATTATCTCGGAACAGTCATAACATCTGATGGGAGATGCTTTGAAGAGATAAGAACAAGAATCGCCATGGCGAAAGTAGCCTTTAGCAAGACGAAAAACATACTGACCAATAAAAAGATGTCAATTGAAACGAGAAAAAGAGTGTTGAGGTGCTACATAGAGCCTGTACTTTTGTATGGATGTAAAACTGGACAATGAGCAGTCAAGCTGACAAACATCTGATGGCTGTAGAAATGTGGTTTCTGAGAAGAATGTAAAGAATTCCATGGACAGACAGAAAAACAAATGACCAAGTACTACAGGAAACAAATTAAAATCGTAAATTGATGAGAAATATTACACGTAAATAGTCAAATTTTTTGGACATGTTATGAGAAGAAATTAATTGGAGAACTTGGTGACAACTGGCAAGATCAAAGGGAACAGATCAAGGGGAAGACCGAGAAGTAAATACCTGGACGGCTTGGTCACATGGCATGGTCGAGACAGGAACACTGAGCTGATCCACGACTCTAGTGATCGAGTGAAATGGCGAGTCATGACCGCCCACGCTTTCCGGTATGGCACATGATGGATGGATAGAAACAAACACAGGAATGGGCAACAATGCAAAATGGAAGATACTAAACGGGTGGATGAAACGCAGTCTGTCTGAGTGTGTCCCCACAGCGAGGGTCAGGGGGGAGAGAGAGAGAGAGAGAGAGAGAGAGAGAGAGAGAGAGAAAGTGAGATAGAGAAAGAGAGAGAGAGAGAGAGAGAGAGAGAGAGAGAGAGAGAGAGAGAGAGAGAGAGAGAAAGAGATAATATGACTGACTGGTTGATTGATACATCGATTGACCGGTTGATTGACTGTTTTACTTATTTATTTATTAACTAGTTGTTTGATTGATTGATAAATTGATTTGTTGATTGATTGATTGATTGATTGATTGATTGATTGATTGATTGATTGATTGATTGGCTAGTTGGTTCGTTCGTTGCTTTTATGCTTCGATGATGCACTGCTATAACATATAACTTCAAGGGGTTGTGTATATGGCAATATCTGAATGTAAAAGAATAGCTGTCGTGGTACCGACAATAACACGGGTGAGAAAACACGTTCTGGACATGACGTGGACAGCGTGTTCTTGTTGGAATCGACCCTGTCAATTGACATGAAGGAAATAATTACTTTGATGTGTTATAAGTGACAGATGTGTGAAATAGTGGCCTGTGTAAGGGGTGATCCTTATATTGATCTTGTTTGCTGTTGCTGTGTGAATCATCGCGTTCTGATAAGCTATATTCATATTGTAGGAACTACTTAGGGATGGTTAAATTAAGTTTATAACAGAGAGCAAAGTATTCATCTCATCTCATCATGTTCCTCCTGTACCTTGCGGTGTCATGGTGAAGTATAAACAGCGGGAGAGTGCCAGATTATGGGCTTCATGTATCGATATTCCCACGGACTCTGTTATTCACTCTGTCCATTGTTTACGTGGTCGGCCTCTTCTTCTGCGTCCATTTGGTATGTTAATCATTGTTGTTGTGGTATACTGTTATACTGTAAGCTGGTAACCTAGTTACATGGCCAAACCATTTGACTTGCTGCCTTCTAATTATAAAATCTAACGCTGCTTTAACCCCACTTTAGTCCTGATTTCTTCATTTCTGATTTTCATATTGTTCGTAGAAAAACCTCAGAAGCAAAGTATTATAATAATAACATCTTAGCTTTCAGACGTGCACTGATATTTCTCATGTTTTTTGTTTTAAATTGCATGTTCTTTTCATGATGTTGCGGTCAGCCCCAGGTTGATTTCTAGCCATGTTTATGTTCAGTAGTTTATTATTGCTTTCTGAACAAGCAGTCAGAGTTTATGTCCAACTGATCGGGAACGTTATATGTTATTATTTTAAACAGATGTTCATTCTATAGGTATACATTTTTGTTTAAACTTCTTTTAATGGTTAAACCGACACCGATCTTTGAGTATGCATGTATGTATTTCAACTATACGTATATTCCTGTAGTGCATTAATTTGTATTCGTCCTTTCTATAAAAAGTAAAATAACTATTATTAAAATATCATTATTTTTTATGAAGAATTTAACTGCTTTAAGTCCATCTATCCTGCCATTAGCGCGAAGGAAAGTTAAGAGCGAGTTAACCTTTCGGCCACGCTGACCAATGTGGGAAAGAGGAGTAAGAGATATTTATCATGTAACTAATTGCCAAGAATACGTTTAGGAGAAGGTCACATATCTGCAATATAGTAGCGGCATGTGTGAAAATGTGTACCAACATTCGGTCTGCGTAACATGAAATAAAATGTGTGTGTATGTATGCAACTCTGTGTGTGTGTGTGTGTGCATGCGTGCGTATGTGTGTGCGTGTGTGTCCGTGAGTGCGTGCCTGTGTGTGTGTGCGTGCAGTGCATGTTGTGTGAGTAGACGTGATTGTGTGTTTTTACGTTAGTCTGTTTATGTAAATTTGTCCTTGATATTCTACGCCTGCTGTAGTAAAGAAGTAAGGAGGTAAATTAACAGCATTCATTCATTCATTCAGTAGCATGTCCTTTGCAGAACCTCGCTCCCATAACAACCTTCCGGAAAACCTCTCGATCAAAAGCAAGATGTCCCGCGTCCGATACACCCATCTGGAGATCATCCGCCACATCCTGCACCCATTTTCTCTTTGGCCTTCCTCTTCCTCTCTTCCCAGGCATATACCCTTCCATTGTTGAGAGTTGATGAAAGAAATAAAGAGGAGGCAAGTTAAATATTTCGGCCACGTTAAAAGACATGATACTCTTATAAAAACCACACTGGAAGGCAAGAACAACAGCAGCAGCAGCAACAACAACAACAACAACAACAACAACAACAACACACAAATAGGGCTAAAGGCAGCCTCATAACAAATGCTGCAGTTTGGTTGTGAAGTGCTAGACGTTCACACAGTCTACATCCCAACTTTTAAACTATACTTATTTGTATTTTAATTAAGTAACACAATCTGATTAGCTATTGATAAACCACTATCCTAACATCCTCCATGTAAAATCCATTTTATAATACGCATAAGTTTATAATACGTATGATTGACAGACCCCAAGATTTTCTGACAACATGAAAATTCGTGTATAATACCCACCATAATTTATCAAGTTTTTATTTATAAAACATTTGTTTAAACATAATATGATACATATGAAAACAAAGACATTCATTTTTATTATCAAATTGTGACAAACATTTCACAGACATTCTAATGTTGGGTACTTTCGATATCGAAAAGACGTATTTTTCATTTTTTTTTAAATGTTGCATGTCCATTGCAGTAAACTTTCTAGGCAATTTTAAATTCAGTAGCTTTTCATTACTTTCTGAACGAGAAGTCAACTTTTATGTTACATTGGCCGATATATGGAATTGACCCTCTACCCCGACATCAGCGCATATGAAGTTTAAGCGCAAGCGTATAATACGCACTCTTGTTTCAGCAGGAAAAAAATTAATAATCATTACGCGTATTATATAAGAGTACGGGAGGTCCGCGTGGCAGAATGGATAAGAGCGTTCGTTCTTAAACATCCGGTGTGCTGATGTTGAGGTAGGGGGTTCAACCCCTACACCGGTCAGTTGGACGCAAATGTTGACTTCTCGTTCTTGACTTACAATTACCTCTGATGATGAGGGTCACTGATAATAGGACACGCTAATATACACGCAAAATTCAGTCCACAGATACTAGAAGTAGTGTGTATGGACTACGCATGAGTTCAGAGCGAGCGAATACTAAATAAAACCCAATATAAAACATACATACAGGAGTACATCATCCCCGCCCTGACTTCTCCGCACCCACTCAAGACCTCAATCTCAATAACTTCATGCTTCAATCCCTACTATTTTTTTTTATCAGAACCCTACCACTTCATCATTTCTGTTTGTTCAAGAAAAATTATCTCGCTCCTGACAGATCTGAGGTAACAGAAAGATCAGTCAGAGACCCTATCTGCCAAAATGCCCAATCCATTGCCGAGAAGTGAATCCTTTCCTTGCCTCGCCGTGGACAAACATTGGCTCAGTTTGTTTTAGGATGTGGGAGAAAATATGTAGATGCCCGTATAGTGATTCTCATAGAAAAAGAGAATCTTTTCTGTACATGACACGGCATCATATTACGCTTAGTTTATTTGTTCCAAGCCAAAACACACTGAAAGTGATAATATAAAATATATAAATTAGAGCAGTTAAGGTTTGAGTTTATAGTAGTTAAGGTTTGTTGCAAGTTCTACAGGACCTTCTAATGTTGAGTCCTTTTGGTATCCAAAAGACGTATTTTTTTTTACTTTTAAAACGTTGCATGTCCTTTGCAGGTTAACTTTCTAGGTAATTTTAAGTTCAGTACTTTGCATTGGTTGCCATTTGTTGGCTTTTTTTTTTTTTAAATTATTATTTTAAATTTAATAGGCTTTTTTATGATCAGTAGTTTTCCATTGCTTTCTGAACGGCCAACGCAACGCGATCTGCTTCTAAATCACCCGCGGCTGACTTATAATCCTTCGACTCGGTGTGTCGGAGAACTGTGAAACTGCTCTGCACTTACCCCTAAGCCACAGACGCCGACGGTTAGAGTATTAGAAATGTTAATTTGGAACTTAGAAAAATTATGCCTGCTAGCTCTCGATCTTACATTTCCGGTTCGCTGATGACTAGGTTAGTTAGTTAGTCGAGGTTCTAACTTCACAAAATTAAAGTTAAATAAACCCCATCAGTGAGTATAAAGAGTAGAGCGACTGGGTAGGAATTGATAGGTATTTTAGTTATTTTAACATAAATTTAAACTTGTAATACCTTAGCTCTATAACTGACAACAATGGGCGCTGGTCTACAGGCAAGACAAGGAGACAGGCCATAACAATGCAGATGGTAAACATTATTAAATGATTATATGCCAAGTAACAAGTAGGTTTGAACCACACTTGGTACACAATCAAACGAATAAGTATTATAATGTAAATAACAGAGAGAGAGAGAGAGAGAGAGAGAGAGAGAGAGAGAGAGAGAGAGAGAGAGGAGAGAGAGAGAGAGAGAGAGAGAGAGAGAGAGAATTTTAGATATTTTTTCAAATATTTCTCATTTATAGACTTTGAATTATAAAACTATTTATACTGTGACTGGACATGTCGGACAGTTGTACACACCTCGAGACGTAATGGGTATAAGGTGCTAGCCCTGTAATTGTATAAACCAGTCAGCACTGGATGGTTGAACGTGGCCAAGTGTCACACCGGCCGCCTTTACTTCAGGGTACATGTCCGGGTACCTAGTTTAGATTGGGTCGATTCACAGAAGGTTGCTAAACTACACAGGGAGTTTCCGTGGCGAAGTAGTCAAGCCATCTGCTTCGCGCTCCGAAGGTTGTGGGTTCGATTCCGAGCTACGTCTTTTGGTTCACGAGTGCAGTTTTCTCGGAGACTCCTGGGGGTCGTCGCTGGAGCTATGGAGTGCTTTGTGCGACGCCTTCGTCAAGCCGCCCTGTGGAAAGAGACTGAGCCATATATGGGATAAAACCTGGGGCAATGAAATCGATCCTCTCGACTTTTATTACTTTTTTATGCTAAGCTACAAATACTGACATTCTAAAAGATGATTAGTGAAAGCTCTCAAGAAATATTACTACAGAAATGCTACTACAGAAATGTTACTACAGAAATGTTGCTACAGAAATGTTACTACAGAAATGTTACTACAGAAATGTTACTAGAGAAATGTTGCTATGTTGTTTAAGTCCTGAAGGAGGAAACAGCTATAGGTTTGTGATGTGAACAATCCTTATAACGTCACCGTGTTAGTCTCCAACGTGATTTCACTTGCTTAACACTCTTGACATCATTAACAACAATATTCACAGGTTACAAGACAATGGCATGCTTATTGTAATTTCTATCACAATTTTAAGGTTTTAATGTGAATCCTCCTCGTAATTAATTAATAAAATGTTCAAAGGAGATTGCTATTCAAAGCATTTAAAATGAAAATATAAAGCGAGGAGTAAAGTATATTTTAAGCATTCTTCCAAGAGTTTCGCAAAGAGATTCAAGCCCAAATGTCGGCTTTTAGATGTTTCATCAAAGTATGCTCAGAAGGACATATTGTTTAGAACATGCGCATTGACAAGTCGCAATCCTACAACTCTATTTTTAGACGCCCCTAGTGAAATCTAATCCAATGTTAATATTTGAACATAGAAAAGATAGTGACGAAGGTAAAGAATGATCACAGGCAAATGCATGTCTTTCATCTTGTGGTTTTGATCCGTGCAGCTCTAGCCTTATTTTGATCTCAGGAAGGTTTGATCTCTTCGGGTGTTTGCACTGAAGGAGTTGCACTTGTTCATGATGAATGTTTTCTCCCGGACCTAGCCCTTTTAGTACATAGTGGAGAAGACTAAGGAGAGCAAGAGCAAGAAGAACAGGAGCAATAAGAGAAGGAGGGTGTGAAAGAAGAAGAAGAAGAAGAAGAAGAAGAAGAAGAAGAAGAAGAAGAAGAAGAAGAAGGATGAGGAGGAGGAATAGAGCTTCTTCTTCTTCTTCTTCTTCTTCTTCTTCCTCTTCTTCTTCTGCTTCATCTTCTTCCGTCTGAGCACACTTTTCCAACATTTCATTTAGCCAAACCACTGATGCTCGGCAAGTGCTACGAATTAAAGAAGACATGTAACATCAAATACTGGCTACAGAGGTCTATTCTCGCAACAAGTATTTAGGTTAAGGTTGGCTATCGCTCACCAGCAGAAGCACTTATTGAGGTACGGTTGTGTCTGGTAATTCCTAACCTGTTCATTGTTTCATGTTCTCATTCCAACATTTACTTTCTCCACCCTTTCACCACTTGCAATACACTCATATCTAACGTCGTTTAGGGAAATCTGTGTTTTTCCGTCCACATTTGTGAATGTCTTTCACTTGATCCTCTTGTACCTTACGGTGTCGCATATACAGCGGTAGAGTGCACGTTTATTACATCATATATCGAGATTCCCAAGGACTCTTTTATTCCCACTGTCAGTCGTTTACATGGTCGGCCTCTTCTTCTGTTTTCTTTTGGTCTGTACATCATTGCTTGTTGTGGTATACTGTTAGTTGGTAGTCTAGTTATATGGCCGAACCATTTAAATTGCTGTTTTCTAATGAAATCTAGAGCTGCTATAACCCCGCTTCTTTCTTTTTCTTTGAGCAGTAGGAAAAGACCCTTGCAGGTTTCCTAGGCTTTTGTGGTTCTTCGGCTATGGATAATTCCGATTGATCAAGCGGTGTGCTTCTAGTGATGATGCCAAGGAGCTTGTTCATTGTATCAAATGGCTTGTCTTCCTGGGATGTTTTTGTTGAGGGATGTTTGGTTGGTTACCTGATTGTGAAACCTCTGGTAGACCGCAAGTTTCAACTCTTAAATCTGATGTGCCGGCCTTCAGGACACCTTGGCTCTGAAAAGGGCGTGCATATATCTGAGTGAGTTTGGTGTAGAGACTTTCTCCTGACCTGGTACCAGAGTACCATCTCCACGAGGGACTGTGATACACAGATCACCTTTCCCTCTCAAAACCCAGAAATCAGCGGGATGTGCAAGACCGATACTAGAATCCATATCTACCTAGAGCATGGTAGAATGTAGCCAGCACATATGGACTATAATAAGTCTAGGCTGGGGATGTTTCCTTCACGGGATTTTGTTGTTCTATTATCAACAGCCTACAACTCAATGTCCAAGGTTAAATTCTGTCGAGATCGAGATTATATTCTTGCTTGTTCGTCTGCTCAACAGAATATCCCGAATATTCTGCCCATTCGTTTCCCAGCATATTCTCATGTTTTTACTTGGTGTTTGTAGCCGTGCTTGTTAGTTTTTCGATCTCTAAAGAGCGACAGTCAACACGGTAAATTAACTGTCGTGTCCTCCTTTAAAGTGTCGTCCCTGGAGTGAGGAGATCCGACACCCACATTATAATATTATTTTTTTTTTTTCCCCCTCAATATTCTGGAGAATCCACCAGCTTCCGTCCAACACACTCCATCAGCCTATGGACACCTTTTCCTATCACTCTCACACTGTCGTACTATGCCCCCTTCTCATACTTCCCCAACGCAACATACTCAACAACTCTTACTTCTAGAAATTAATAAAGATTAATTTATTAAAATAAAAGTGTAACGTGTATGAGACGTGTATGCGAAGAAAATGTGTGACGTGTTCTATAAAGTGTAGAGAATCTGACTCTCAGACATCAGATCAGTCCGCTGATCACAGCAAAGATAGACCACAGCACGTTACGTCAGAACAAGTACGTCTCACCCGTTGCCGGAACCATCCTGCCGGATACTGCTTTGCTTCTGTAGACCTCTGGTAATCCCATTTCATGAACATGAGAAATAGACACCGGTGGTATGAACAGTTACTTATGGACCGGATTCACTCTACACAATGTCCGTTCCTAATGTTCTCTAACCAACTGCACAAGTTCTTTTCTAGTGTTTACACAGTTAGTAAAGTTAAGTGTTAGTCGACAGATCATCCTCGTTGCACATCGAACCATTCAGTCCGCAAGTGCTAATTACTAATGTTAATTGTTACTGTACTAACACTAGTTACTCTTAACCGGTTCTCGGTTCGTTACCACTGTTTAATGCTGTATGGTGCAACTGTAATCTTCACTATGTTGGGTGAATCAACCTCCCTCTAGCTTTTAATCACGTCTGTAAGCAATCTTTATTGATTGCCGAACTGGTGTTCTTCCGACTGGGATTTTCTTCCTTCCCAAAACTTTATTGAGCTTCCTTGGATCTGGTAGGGAACCTTAAATGGCACCACTGCAGTCCTATCAATCATATCTACATCTGCCATTATAGGCACGTGTAAAATTAAGTCACTAATTAACACACGGTAGATATTATTTCCACTAGGCGCTGCCGTGCCCTGGCACTCTGACTAAAGCATAATTTCAAGTCCTCCCTAGCTGGTCCCAACTAGAGTTTATATGGCAAACTACCAAAGTTGTCCACGTGACTTTATCCTCTTCTCCCCCACACAGGTGTTATTTGGACATATCAACCATTTGCAAGGATCTATTTTTCCGGGCTTAAATCCTGTCAAAGTTGTCAGTAATTGTTAAGATTCTCAAAACAAGCCAGCGAATTTTATGACGACTTCCAACAAACAGTTGCAAATAACCCCGTCAAACTCTTCATGTTCCGGAAACCAAGAATTGACATATGTACTGTTTTCTCCCTACTAAGTACTTCCGTTTTACATCTGCCATTGTGATCTCACGGCTTCCATCTGCATTCAAATGTTGACAAACTTGTCAATCTTCTGTTCCGTGGTGACAATATATGTGATTCTAACTGGTAATGAACTGCCAACTCGGTGTATCCCTTCCTTCTCACTCAACACCAAATGTGTAGATGGCTGACCCCACTGCTTCCATTTACATTCAAATGTAGACAAACTAATCAAGGCGATGCCAGGACCTGTCACCATCAACACCGACCGTTCCAAATCCGTTATAGATGTACACGTGCAGCTACAAATATTGTCCTGAGATTTTGACATCCGCGGTGTTTTTCCAGTTAGTAAAATAATGGTGCTGAAAATACACGCCAAGCAAACGTCGGGAATATTTATCTGTTTAACTCATGGCAATCTCGCGACATTAACAAAACCCCGATTCTTGATTATTCACCACAATGCTTTACTTTTGTTACAAATGCCTCAGATTGTGCCAGTTGCAACTTGATCATTCTTCGTGAGACAAAAAGAATGGGATTGGAGTACAGCAAAAAACATGAGAAGTAAACCCGAGAGGGCGTGGTCGATACATGTGGGCATTTTCTGCGTAATATGTTAAGAAATTATTGTAATCTAATAAAGACCACTGTTGCAATGTAAATTTATTCATCTGAAAGTGCTCGAATGCCGTTTGTTTACATTATAATGTCGTCAAAATTTTAAGGCGTTTCCATAAAAAGAAACATCGGAAGGCTTCTCTAATGAACTCGTAAGCACAGCAGATATGAGAAGTAAAAATATTTACACAGCGGCAAAATGGAAATTCAAACCCGCCATGATGACATGACACTTTTCACAGCTACAAGTGAAGTTGAATTTTTTGTCCTTACAGTTCTATCTTGCATAAACGACCCAATTAAAATCACCGGTCTGCGTCCTGTGTCATTCTTTTCCGAATAGAAGTAGGTGGTTTTTGTTTAATTATAAAACTTGGCTGTTATTCTCAGGCCCTGGGCATGATCTGACACGTTGTTGAAAATAAAACCGTTGGCCAGTCTCATTCACGTAGCACAAACACTTGATTGGATATGCTTTGTTAAATGATGCCGTTTTATGTCTGCGTTGAATGTTTAGAAAATGTTAAATAAAGGTGGACGCTATAGTGGCAATTATATTTCTAAAGCAGAAGTCTTTGTTTGGCAAATGGACAAGCAAATGATTTGCTTCTGAAATATGAAATGACGATGTGGCATCTGTTGTAAACATTTTGATTTCATGGGCTGTACACGAGAGTTCATCTAGCCGCATTTAGTTTATAGAGTATTTATTTTCCGTTTCTGTTAGTTCTATGAGCACATTTATTTAATTGTAGTGCCCACTCTTCTAAGTATGGTGTTTCATAAACGAGGCGATATAATGTTTCATAAAAGAGACAATCTCCTGTCCATACTATATATCAATAGTCAGGTCTTAGTCAGATATGACTGAGCTACCGTATAACAGTAGACGGTACTACCTGGTTTCTGTTAGCGCTGAACGTTGGGCGGCGCTTACCAAACCCGACACCCCACATTGTGCCAACGGCTTCGGGCGGAAGAGCGCAATTGGGAGGGTACAAGCCTTACCCTGGTGCGAGGAAATGCAAGCTAAAGACAAAATGTCATGGCAGGGCAGACCAGGCCCTAAGCCTTGGTTGGCGACTGGTCTAGGATCGAAGCTCCGACAGGCGGACAGTTAGAGCATTGCTTTGCTGATCCGGCAGCTTCTGCAGCTTGTCTTGTTCCAGATGTAGGGGTGTTACCTTTCCTCTGGAGTAAACTAGGCAGGCCGAGAGAGGGATCATGCTGCATGGGCAACACATGATCTCTATATTTTAGTCCCAGGCTTTGTGCTATGGAGAGGCAGAAAAGTCACACACCAAGCGTTTCTTCTTCTTCTTTTCGTTCATCCGGAGTGTTTTTTCAGATGTGATTGCGGTGTGTCAGTTATGCGCCCTTGGGCCGAAACCCGTAGGCCAACACATCCGGCTACAGTGTGCTTTTTTGACCAGGTAGCATTCCTGGGAGACTCTCAATTTTGTGGTGCCATCTACAGCCCAGCTGGCCAAAGTTGAACGGTAGAAGACAACGGTCATCCCTCAAAGGAAGGCAGGGACAGTCCATAGCATTTTCCGCCATCCAAGGTTGCTTCCATAGGTGCAGGGCCGACACATAGCGTCCTGATTCTGGGCTCACCGAGGGAAATCGTCACGTCCTGCTCATGGCTGCTTTAAATCCTCACTTCAATATATTGGTCATTTCGTTTGCCCCGGGCCATTCCTGCACAAACCAGACACGTTTGCAGACGGTATCCACTCAGCGAGTTTTCGGACATGTGCTTGTCGTTGCGCCCGTCAGAGCTGTTCCAGGCACGACAGACATTCGGAAAACTACCTAGTCAGAGCTGTTCCGAACAAGAGCGGCATTCGGAAACTAGGTAGTCAGAGCTGTTCCTAGCACGAGAGACATTCGGACGAGACATTTCACTCGGACGTAATTGCGTAGTGTCAATTTTTAGTTTGCCACCCGTAGGACGACACTTCCTACTTCCGGCGGGCATTTTTTAATGAGGTTAGCCTTCCTCTGGTTTCGAGGCACGTTGGACTGTTGTGATGTCACCAACATCTCAGCTGGTCAAGATAGAACGATCAACGACATCGCGGTCGGCCCTCAAGGGAAGGCAGGAGCAGATCATGGGCATTCCCTCGCTATCCAAGGAGGCTTCCATAATTGCAGAGCCGGCACATATTGCTCTGAGACTGGGCACACCCGAGGAGTTGCCACGTCCTGCTCATGGCTGCTTTAGTTCCTCACTTCCATGTGTTGGGAGTCTCGCTTGCCACTGATCGCTCAAGCACACACCAGGAGCGGTCAGACTGCGAGCGACATCCACTCGGTAAGCTTTTATTTTTGACTTCGGACAACGCAATAGGTTCGCTCGCCGTGCGTTCCATTTCGCGTCATTGAGACGTTCTTCCACTTTTGTCTACACTCTCTGTCACTTGTTTTCCCGGGAGGAATGTGGAATCAACAAGCACATCTTCAAACTTATTATCTGTTGGGATTATTGACTGACTTCTGTCTACACTCCTCCCTTCTGTCTTCCCTTCCATATATCTATTTCTTTCACTCTCTCTGTTATTCCCTCAACACATACTCCGACAACAGTTCCTTTCAACGATAAATAAAAGATTTATTAATAAAAACTATGTCTGGTGTATGTATGGACTGTGTATATGTAGTTGGTATTGTCTGCTAGTGTGAATGCAAGATAGGACGGTTGACTTCGTATGTGCCGTAGTTCTTCTCGCCTTTTCTGTCGGCCAAAACACAGGACAGCACACACAGAAATGGAGTGATCTCACCCTGAATGATCTCCTCCTGCTTGAGTCTGGACTTAATCCAATTCTTGAAGAAAACAACTGTTCAATGTCTTATCACCAGAAAATAATCCGATTTGGTAAGTCACTGAAGTTCATATATTTCCCGTTTTGGAAGGTATTATAATCCACCTCTGAATACACACCGCCACTATCCAACATTGTCTAGAGTTACTATGAATGTTCTACACCATGTCTATTGTTAATAAAGTTTAATGTTTCGGCACAGTGCAATTGCATGCAGTTTTAAGTATCCCTGCTTGCCACAGGTTAACGTCTTTTCCTTTTAAGGGTTTTAGTTGTATATTCGTTTGAGCATACAGTGTTCTGTATTTGACGTTAAGTTATCACTTCTTCATATTAAACCATGTCTATGTTCTTGTTGGTTCTAAGTAGGTACTTTATTTGCTCAAGTGCAGTAACCTTCATCTCTTCTCTGATTTCAATAGGGGGATTTGAACCTGTGGAGAAGATAGGTAATCTGGTGATATGAGTCTGCTTCATATAATTTTCTTATGTGAGAGTCCTTCTCTAGCCATACTGAAAAGCCTCCGAAAAACATACGGACATACGATTTCTGAGTGCACTAAAGTTTACACGACTAGATAAACGAATGCAATTTCACACGTTAAGAACAAACACCTATATCCCTATGCTACTATTACACTAAGATTCTAATACCTTATATATTCACTTATCCTCCTGGAATCGAAATACACTAGCGAATAACACACTAATATCCCATATTCTTTCGACCCTTAGGGACGTGTATTTCTTTCCCCACTCAGGAGGCATATATCATTCAGCCCAGTTTGGAACACACACTAACCAGAAACCCCAGTTGCTACTATTTATAACAAGTGTTCACTCCTCCGTTGATTGTTTGATCTACAATCAAATTTGCCGTATCCTGCCCATCAAAAAGCGGTGAAATCACGTAGTGGTTAGTTGTTCGTTTCTCTCCGTTGTTACGCTGTTCCTCCCTTCATCGCTGGTCGCACTTCAAAGAAATCTATTCTCTGATCACCGTCTCCTGCTGTGTTTGTCCGGTGTCGAAAGTTTCCCCCAGCGCGATCGTACCGTTTCCCGTGTCCGGTCAGATCGTCAAGCAATGAACTCGGCGAACACCTGGATCCTATTTTTATATTCGTAGGTCAATGATCGTTAATTTTATTCCTTCTCTCAGAATGACGTACACAATGGTTAACCCTCCTTGTATTTTAATATGTAAGTTATCAAGGAATCACTAAACTGCAGTTTTTTCCGTGACATAGGCCCCCTCTTAAGAGAGTTGACCGCGTCGACTCTTCATCCCTGTAGTTTTGATTCCTATGATCCTCCAACTTATTCCTCTTCCTCTGGAGTTGGATGTCTAGATAAGAAATCCGCTCCTACATTCTCCTTACCAGGGATGTATTCCACTGTGAAGTTGTACTGTTGCATCAACAACGACCATCACATCCACCGTGCGTTGAGCTTCTGCGAAGTAGCTATTAACATCACGTGTTGATGATATGATTGGATCCTCACATGGATCAACACCTCATCCAGTAGGCGACCTCATATGCACCCTACCATACTACTCATGACTGAAACTAGTGTTGGCTCATCGCTCCTGTACGTTCAGTCGACCTCCTTTCCACTGGCGTAAGCGATGGCTCACAATACAGACGGATCGTCCCATCCTGATTGTAACACTGCTTCCATGTCCTCTTGGTTTCCCCCGGCTTTGCCTCTGGGGATGTTCCACCTCGTCCTCGTTGGACCGAGTCGTCTTTCCCAAATCTCCTGGACTTTTGCTTCCAGGACCATCTTGGGCGATATTGTATCTGGTCAGCCAATCTTCGGTTGGAGTCCCGGGTATTTCTCGCCTTTCCCGACGTTACCCACCCCTTCTGAACTTGGTTACTAGGGAAAGTTTCCCTCTTGTCCTTTCCCTGACGTGTGATTTCCCTACTCCCTCCGTTGGGTAAATCTGACCTATCACGTACTGTCCCATAGGCTCTCCTATGTTGTACTGGCGATCTCTGGTCTTCGTCTGGACTGGTAACTTTTGTCCCAATGGCTGCCATCACCATAAAGTGCGAAGCTTTGCTCCCGGATCTCTCCTCATATTTCCTAATGAGATGTCTAGGGAGATTTTTCTGCTCTTCCCCGATCCGGATTTTGTAGATGTTCTTGGACACCACCTTTTCCACAGGATAAGGTCCTTTCCATCCTACTTGGAGTATATTGGTCTCTGCTGGACTCCACACTTCCACTTTGTCTTCCACTTTAAGAGCTATTTTACTCTTAGTCCGCTTGTTGGGTGGTGCGTTCTGGCACTCCGAACAAGACTTCAACCACCGGCGTACATCTCCGGTCATTCCTGGCCAGCAATAATGGCCGGAAATTTGCTGCAAGGTCTCTCTGACACCCATATGTCGATTCTCGCCTATGATGTGTCCACTCTGAAGAATGTGAGGACGGTGGGTCTCTGGAACCACCCACTGCTCGTGCAGGTTATCTCCCCTCCCAGCTCTCCGATAGAGTAGTCGATTCTTCAGAAAGTACTGTCCCCGTTCTGGTGGCTCAGCACTTCTTTGCAGCTTCCTGTAGCAAGGACGCAACGTAGTATCCTTCCTCTGGGCAGTATGCAATTCTCCTATCCCTGAGTTGTCGCATAGTGTCTCTGCCTCTTTTTCCTTCCCTTGAGATCCACTGACTACTGTTCCCTTGTGGGCTGGCTGTTTGGGCATCCCCAAAAAGACATATTTCGTGCCAATGATCATTGGGAATAGGGAGTCAGCTAATACAGCCGCAGGAATAATGCCCGTGACGTACCTGGATTTAATCTCCACCTTGGCGATTGGCAGCGTCATGGTAACCGCACTCCTCATTGCCGGCTGTATTTCTATGGTCTCCCCTGTAAGTTGGTCTGGGCGTACCAAGCTGGCGTCTATCACAGCTTCCCCATCCAAACAGGTATCGTAGAGACAAACCACCTGCTGGCCATTGACTTCAATCAGTTCAACCACAGGTGGTCTCTCTTGGTCCGGAGTGTCTTCCATCTCCTTGACCGTTTCCTTTCCTTCCTCTTTTGATTCCTCGAGGTTGGTTATGCAATTGGCGTCTTCTGCCTTGCATCTGCAGTCCACAGTATTATGTGTTGTCGACTGGCATTGTGTACACCATGTTCCCTTCCTAGGTTTTCGTGTGTCCTTTTTGTTCCTAGCTCCTTCGCCGACCTCAGCCTTGTCTGTGATCACCGTCGTAGGAATCACTTTGCATGCTGCGAAGTAAGAACTTTTAGGTTTCGATCTGCAGTCCTTCGTGTTATGAGATGGCACCTTGCAGAATGAACACCACTTCTCGGACCACTGTCGTTTCGCTGGAGAATTCGAGGTGTTCTGGTTTCCTTCCTTCACCTTCTCTGAACTCTCCTCTGTGTGCTTTATATAAGGTTCCACTTTTTCTCCTTCCCAGTTTTTAGGTTTCTTTTTCTCTTGTTTCTCCTGACCTTTGGTTTGAATACTGAGTTCCGCAGCCTCCCCATGTACCTCTACGAATCGTTCCGCCAGCTTATTCACAACATCAATCCGTTCCGCCCCTTGTTCTCCCAAGAAGGTTCTGAGAGGTTTCGACATTTGCTTTCGCATCTGGTCGACCACCATCATCTCTTCGAGACTCTCATAATCCCTCTTGAATTCTGCCAAGTCCATCCATTTCTGGAGATAGGATTTCAGCCTCAGACTGTAGGCGGCGAATAGTTCTCCCGGCTCTCGTCTAGACGATCTAAACTTCTTCCGATACGTTTGTGCTGTGACTTCATAATGTTTCATCAAAGCGGCTTTCAATTCCTCATACTGATTTTCATGTCCTGGTGGTAGGCGTGTGTAGACCTCGTACCCTGAACCACGTAAAGCCTGGGATAATTTAAGAGCCCATCGGCTTCTATCCAGTCCCATAGCGACTGCCATGGCCTCGAACCGATCCAAAAACTGGTATATCTTCTCTTTACTTTCATCAAAGACCGCCAAGGGAAACTTCATGGCATGGTAACCCTGTCCAATCATGTGGGTTGCCCCAGGTGAAGATGAACTTCCTTCTGCTGCATCTATTTCACCCTTAGTTTGTGTCTTGAGTTCTAACTCTTTCAAGCGGTATTCATGTTCCATTTCTTGTCTCCTGGCAGTCTGTTCCATTTCCAGTTTCTTGGTCTCCTGGTCCCTGTCCATTCGCTTGGCCTCCTGTTCCATTTCCAGTCGCTTGGTCTCCTGTTCCATTTCCATTCGTTTGGTCTCCACCTCTATTCTTCTCAATTCCAACTCGGCCTTCCGATCTTCTCTTTCCGCTTGACGAATTTCCCTCTCTCGTTCCTGTATGTAATCAGTTAGTTCCGAACCAGCTAAACCAATTGCCTCCCCGTTGGCCCTCAGTTCGGCTGTAGTTACTTTAGGAGTTGCCATAGTTAAAGCAGGTAAGTCAGCAAGTTGAGTACAGACACCTCAAAGCAGTAAAGAAGTCCTTCCTATAAACAGATAATCTACCTAGAACCTATATCATTTTCCCCTATGTATATCTAATATTATAATGTCTACAACACCACACAGTACATCACAACCACTCTCTCATCCACAAGAGGAGATATAGGATAAAGACTTATGTAGACGTGTGACCGTGTGACTAGGTATGTAATGTGTCTTACCACCTATCCACATTCACCCTGTCTGGAACTTTCTCACTGTAAAGTCACCAGCATTAATGAAATGTTTCTACCATAAACGTAATGGCACCATATATCCAATGGACGTCCTTCCATTAAAAGTCATCAATGTATACTTATATTTATTCCAATCAGTATGTCCCAACATGCAGGTACTCCGCTATGCCTGTGCCAATATGCAGGTACCCCTCTATGCATATGCCCTGTTATGCCTCCAGTTCATATGGGTATTATGTTCTACCCCGCTCGCTCCACCAATTATGTCACTTGTTTTCCCGGGAGGAATGTGGAATCAACAAGCACATCTTCAAACTTATTATCTGTTGGGATTATTGACTGACTTCTGTCTACACTCCTCCCTTCTGTCTTCCCTTCCATATATCTATTTCTTTCACTCTCTCTGTTATTCCCTCAACACATACTCCGACAACAGTTCCTTTCAACGATAAATAAAAGATTTATTAATAAAAACTATGTCTGGTGTATGTATGGACTGTGTATATGTAGTTGGTATTGTCTGCTAGTGTGAATGCAAGATAGGACGGTTGACTTCGTATGTGCCGTAGTTCTTCTCGCCTTTTCTGTCGGCCAAAACACAGGACAGCACACACAGAAATGGAGTGATCTCACCCTGAATGATCTCCTCCTGCTTGAGTCTGGACTTAATCCAATTCTTGAAGAAAACAACTGTTCAATGTCTTATCACCAGAAAATAATCCGATTTGGTAAGTCACTGAAGTTCATATATTTCCCGTTTTGGAAGGTATTATAATCCACCTCTGAATACACACCGCCACTATCCAACATTGTCTAGAGTTACTATGAATGTTCTACACCATGTCTATTGTTAATAAAGTTTAATGTTTCGGCACAGTGCAATTGCATGCAGTTTTAAGTATCCCTGCTTGCCACAGGTTAACGTCTTTTCCTTTTAAGGGTTTTAGTTGTATATTCGTTTGAGCATACAGTGTTCTGTATTTGACGTTAAGTTATCACTTCTTCATATTAAAACATGTCTATGTTCTTGTTGGTTCTAAGTAGGTACTTTATTTGCTCAAGTGCAGTAACCTTCATCTCTTCTCTGATTTCAATAGGGGGATTTGAACCTGTGGAGAAGATAGGTAATCTGGTGATATGAGTCTGCTTCATATAATTTTCTTATGTGAGAGTCCTTCTCTAGCCATACTGAAAAGCCTCCGAAAAACATACGGACATACGATTTCTGAGTGCACTAAAGTTTACACGACTAGATAAACGAATGCAATTTCACACGTTAAGAACAAACACCTATATCCCTATGCTACTATTACACTAAGATTCTAATACCTTATATATTCACTTATCCTCCTGGAATCGAAATACACTAGCGAATAACACACTAATATCCCATATTCTTTCGACCCTTAGGGACGTGTATTTCTTTCCCCACTCAGGAGGCATATATCATTCAGCCCAGTTTGGAACACACACTAACTAGAAACCCCAGTTGCTACTATTTATAACAAGTGTTCACTCCTCCGTTGATTGTTTGATCTACAATCAAATTTGCCGTATCCTGCCCATCAAAAAGCGGTGAAATCACGTAGTGGTTAGTTGTTCGTTTCTCTCCGTTGTTACGCTGTTCCTCCGTTCATCGCTGGTCGCACTTCAAAGAAATCTATTCTCTGATCACCGTCTCCCGCTGTGTTTGTCCGGTGTCGAAGTTTCCCCCAGCGCGATCGTACCGTTTCCCGTGTCCGGTCAGATCGTCAAGCAATGAACTCGGCGAACACCTGGATCCTATTTTTATATTCGTAGGTCAATGATCGTTAATTTTATTCCTTCTCTCAGAATGACGTACACAATGGTTAACCCTCCTTGTATTTTAATATGTAAGTTATCAAGGAATCACTAAACTGCAGTTTTTTCCGTGACACTCTCTATGAGTTAGATACAGACAGTTTCGTAACCATTTCCTTCGACTGGGGCACTTTTCTGACTTTTTATACTCGCTCACAAGGTGGCTACATGTGCTGCCGGCTCAGCACCTTACCTTCATGCAGCAGTGAACGAGAAACGGCCTGGCCCTCTCATCCGGGGATCTCTCATATCCCCCAGCTGAGAGCCTTAGAACTTGTATCAGACCTGAGCATGTAGCTTGCTCAGTATCACGCCTCTATTTTTTGGTAGGAGGGTATTGGCCCGGCTCTCAGATCCGAGGGTTTGTGGCTTAGAGGCGTTCAGCCACAGCCCTCGACAGGGAGCCTTATGTGTTTTGTCCGGACCAAGAACTTCTGCCTTCGTGCGCCTGATTTAAACTTCTGACTGTTATCCTCACCTCAGTCTAACCCGCAGAGCAGCAGGTTGTGTCTCTCTTAGTCTGGCCCCTATCCCATAAGCTGTCCGATATGTAGTTTTCATCCATCGGCAAGCACATGGGGTCAGAGGGACACACAAGCTCCCCCACCGCGGCAAGGTGGAGACACATCGGGGGAGAAATTAAGAGTTATAACTGAAGTCTCCCACCACAAGATGCAGAACCAACCAAACAACTTCCGAACGGATCTGTAACACTTGCATCAGAAAAAGAGAATCCAAAATATTTGGGCATGCCATGAGAAGAGCAAAGCTGAAGTATGTCGTCATAATGAAAAAGTTAGAGGGGAGGGGAGGTAAGGGAAGGCCAAAAGAGAAGATTCTGGGCAGTTTCAAGTTGTGACATGAAAGAACGTCAGTATCAGAAATTATTGGCAGCACAAGAGACACAGTGCAGTCGATAAATATGATCACCAACGCCTCACAGCTTGGACTATAAGGCAGAATTGATCGTATCACGCTTCATGGGTAACAGTAGCTGAGTGTCACAGAAATAAACAACAGAATAGGACAAGCAGAAACTGCATTTTATAAACTGACGAACATTGTCTGCAATAAAGTCCTGTCATCGGAAGTTAGAAGAAGCATTATTGCATGTTACATAGAACCAATATTACATGTGGCTTTTAACCATGGAAAATTAGCAAACAAACAAACAACAAAGTTCTTGAAGCTTCAGATATGTGGTTTTACAGAATCAAGCTGAAAAGACCTTGAACAGGCATAATGAGTAATCTAAATATTTTGAATGATGGTAAGTTACACAGACAACTTAACACAATTACTTTAAAGAGAATGAAGAAATTTGACAATATTATCAATAGAGAAAATTAATCATATTACGACCACCGGAAAGATTTGGGGAAAGAGAGTAAGGAAAATTTCTGGACATTCTGGCATAAGATGGCATTGGAAATAGCACACAAATCTTTTACGTTCTGCTGGAGAGCGCCATATGTGAAGAGGCATGATCGTCTGTGGCAGACGGCAAAGCATGTGATGATGATGAGCAATTAGAAGAAACGCTGGACAGCAGAAAACAATGCAAGCTCAAGGCGTACTGGGATTCGAACCTCCCACCATCAGATGATGATACCATCTGGCTGAACGAACAAATATAGTTTGAAGAACGACTAACTATACACTCCTAAAGAGGGGGCTTCAAATGAACACCTTAAAAGTGTGAAAATTACAATAACCATGCCATTGTCTTGTAACCTGTCAATATTGTTGTTAAGGATTCAAGAGTGTTCAACACGAGACATCACGGTGCAGACGAATACTGTGACGTCATATGACAGTTTAAACATGGCCGCCCCATCCTCCGGGTGTACCCAGCCTAGAATGAGCACTAGGAAATATCTGGGGAAGTTAAGTCGGCCGCCGTGATATGGTCACATTGCCCACCGAGTGCTCTATACAAATATGGGGCTAGCCGTGATATGGTCACATTGCCCACCGAGTGCTCTATACAAATATGGGGCTAGCCGTGATATGGTCACATTGCCCACCGAGTGCTCTATACAAATATGGGGCTAGCCGTGATATGGTCACATTGCCCACCGAGTGCTCTATACAAATATGGGGCTAGCCGTGATATGGTCACATTGCCCACCGAGTGCTCTATACAAATATGGGGCTAGCCGTGATATGGTCACATTGCCCACCGAGTGCTCTATACAAATATGGGGCTAGCCGTGATATGGTCACATTGCCCACCGAGTGCTCTATACAAATATGGGGCTAGCCGTGATATGGTCACATTGCCCACCGAGTGCTCTATATAAATATGTGGCTAGCCGTGATATGGTCACATTGCCCACCGAGTGCTCTATACAAATATGGGGCTACCCGTGATATGGTCACATTGCCCACCGAGTGCTCTATACAAATATGGGGCTAGCCGTGATATGGTCACATTGCCCACCGAGTGCTCTATACAAATATGGGGCTAGCCGTGATATGGTCACATTGCCCACCGAGTGCTCTATACAAATATGGGGCTAGCCGTGATATGGTCACATTGCCCACCGAGTGCTCTATACAAATATGGGGCTAGCCGTGATATGGTCACATTGCCCACCGAGTGCTCTATATAAATATGGGGCTAGCCGTGATATGGTCACATTGCCCACCGAGTGCTCTATATAAATATGGGGCTAGCACCACATGCCCAAAACGCCTAAATGAATGTAAAACAGTGCTTTACTGTTTTTTACACGCTAAGTAAAATGGGGGGCCAGTCTCCGTGGCTAAGGGCTTACGGACGCGCGTCGTGAGCCCGCTTACCCGAGTTCGAAACACAGCTGCGATCGATTTGGCAGCAGACCGCGTCGCACTGGGGTTTTAACGTGTTGGTATGGGAGCCTGTCGTTCAGAATGCAATGGCAGACTGCTAAGCGTAAATTTACCAAGACATCAACAACAGCAGTAAAATACTGGTGTTGACAGAGATGTCCTGTAAATAGGATATGCAAAAAAAAAATTTAAAAAAAAAGAAAAGTAAAATGGGACCCAAGTCAACGCAGTGCCCAGCTCGCTTGCTTGCCATGACAGTGGTCCCTGGTTTAATCTCAAGCAGAGACAATTACATTTTTGGACCAGTAAGGTTGTGGAGTCGACGCAGACCCATTGGCTTCTAATGAAATCACACGTCCCACTTCTCTTGGCTAGTGAAATCGGTTACTTAGCCTTCTCGGCTAAGAGCTTAAAGCACAAAGTGCCGTGTGCACGAAGCGGCGTTAAAAATCCCTCGACAGTTGGAAATCGTAATTACGGTATGTAAACTTGCCTGCTTGTGTACAGGATCTGCATATATTTCAAATGTGCTAGCTAATGTAAAAGATCTTCGTTTAACAAATTATCCCTGTTAGCGCATATCGGAATGTTTCTTTCAGCATGTGACTTTTGCTATACTTTGCTAATTGTTCCCTGTAGCGCCATAATTTCCCAGTCATTGCCTGCATTCAAATTGCTTTTTTGGAGAACATAATAGCATGTACCTATGATAACTTCTTTGGGACCACCCAGAGCACTTAGATTTCTTGCTGAGTTGTATCAGCTACCGAAGTTGTTTGCGCACCAAATTTTCAAGCACCCTTGGGAATTCCATGTCGCCATATAAAATTTCCTCAGTTTTAAGCACGTTTAGGACACATTGAGAGACACATCGGAGGATGCCAAATTCTAGAAACTCATTAGCAGTTTTACGCTAGGCGGTTTTAGTAACCAACAATTGAGACACTGGTTTTACTGCTCCTTGAATGATAATGGATGCGGCTTAATGGCCCAGATCATATATGACCGCTAATCGTTTCCGGCAAATACTTGTAAAATTATTAACTTTGAAATAAAAGAAACATCTTCTTCTCGATTTAAGTCTTCGTCTCCGCCCCATCTCGTCGTCGTCGTCGTCCTCCTCCTCCTCCTCCTCCCCCTCCCCCTCCTCCTCCTCCTTCTTCTTCTTCTTATTTTCTTCTTCTTCTTGGTCCACGTCATCGTCTGCTGCTTCTTCTCCTCCACCTGTGTTTCGGTTTCTTCTTCTTCTACGACTTATGCGTCAATGTTTCAGACATTAACATGCATGAATTTAAGGTATTCCTTTTCTAGACATATTCCACCCAATGTAACGGACTCCAACCGTGGGCACATCAGTAATTTCTAACAACTTTTTCTCATCATCCGAAAGATCAAAGAGAAGTACCACGTCATTAGAAGCCCTTGTATTTAGTAAATAGTCCCATCCCAATGCTGGGGTTTGAACCTAGTTACTTCTAACTTCTGAGGCGGATATCGAAACCATTCTGCCACGTCATTACAACGAAACATTTAGTGGCAATACAATGAGATATGGAGTTTCGGTAGAGCATTAGCTAGTATGCTTCGCTGTTGGTCCGGTGATAATGTGTTCGAATCTCCGCCAAAACAAGGATTTTTTTGTTTTGAGATAGATACCGAGGTCGACCCAACCTAAAATGGGTACCAAGACATTTCCTAAGAGGTAAAGACAACGGGCTGGTGTTGACAACATCACCCATCTAATGCCACCGGGTGTAAACGATATAGACCTAGCATTATACACACAGCACGCCTTATTGCATGAACAGAGGTGCTTTACGTACAACAAAATATGTCCTTATGTAAGCGTGTTAGGTAATTACTCATTATATTTGATGTATTCATTTTTTTTCGTAAAATGTGTTTATTGCCTAATGTCTGCTACCCACATTTGGACATGGAGTAGAGTTAGTTGGCACTAGCTCAATCCTTATAGAAAAGAGACCAACCTAGATCTATTCCCTGTCAGATCCAACATGCTGTGCTGAATCATAACCTGGTCACAAGCTCACATCACTCTTCACAGACATGAAAGTTCCAGTACTTGCATTGCATCACCCGCTGGTTTCTCGTGTTGGCAAGGTAAGGGATGGAGAGCACTGCACTACAACTTGTAAGAATGGTACTTTGGAGCGTTGTCGGGAGAAAAGAATCTACACCAGCCTCGTTTCGATAGATGCGCGATCTTTGTGGGACTCAGCGTCATGGATTTAAGAGTTAAAACTGATGGTCGCATCGGTAATAGTAATGCCCTTAGAGAGATGTAGAGATCGGAGGACTTCGACGCCAGTGAATCCTCATCGTTGGGTAGAATGAGAAACTTGGAAATTAGAATTGGCACCGCCAGGCACGAGACACGTCGGGAGAATGGGGGATCTCACCAACCATCACAGAACTGACACTATTAGCCGTCGGACGCTGAAACATATGTTGGGAAAGGGGCCGGGGTGGGGAGGGTCTGAACACATATGGGCATGTCCGGAGTGCAAGGATGATACTCCAACATTTAACTAGCTAACTTACTAACTTATAGTTTTACAGAGGATTCACAAACAGCAACAACAACAACAACAACAACAACAACAACAACAACAACAACAACAACAACAACAACAACAACAACAACAACAACAGCAACAACAAAAGTAGCCTGCATACTCAAAAGTCACAAGTAACGATTGCCATCTGTCTCATTAACTGTAACGTGGGAAGCAATGTCTGCTTGTCACAACTGTCCTCTTGTCTTTATATTTAGTTGGTATGACCCATAAAGCTGAAGTAAACCCATTGCTGATACAGTCATAGAGATGTAATGTTGTGATATCTAATGTTGGGATATCTGAGGTTATGATATCTAATGTTGTGATATCTAATGTTTTGATATATCATGTTATGATATCAAATGTTGGGATATCTAACGTTGGGATATCTAATGTTGTGATATCTAATGTTTTGATATATCATGTTATGATATCAAATGTTGTGATATCTAACGCTGGGATATCTAATGTTGTGATATTTAACGTTGGGATATATAATGTTGTGATATCTATGGTTATTATATCTAATGTTGTGACGTATAATGTTGTGATATCTAATGTTGTGATAACTAATGTTGTTATTTCAAATGCTATGATATATAAAAGTCGCTTAAAAGTCGACAGGGTCGACTTCATTGCACCGGGTTTTATCCCATATGGCTCGGTCTCTTTCCGCAGCGCGGAAAGCGTCGCACAAAGCACGAACTCCGTAGCTTTTAGCGACGACCCACAGGAGTCTCCGAAACATGGATGATAACATATGATATATAATGTTGTGATATCTAATGATGTGGTTTTTTATGTTGTCATATAATATTGTGATATCTAATGTTGTGACATCTATTGTTGTGATATCCAATGTTGTCATATCCAATGTTGTGATATCAGAGGTTGTGATACGCCCCCCCCCCTTTTGCGGTTGTGAAACTGTCGTGTGTGTGTGTGTAAAGAATGAATGTCGTATTAGTTACTTGTTCTTCTTTACCACTTTAGTGTCGTCCCTGGAATGAAGAGAATCAACACTCACATTTATTTTAATTCAATATCTCTATTCTGGAGAAATCCAGCAGACTCCGTCCACACACTCCCTCAATCTGAAGACACCTTCCTCTCACTCTTACTCACCCCTGGATCATGCCCCCTCTCATTCTTCCCCAACATAACATACTTGACAACTCTCGCTTCAACAAATAAAAAAACAAGAAATTTATTAAAGCAAAGAGTATATGTAGGAGAAGTGTGTGTGTGTATACGGTGTAGAATGCGTGACGTGTATTCTAATGGTAGACCAGTGATTTAGAAGCAAAGTCTGTAACATCATAGTGCTTAGCACACAATAGCACCATTTTTTCCGGACAGTGAACCTCACCCAGAAGATGACGACTTTCTCCAATCACTCGAACAAACAGGATGCTGGTAATCCGATAGACACTGTTGATCTTGGTCTTCACTCCACCACACGGTGAAGTTACTCTGTTTCCTAATATTTGTTTGAACTGATAGTCTTCCAATTAACTGAAAGGTCACTTGGGGAAAACTCTACTGTTTATTAGTTTCTGGTTATAACATTTTCCCCTCTTTTAGAACACAACCTATTAATGTTTGTTAGGTAGATGTGTGTGTGTGTGTGTGGGTGTGTGTGTGTGTGTGTGTGTGTGTGTGTGTGTGTGTGTGTGTGTATATATATGTCCTTAGTATGCGAGTTATTAATCTTCGGTGATGAAGCTTATCACTCATTAAACACAACACTTCTGTTCATACAATTCCACTCAGCAGAAGCCAGGTTCCCGCAAACCAACTTGGGTATAAGCCCTATGTAGCGGCCTCTCAGCAACCTCTGTCTTCAGATGCTGAGCCATCATTGTATCAACTTTGAACTGCTTCTTCGTAGTAAATCCTCTCCCACTCACGTGGAACACTCAAGGGGAACTGTACATGGAACCTGTAGAGCAGATAACATCATGGTGAGGGCAACTCAGTCCTGACCGTAATTAGGTGATTGTAGGCCAATAACAGCACTCAGATCTATAACAGAGATCCGATCTCTGTCATACGGCCAAATAACTCAATCATATGATCTGAGACATGGCAACACCAGGAAAGAATAAAGGAACGGGTAGAAACCCAGCAGATGCCCTACTGAAGATCCTACCATTACACATTCCCCTCCTCCCTCTCAACCATCCTTAATCTCTCTAATTATTATTCCACTACATTGTCCTCAACTTCCCGAGTAAAATGATATATAACACAAGCTACCTGAAGCCACACAATAGAATACTAGTGCCGACGCTCCTATGATACTTTCTAGCACCGCACTTATAGAACATTCTATCACTAATCATAATACATTATATCACTACACAGTACTGTACTCTATGCCTAATCATACTCTTAAGTTAGATATAATTAATTGCCTACCATATGTCTATTCCTGTTGTTACTCGAGAAACTAGGCAATCCGATTGGATCTATGTCCGTGGATAACTATCACTACTAAGATAGGCTAGTCCCTCTAATATAACACAACTCGGAATTATCCCAAATTCTAACACTTCCGAATGTTTTCCTCGACTCCATCCACCTGTTTACTGCACTGGGTTTTATATGGGTGCTTGAGTGAGTCACCAGAAAGTCCAGACGCCAATCAGTCCAGAATCTGGCTTTGTCCTCCTGTTTCCAGACTAACCAGAGTCAATTAGCTGTCAAGTTTCCTTTTCATCTGTGGAGTTCTTTGTCTCATCCAACAAATATCCGGGTTGTCTGTGAGCCAGAGACCTTTCTTTCATTACAGAATCCTTCTGACCTCTAGCAGGCATTCTGTCTATCACTTGCAACGACCAACTTCCGTTTTGTAGACAAATGTCGCCAGTACACACCTCTCGAACAACATCCTGTCATCAACCTGTCGACTGTGTGTAGACAACTCTACGTGACTCCCTTTGATCTCATACACACTGTTGACCAGGTGCCGAGAATCTGTACCGACGTATTTTCCTCAGTTTGTTCACCATAACAGAGTCAATTGTGTTAGCAAAATAATGTCTGGTTTGGTTATCATTGGTCGCAACTAACAAGTTTATTTATCCTGTGACATAGGCCCCCTCCTAAGAGAGTAGTCCGCAACAACTCTTTCTTCTTGGAGGTTCGATCCAGATGATCTATTCCGCTTCTTCAGGAGCTGGATGTCTAGACAGGAAATTCGCTCCAACAGTTTCTGTATTTCCTCCTCCAGGGCCTTTTCTTTAGAGAATGGCACTGGGCAGACCTTTTGGCGAACAGGCTCTTGAGTGGTCAAAGTCATCTCGAACTCCACCAACCTCGTTCGTCCTGGTTTATCAGTCAGTATTTCCTTATGAGACTCGAGAACCTGGGTTATCTTTTCTCTCTCCTGGGAAGTCAGATCAGGGTTCACCTGTACATCCTTGTAGGTTTCCTGGTGTACCAGGGGATATTCCCTGCCCTCGCTGGTTCCCACTTCTGTCTCCACTGCAACTGCCATTGCCATGAGGTGAGCTGCTTTTTCTCCTGGTCTCTCTTCGTATTTCCGCAAGAGATTGATATGGAAAATCTTCGACTTTCCCCGGATCCGGATCTGATAGTTCGTTCTGGATATCACCCTTTCCACGGGAAATGGTCCTTGCCAACCTATCTCCAGTTTGTTATTTCCAGTTGGGAGTAGCAACAAGACTTTATCTCCCACCTCTAGAGATCTTTCTTTAGACCTACAGTTGTAGTAAGCCGCATGTATTTTCCTGGCCTTTTTCAAGTTTTGATTTGCCAGAGTCCATCCCTTGTGAAGTTTTTCTTTCAGTTCCTCCACATATTTGTAAGAAGAGATCACTTCTTCTGATGTCCCCTCTTCAGTCCAACTCCTCAACATGGCTTCCAACGCTCCTTTGATTGGACGAACAAACAGTAACGTAGCAGGTGGTAGTCCTGTTGAGCCATGAGGAACTTCCCGATAGGCAAAAAGTGCTGCTGGGATATATTCATCCCACCTATCAGGTTTTTCCTGCGCTAGTTTCCTGAGCAATGTCATCAACGTGCCGTTAAATCGCTCTACTTGTCCATTGGCTTGAGGGTGGTAAGGGCTGGTATGGATATGGTTAGAGTGGAATACCCTAAATACCTCCTCCATAAGTTTTCCACAAAACTGGGACCCATTGTCCGTCAGTATTTGATCAGGAAAGCCTAATCTAGTAAAGGCCTCCATCAGTGCGTCCGCCACTCTTTTCGAGTCAATCTTGGTCAACGGTATGGCTTCACCCCACATTGTACAGCAATCCACCATGGTGAGTATGTACATGTTCATCTTCCTAGTCCTAGGAAATGGACCCACAATATCGATGGCTACTCTCTCGAAAGGAGAGTTCATGATGGGCATTTCACCCAAGACCACCGGCGCTGTCCAGTGTTTCGGTGCCACCCTCTGGCACTCAGGGCATGACTTCACATACCGACGCACATCACCTGTCATTCCCGGCCAATAGTAATGGCAGGAAATTCGCTGCATCGTGGCGGCAATACCCATGTGCCCACTGAATGAGATGGTATGCCCCATATGAAGAATCTGGGAACGGTGGGCCTTTGGGACCACCAACTGACCATGTAGGTTGTCTCCCCTTCCGGCTCTCCTGTAGAGTATCCTATTCTTCATATAGTACTGCCCCCGTTTGGGTGGATCAGCACTTTTCTGCAGCTTTTTGTAGCAAGGACGTAGAGTAGCATCCTCACTCTGGGCAGTTCGCAACTCCCCTGGCAGTGGGTTAGTCACATTGGCTTCTGCCTCATCCGTTCTCGTCTGAGAGCGAGTCTGAATTGCTCCCATATGGATTGGCTCCCTGGGCATTCCCAGAAAGACATACCGGCAAACGAAGATTACGGGGAAAATGGGATCAGTCAACACCGCGGCCTTGATGGTGCCGGTGACATATCTTGACCGAATCTCCACTCTGGCAATGGGCAATTTCATGGCTACAGCACTCTTCTGTGCAGGCTGTATCTCCATGGTTTCACCTGTGAATTGTTCTGGATGTACCAGATCCGCAGAAATCACGGCTTCCCCGTCCAGTCCTGTGTCGTATAAACACTCCACTTGACGACCGTTAACTTCTACCAATTCCACTACAGGTGGTTTTTCCTGGTCTGGAGTCTCTTCTTCGGCCTCGACCTGTTCGGTGGGCTCCACCTTAGGTTTTCCGGGGGGCATACGATGAATTGAGTGTCTCCTGACTTTCCCCTGCAGTCAATAGCATTGTGTGTATTTGACCTGCAGTGTTTGCACCATTTCCCTGTCCTAGATTTTCTTGTGCCGGACTTGAGTGAGCTCTCCTAGTGGTGAGCTTCCTTATCGACCTTGGCATTGTCAGTGTCCACCTACGTTGAAGTCACTTGACATGCCGCGAAGTGAGGGTTCTTAGCCTTCGATTTGCAATCCCTCGTATTGTGAGAAGGTGACTTACAAATCGAACACCACTTCTCCGACCATGGTCGTTTTTGTGTAGAGCTCGAAGTTTTCTTGCTTTCCCCCTTCGTCTTCTCCGAACTCTCCTCTGAAGTTTTGACATATGGTTCCACCTTTTTAGTTCCTGTGCTTTTTGCTTTCTTCAGGTTCTGTTTTTCCTGACTTTTGGTGTTTGTAGAAATATTCTCTGTTGCCTCCCCATAGACCTCGACGAACCGTTCCGCCAATTTCGTCACCATGTCGATTCGTTCCGCCCCTTGTTCTCCCAAGAATGTCCTTAGAGGTTTCGACATTTGCTTCCGGATCTGGTCGACTACCGTGAGCTCTTCCAGACTCTCATAGTCATGCGCAAACCCAGCCAAATCCATCCACTTATGGAGATATGCTTTCAGACGCAGACTATAGGCGGCGAACAACTCCCCCGGTTCTCGTTTCGCTCCTCGAAATTTTTTCCGGTAGGTATGTGACGTAACTTCAAATCGTTTCAGCAAAGCCGTCTTCAACTCGTCATAATTGTTCTCATGTCCTGGTGGCAGGCGAGAATAAACCTCGTAACCGGTCCCGCGTAAACCCTGGGATAGCTTGAGATTCCATTTGTTACGCTCCAGACCCATAGCAAATGACATAGCCTCGAAGCGTTGAAGGTACTGGTCAATCTTCTCTTTGTCCTCCTCGTAGATCGCTAGAGGGAACTTCATAGCATGGTAGCTATGTCCACTTACTGGTGTTGAGCCAGGGAGAGAGGAACCTCCCACTGCTCCCTCAGTTTCCCCACTAGATTGCCTCTTGAGCTCGAGTTCCCGCATCCGGTACTCATGCTCCCTTTTCTGAGCCTCTTGCTCCGCTTCCCGTTGCTTAGCAGCTTGCTCAACCTCAAGTAACTTAGCAGCTTGCTCTGCTTCCAATTTTTTAGCTTCTATTTCCAGCCTTCTCATGGCTTGTTCAGCCTCAAGTTGCCTAGCAGCTTGTTCTGCTTCCAATTTCTTAGCTGCTTGCTCTGCCTCCATCCTTCTCAATTCCAACTCGGCCTTTCGATCTTCCCTTTCTGCTTGACGATACTCCCTCTCCACTTCCTGTATGTAATACGTTAGAGCAGAACCCGACAATCCCATGTCTTCCCCCTTTGCCCTCAGTTCCGCCGTAGTTAATCTAGGAGTGGCCATTTTACAGAGAGGTAACTCAGCAGATAGAGTATAGATTATCTCAAAACAACTATATAGATAATGACCAAATACAATAAATCTATATATATATATATTATAACACACCACACAACACAACACAATCACTCAGTGACAAGAGTAGAATCAGGACCACAGACCTATGCAGACGTGTGAAGTGTGAACAGGTAAGATAAGTCCTAACACCTATCCACATTCACTCTAGCTGGATTCTCACTAATAGGATATCTCCATCCTCTAACTAAAGATCCCGTGTTAAAAGATCCCGTTGTCTAAAGATCCCGCTGTCCAAAGATCACGTTTACGAGCCCCCAATAAATGTCGTGTGTGTGTAAAGAATGAATGTCGTATTAGTTACTTGTTCTTCTTTACCACTTTAGTGTCGTCCCTGGAGTGAAGAGAATCAACACCCACATTTGTTTTAATTCAATATCTCTATTCTGGAGAAATCCAGCAGACTCCGTCCACACACTCCCTCAATCTGAAGACACCTTCCTCTCACTCTTACTCACCCCTGGATCATGCCCCCTCTCATTCTTCCCCAACATAACATACTTGACAACTCTCGCTTCAACAAATAAAAAAACAAGAAATTTATTAAAGCAAAGAGTATATGTAGGAGAAGTGTGTGTGTGTATACGGTGTAGAATGCGTGACGTGTATTCTAATGGTAGACCAGTGATGTAGAAGCAAAGTCTGTAACATCATAGTGCTTAGCACACAATAGCACCATTTTTTCCGGACAGTGAACCTCACCCAGAAGATGACGACTTTCTCCAATCACTCAAACAAACAGGATGCTGGTAATCCGATAGACACTGTTGATCTTGGTCTTCACTCCACCACACGGTGAAGTTACTCTGTTTCCTAATATTTGTTTGAACTGATAGTCTTCCAATTAACTGAAAGGTCACTTGGGGAAAACTCTACTGTTTATTAGTTTCTGGTTATAACATTTTCCCCTCTTTTAGAACACAACCTATTAATGTTTGTTAGGTAGATGTGTGTGTGTGTGTGTGTATATATATATATATATATATATATATATATATATATATATATATATATATATATATATATATATATATATATATATATATATATATATATGTCCTTAGTATGCGAGTTATTAATCTTCGGTGATGAAGCTTATCACTCATTAAACACAACACTTCTGTTCATACAATTCCACTCAGGAGAAGCCAGGTTCCCGCAAACCAACTTGGGTATAAGCCCTATGTAGCGGCCTCTCAGCAACCTCTGTCTTCAGATGCTGAGCCATCATTGTATCAACTTTGAACTGCTTCTTCGTAGTAAATCCTCTCCCACTCACGTGGAACACTCAAGGGGAACTGTACATGGAACCTGTAGAGCAGATAACATCATGGTGAGGGCAACTCAGTCCTGACCGTAATTAGGTGATTGTAGGCCAATAACAGCACTCAGACCTATAACAGAGATCCGATCTCTGTCATACGGCCAAATAACTCAATCATATGATCTGAGACATGGCAACACCAGGAAAGAATAAAGGAACGGGTAGAAACCCAGCAGATGCCCTACTGAAGATCCTACCATTACACATTCCCCTCCTCCCTCTCAACCATCCTTAATCTCTCTAATTATTATTCCACTACATTGTCCTCAACTTCCCGAGTAAAATGATATATAACACAAGCTACCTGAAGCCACACAATAGAATACTAGTGCCGACGCTCCTATGATACTTTCTAGCACCGCACTTATAGAACATTCTATCACTAATCATAATACATTATATCACTACACAGTACTGTACTCTATGCCTAATCATACTCTTAAGTTAGATATAATTAATTGCCTACCATATGTCTATTCCTGTTGTTACTCGAGAAACTAGGCAATCCGATTGGATCTATGTCCGTGGATAACTATCACTACTAAGATAGGCTAGTCCCTCTAATATAACACAACTCGGAATTATCCCCAATTCTAACACTTCCGAATGTTTTCCTCGACTCCATCCACCTGTTTACTGCACTGGGTTTTATATGGGTGCTTGAGTGAGTCACCATGAAAGTCCAGACGCCAATCAGTCCAGAATCTGGCTTTGTCCTCCTGTTTCCAGACTAACCAGAGTCAATTAGCTGTCAAGTTTCCTTTTCATCTGTGGAGTTCTTTGTCTCATCCAACAAATATCCGGGTTGTCTGTGAGCCAGAGACCTTTCTTTCATTACAGAATCCTTCTGACCTCTAGCAGGCATTCTGTCTATCACTTGCAACGACCAACTTCCGTTTTGTAGACAAATGTCGCCAGTACACACCTCTCGAACAACATCCTGTCATCAACCTGTCGACTGTGTGTAGACAACTCTACGTGACTCCCTTTGATCTCATACACACTGTTGACCAGGTGCCGAGAATCTGTACCGACGTATTTTCCTCAGTTTGTTCACCATAACAGAGTCAATTGTGTTAGCAAAATAATGTCTGGTTTGGTTATCATTGGTCGCAACTAACAAGTTTATTTATCCTGTGACAGAAACTATCTGTGCAGACATTGTAACCACTTTGCCACGGAGATCCCAATGGGTTTGATCCGCATCTCGGCGGATTCCAATTTTTACATTGACCTGGGCTCCCACGTCCACCCCGGTCTAACTTAGTACCAAGGCATGTCTTGGAAAGTACAAGCGGTCGCCGTAACTTTGACTATACCAGCCGCCGAGTGAGGAATGGTCTATCAAACTATGTCTAGCACCATATACCCAATGCGTCTTGAGACGTGTAGAAGGACCCCTCACTTACTACTTATTACATGTTAAGGAGGTAAGCGCGGCCGAATGGATAAGAGCGCTTATGTCCTGATGGCGAGATAACGAATTCATCCCCTACACCTGTCAGTCGGTCTAAAATGTTGACTTCACGTTCTTGACTTGGGGAGGTAAATTACGAGTCTCTCAGAAGTCGGAGTGGGTTGGTATGATAGCGAGTGACACTGTCGTATTATATATATGTGTCATCCCTGGGGTGAGGGGAATCAACACCAATATTCTTTTAACCCCATATCATTATCTTGAGGATCTTCTTGATTTCTGTCCACAATACCCCGTCAGTCCTTGGATAACTCCCTCTCTCCCTCTCTCCCTCTCTCTCTCTCTCTCTCTCTCTCTCTCTCTCTCTCTCTCTCTCTCTCTCTCTCTCTCTCTCTCTCTCTCTCTCTTACCAATGGACCATGCCCCCTCTCATTCTTTTCCAAAAAAAAACAAACACACTGCACAACACTGGCTCTAAGAAAACAACAAATTAGTTTAATAGAGAAAAGTGTCATGTATGTGCAAAGTGTATGTGTAGAATGTCTGTCGTATAATCTAGTGTGTATGTAGAGTCAGACCGAATAGCTCAGGAGCAAAGTCTGTTTCATCACTGTACTGGCCACACAACAGCACCATATATGATGGACAGAAGACCTCACCCAAATGATGTGTCTCTCAGGCCAAGTGTCGACTTCCTCCGATAGCTCTTGGACAATCCGGATGCTTGGTCATCAATAGTGGAAACAGTCCAATATTGATCATCAATCTAACACACACAGTGTAACTACTCTGTTCATAAATGTTCTGTGATCAGAGGAATCCTAAAAATAATGTTACTGTCACTTTGGAAAACTAAATGTTAGTATTTAATTGTTCATAGGAATTCCCCAATTGTAACACACACTGTTAATTGGTAATGATAGGAATTCACCAATTTTAGTTCAAAATGTTAATTTTTCATGTATCTATATCTACTAGTGTTCCTGGTACAGGTGTTATTGTCAGTGTCTTGATTTTACTGTGATGTAAACTATCACTCAGGAAACACACTTATATAATCATCGTTTCCTGCTCAGCAGAGGCCAGGTTCTTGCAGACCCTCTGGATTATGGGCCCAGTGCAAGAGCCTCTCAGTAAACTCTGCCTTCAATGCTCGAGCCATGACTTTCTTCTAGTTGGTGGTAAAATCTAGTGGAACCTGTTGAAGAGAGAACACACCTGGTGAGAGCAACCCGATTCCAACCTTTAGTAGGTGAGTGTAGGCCACCGGCCGCACTCAGAAATATAACAGAGAACCAAACTCTGTCATAAGGCCGAGGAGCTCATCACATCGGTCTGAGTCATGGTAAGACAAGGAAAGACTAAAGGAAAAGGGCAGAGACCCAGCATATGCCCTACTGGAAGATCCTACCATTTGACATTTCCTTCATCCCCCCAACCATCCTAATCTCCCTAAATATCATCCCACTACATTGCCCTTTACTCACTGAGTTGATTGATATCTCACACCAGCTAGTTTAAGCTACGCGATAGGCTACTGTTGCCGACGCTCTTATAATACTGTTCTATCAACGCACATTACTACACTCGATTCCTAAGAATAATCTAAGTTAGATCTATTTACTTAAATACCATATATTTATTCCTGTTTGAGATGGAGACTATGAAATCACACACTGGATAGAAGTCCTGCCGATATAAATCAACAATAGACACTATAGTCTCTCTCTAGAAACAATTAGGAATATTGCACACGTCCGTATCGTTTCACAACTTCTGGTCGACTACCCCAAAGTTGTTTATCCAGACTGTTTTAATACTGTGTGTGAATGACGTCACATAGCTGTCTAGACACTAGGCGTGTAGAAGCTATTTTTCTCTCTCCCTTTCCGACTTAATGTCAACAACTGGCGGTCTGTACCTTTCATCCGGGAAAGTGTCTCCTGTCTGTGATCTAGAGAATAATTTCCCCACAACAAAAGATCTTGCCGACTTCTACCCAGACAATCTGTCCACCACATCAAAAGGATGGCCGCTGCCTGCAGACTTATGGCGCGACAGTCCTCCCTCGATCAACAACACATCAAAGAATGACGTCTGCTTGCAGACGTCATGGCGCGACATATTTTCATCGATCGACAACTTCAAGATTTTACGTGACACACACTGGTAAATGGGAAAGCTAGTCTATACGGAAAAGTCAGTCCAGGCGTGGACTTCACTCGAGTTTACAGCGAGCGAATGAAGAAATTATATTTAAGCTGGCCAGTTCAAATTTTAAAAAACAAATCTCATGACGTGGATCAGATTTATACGAAAAACTGTCCGCTGAATCTGAACTGGGTATGTTTAATTACAAGCGGATACAATACCCCATAACTATTTCCATCCCCTCCGCCTACCAAATACCCTCTTTCCAATGTATGTATGTAAGAGCACATCATTTCTCTGTGCAGTACAACACACCCACACCCTTGTATTTCATGAAGTCCCACCTCATGACTTATATATGACCTCATTTGCTTTGGAGTGTTGAAATATGCAAGCGGCGTGGCTCTCTGTTATGATATACATTTTGCTATGAACATTTGTTGTCAATAAACAGATACCATTCATTATTTCTGACGGGGTATTTGATTTGTATCTTATTATCTACACAGATCGTGAATAGCGCGGTGGTAACGGTAAACTCCCGTGTCATTCTTGTTATTGATATCATTTCATCCGAAAAGTACGAGGAAAACGTCACGTTTTGTCCATGTCTAGATAATGCTGTATTGTTGTATTGTTTCATTTCCTAACTAGTCTCAGCTGATCTCAGCTATTTCTGAACAGTCTCGTTCACTTCGTCATCAACATCATCATCATCATCATCATCATCATCATCATCATCATCATCATCATCATCATCATCATCATCATCATCATCATCATCATCGTCGTCGTCGTCGTCGTCATCATCATGCACTCTCTAAGAGTGGGCGGTTACAGTTCGCCATTTCACATAATCACCAGAATCTTGGTTCAACGTGAAATTGTTATTTTGTTTGGTGAATCATAAGGTACTTGAACACGGGGCAGATCCACGACTCTGGTGATTGAGTGATATGACAAAACATGACCGCCCACGCTGACCGACAGGGCACATGATGATGATGAAGGTACTTGACATCAGTAAAGAAGCTATGACTTTACTTCTTGGCAATGACCATCCTGGTAGTGACCGCAGCCATTGTCTCTGTTAAGAGATCCTCTGCCTACCGCTGCCGAACATCTAAATCACACTGCTCTGTAATAACGCATACCTTGCCTCTAAATCCTTCTATCTTCTAAAGACACCTTATCTATACATCATTCTGCCTTCCCCCCACCAAAGAACACACACACATACCTCTCAACAGCCCCACCCTCTAGAGCAGTGGTTCTCAACTGGTGGGGACTTTTAGGATTTCGGGGGGGGGGGGGAGGGGGGAATTAAGATTATTTCAAGATCGCGTTAATACTAGTACCGATTACTTCATACTGTTTTTCTCTCCATACTTTAAAGTTCTGTACTTCTCGCTCTTCTGAAATTCGTTTTATAACATATGTAGAACAGAAAATCATGTTTTATGTAGACGTCTAGACGTGTTCTAGTATGTGTTATTAACTTTAGCTTCCATTTTTACGTATACTGCATAGGGGCAGGGAGGATTTATAGGGAGGAAATACGAAAGAATGGGAGAATGACATTCTAAACATATTGTGAAGGGGAGCATGGGCCATAAAAGGTTGAGAACCACTGCTCAAAAAACGGACATCATATATCTAAATTATTATGTCCCATAGAGACGGACACCATATATCTAAACTATTCTGTCCCATAGAGAGGCAACCATATAGCTAAATTATTCTGTCCCATATAGACGAACACCATCAATCTAAACTATTCTGTCCCACAGAGAGGCAACCACATAGCTAAACTATTCTGTCCCATATAGACGGAACCATATATCTAAATTATTATATATCATAGAGACGGACCTATATATCTAAACTATTCTATCCCATAGAGGTGGAGACTATTTATTTAAACTATTCTGTCCCACAGAGTCGGACACCGTATATCTAAATTATTCTATCCCATAAAAATAAAAGTCGCTTAAAAGTCGACAGGGTCGACTTCATTGCACCGGAAAGAGTCGCACAAAGCACGAACTCCGTGGCTCTAGCGACGACCCATAGGAGTCTCCTAAAAATTTAACTCGTGAACCGAAGTACGCAGCCCGGAATCGAACCCACAACCTTCGGAGCCCGAGTCAAACGGCTTGACCAAAGACGGACAACATTTATCTTATTATTCAGCCCATAGAGACGGACACCATATATCTAAACTATTATGTCCCATACACACGGACACCATATAACTAAAATATTATGTCCCCTAGATGACATATATCTAAACTATTCTGTCCCTTAGAGTCCATATATCTAGTCTATTCTGTCCCTTAGAGGCCATATATCTAAACTATTCTGTTTCCTAGCAACGGATACTATAATTCTACACTATTTGGTCCTAAAGGACGGAAATCTTACCTCTAAACAACAGCGCCCCATCTTGTTAAGGTTAGAGATCTGACAACAGTAGAGAACTCAGCAGCGTTAGAATCAGTATCAACAATACATTTAGAACTTAACATTCTCCCATCCACAGCAACAACAACATCCAGCTCTATTGCCATTGCTATTTTACCATATGTTCAAATATTTAGCAACAGTGTTCATATCACTGAATCTATGCCGACCCTCATTGTTTAGGTGATTATGTTGGCCTTCAGATAGACAGAACATAAGCATGGTCACCGTGCATTAATGTGTGAAAGTTAATTAATAGGAAGCGGAAAGTGTTGGACGGGATTGAGTGCTCATTCCTTAATCATACAAATAAAGTGCATTCGTGCACACGTTCATTCCGCCATTGTCAGAACATTTCTTTCATCTACATTTAACGCTTTCCCTGGCCAGATTTTAGTCGCTATATTTGGTATTTTTCCTCGCATCACATACATAACGTATTTATTTTTTAAAGAAATAATAATCACATGCAAGTGCGCGATATTGGATGCAGTATAATCTGAGTTGAATAATAGTAGAACACATATAGAGTAAGTCAAATTTAACGCGTTTCTAGATTACTATATTCGTTGCGTATCATTTACTGGGCGTCGCAATTAACCCCAGCATATATGGCTGTTCGTGTACTCTTGGCAAGTTTACGTTCAGCAGTTTGCCATTGCTTTCTGAGCGACCAGCGCTCATATCTTTTATGGGTAACCAACGCAAGACAGTCTGCTTCCAAATCGCCCGCAGCTGTGTTTCTACGCCGTATGCGGGACTACGAATAGCATTCGTAACCCCTTGGTCACAGAGCCGGTTATATTACTATATACATAATTAGAATATGTCCGTGTCATATGGTTATGTGGGAATAAGGAGTTAATCCCATTATTCTAGACCGCTGTGAATTCGATGGATGAAGTGATCGGTATCATTACCTGTCATCTTTATTTTCCCAGAAACTTTTCCCATACCAATTTTATGAGACGAATAAACGCAAAATGAGACATGGAAGCTTGGAACAACGAATGAAACCATTATGTACAAAAATAAACGTTCCAACGTAAGTCTTCTTCTCCTTCTTCATCTCCCTCTTCCGGTTTTTTTTTTCTTCTTCACTTTCTTCTTCGTCTGATTCTTTTACTTCTTGCGCCTCCCATGGCCACGATCGTTGTGTATTTAGCATGATTGAACGCAATATAGTCGTGAATTCTCATAGGGAATATTTTCCCTCTAATACATCTCTGCGAAACCTTATGTGGATGGAAGAGCCAAACTGGTAGTGGGTTAACTACGCAGTCTGTGATTCTACGTGCCAGTTTAGTCTGAGTGACTGAATCAGCATCAGTGAGTCAGTACGTTAGTTAAAATGATTGAGGTTCCACGAGAAGCAATTTCGTCACGTAGAAACAAATATCACCCTTTACATAATTTACACGTTCAGCTATCAAAATTACCAGACACTTAGAGGTCTATTACCAGAATCATTTTCATAATTACTGCAGCTAGGGAACAGTGTGTTTTTGTCGGAAAGTGTATGATACTTGAAACGGGATCCAAGGTAATAGGGTCTCTGTTACACCCCGAGCCCTGGAGTCTTCAATCTAAACAATGACCCCACCTAGAGGAGTGTTGATCACTGAAACAAAACTACGACACATTCTCCTATCTTTATCAAATAAGACAGAATTACTTAGATATTTAACACACAGACCCTTTAATTCAGGAAGAAGAAAAACAAATAACACAGATGGAAAGAATATTGTCTGAGCTGTCCTGAGAGACCCTCTTTTTCCGGTCGATCAGATTTCCAGGAGAGGTGAGGTGGTATGAAAGAGTTTCCCATGAAGATCACCAAGGGAGTCTGAATTTGTATAGTGCTTGTGATAATCAATTGGGAACTACAACTATTTGCTTCACCCGGAATCGTAAGTCCTTTCGTCTCCTATGCTGCTCCTGCTTCGAACAAATACTTCATCTCCGGACTTCCAGCAAAGGTACAGTTATAGTGATGAACACGGTACGGCTGTCACTGTGTAGAGGATGAGTTATCCCACCCACCACTCCTCCATCTGAACCGTTGGAGTCTCGGACACAGTAACAAAAAATGGGAATCTGAAAAAAACGACAAACAATCCCCCGGTGAATAACATATGCCACCACTCCTCCATCTGAACCGTCAGAGTCTCGGACACAGTAACAAAAAATGGGAATCTGAAAAAAACGACCAACAATCCCCCGGTGAATAACCTATGCCAAGTCCCACCAATTATGCACATCCCAACAGCCCACACTCTCCTCCCGCAGTTTCCTCTTTCAGCTCTCCCAGAACCGATCCCAAAGGATTTTCCCCAACCGATCCTATCCATCACGACCAGAACGAGATTTCTCCAGTCAAATCCTCCCAAGAAGGGACCATGACATTTCAAAAGAACTCTAGATCACGTCGTGATAGGGATAGTACTTCATCCTCCTCTCTGAATCCTCCATCCTAGAAAGTAAAGACTCTAAGGGCCAGAATACCTAAAGGAGGCAATCAGAGAGTAAACTTCATAGATCGGCACGCCACAGACTGATGGAAAGCCAAAGTTAACTAAACTTTCCAAGGAAAGAAGCCAACGCTTCTGCTGAACCGGCAGAGACCTAATGCTAAGGTATCCCCGTGATTAACTGTCTCTAACCGGCGATAGGACCGTTGCAACCTAATAAACTATCAGAATTAGAATGAACAACGGTCCCCAGAGAATTCGTAACCTATCTATTGGACCGTTGCTCTTGACACTCGCCATTGAAACAGGGCCCCCTTTTTCCTCGTATACCTTCCTTCCCAAGGCCATAGGAAACAGGAAATTATAGTATCCTATCGGCTTACCTCTCTCCCTAAACAAATCCTCCGAACAGGACTGTTGATAACAAAGATGGACTATCCCCCCCCCCCCCCCCCCCCCCCGGACGACCAGAGAGCATTAGTAACATTAGTAAAGAGTCTGTGACAACACCTATGTCACGCCCAGAACGTTCCACTAATGTGCACGATAAGACGTAGAGAAAAGCCTGATATATCGGAAATTTCCCGTTCCCCATCTAAACCTGGCCTGCCCTGAAAGGCACTTATAAAGATATATCAATTATCGCAGATTACAGTAGATACCAAATGATTTAGTGTCTAAATTATGATGGTTTGACCTGGAATAATGACATGAAACAATCCAGCAGAACTGAGAGTAGTCTATTCCGTCACAATACTATCTTATTGCCAATCACTGGTTCTAAATAAGATAATATAACAGAGATTTCTTGATTACTTGACCTATCTATCTATCTATCTATCTATCTATCTATCTATCTATCTATCTATCTATCTATCTATCTATCTATCTATCTATCTATCTATCTATCTATCTATCTATCTATCTATCTATCTATCTAACTATCTATCTATATATCTGTCTGTCTGTCTGTCTATCTATCTATCTATCTATCTATCTGTCTGTCTGTCTGTCTGTCTGTCTGTCTAACTATCTGTCTGTCTAACTATCTGTCTGTCTGTCTGTCTGTCTGTCTGTCTGTCTGTCTATCTATCTTCATTTGTCACCACATGAGAGTTGACATATCTTGCAAAATAACACACCGGAGCCCTAATTTGACTCGGCCAATCAACCTGTTGTTGATAGGAACAGCCTACAATGGACATGCAATGTTTAAATGCCAGATTTGCCACGTGAATGCCTGTAACTGATATATCGCAACTAATTCACAACTCGGTTTCAATTTGCCAAAGTGTGCATAATTGACAACCCATTTAATAGATGAGATAATTAGACGCCTTGATTGCTCACAGTCCTACTGCATCAAAAGACCACGATATACTAACTCACAAGTAGAGGTTGTCAATCACAGAAGAATATAAATATTAGCAAATCTGGACGGACATGTAAGAAAAGGACAAAAATTGGAAGTTTACGGTTGCATAAATACGTCTTTACCAAATAATTAGACATGTTTATAACCTATGACGTAAACATATGTGCTAGTTGTGGTAACACAGTGGCTAGCATTTTTGTCTACAGGCTCGGTGGTCATGTGTTCGAATACCCTTGCAGGCAGTGAGTTTGTTTTTACCTGGACTTTCAGGCCGACCTAGTTTAAAATGAGTACCAGAAATACTCTGAGAAGTAAAGGCGCCCAGTGTGATAATAACCACATCATAAAGCGAGTTCCGATTGTTCTATACATATACTATACATACACCCAAACGTATTCAGACATGAAGACAGCAACAAAGATTAAATCGACACCAAGCCAGAAACGCCCAGAACTCAGGAAGCGCAACACGCAGTTCTATTTTCATAAGAAGAAAAGAAACACCATAAGGGCCCCAGTTCTATCAATCAATCAATCAGGTACCGTCTCCACAGTGAAGGTTGGCTGCAATGGATCTCCAACACTGTCTGTCTCTCGCCCTGATTGTATATTCTCTCAGATTGCTTTTCGTCCATCTCTTGATATTATCTTTCCACTTGTTCCGTTGTCTACCTCTTGCTCGCTTGCCTTCAGTCTTACCCTCCAGTATGGTTTATATAAGAGTGTTATGTCTTTTAATGTGTCCGAAATATTTCTCTTGCGACAGTTAAACGGGGCTTGAACACTTAATAACAATATCGGATCGGACCCAAACGTCTCACGTCTATTTCCATATTTCTCTGGTTAGTGTTATGGCTATAAAATATCCTTGTATTCCTATGTGATACATAGATTACCTGCACCGGCACAACATTAAGAAACACAATCTAACGCTCGGAAAGCTCACGAACAGCACAGACAGAGGTAATGTAAGTTGTGCTTATCAGGACTAGGAACAACTAGGCAATGGACATGGTAAATTAAGCTTATCTGCACTGGAACAGCTACCTTTGTTTACAATACAGGAGCTTGATGAAATAAATATTAGAGAAGTTATAGTTGCGTTGCTTTATTGTGTTCAGATATATAAATTTAGTTGCATACCTTTTATGGGACATTGCAGTCAACCCCAGTATTTATCACCTGTTTGTGATTTACTAGGCAACTTTACTTACAGTAGTTTGCCATTGTTGGCGTCTGTGGCTTAGGTAGTAGTGAAACGCATTTTGATAATTCCCTGGGGTTCCAAATCAGCTGCTGAAAATGTGGAATCAGATCGCTTTGTGTTGATTTAGATTATATGAGGCGTCGACTTCTCAGAAAGCAGTGCTAATCTACTTAACGTAACATTGTCTAGTGCATCAAAGACAACAAATACCAGGGTTGACTGCAACGTCCAGTAAAGGATACACAACTATTCTTATAGTTTACCATTGCTTCCTGCACGACAGCGCCTCTGAGCATTTAAATCAATGCAAACCGATCTGCTTCCAATTCGCACCTGGCTTATTTCGAAACCTCAACTCAGTATGTCGGGGAATTATGAAACTGCTTTTTAAATATTGAGCACAACCCACTACTGGCAATGCTGATCATATTCTGGTATGAACCTAAGGCCTATCCACATTAATATGGACGTGGATAGGCCTTAGGTTCATACCAGAATACGATCAGCGTTGCCAGTAGTGGGTTGTACTCAATATTTAAATTTCAAATCCCGAAACAACCAAACTGGTTTTTACTAACCACCGAGGGCATATATATATATATATATATATATATATATATATATATATATATATATATATATATATATATATATATATATATATATATATATATATATATATATATATACTGTACTGGTACCTTGAGTCTTCAAAAAAGGCATAATACATACAATCGATAGTGGGGACCAGGGAAGGAGTTTTCCCTCTTCATAGCACAAAGGTCTGAATTGTAGAGACCATGTGTTGGCCATGCAGCATGATCCCTCTTTCGGCCTGCCTTGTTTGCTCCAGAGGAAAGTTAACACCAATACATCTGGAACATGACAAGATTCAGAAGCTGTAGGATCAGCAAAGCAACGCTCTTACTGTCCGCCTGTCGGTGCTTTCATCCTAGACCAAGGCTTAGGGCCTCGTCTGCCCTGCCTTGAAATTTAGCCTTCAGTATCAGGCTTGTATTCTCCCAATTGCGCTCTTCTGTCCGAAGCCGTTGGCGAAACGTGAGGTGTCAGGTTTAGTAGAAGATACCTTTCTAGTTGGTCATGCGTCGAAGTACACTTTTTCCTGCAGCGAGGCGTACCTTATAGCGTACATCTACAATGTGAGTCTGCGACTTGAGGAAACTGGGTTGGAAAACGGGGCCGGTATTCCGGTCTAATATGGCGGATGGGTGGTTGCGCTGTTAAGGCCTCTTTAGTGATTGTGCTTCTGGCTATGGTTTCTAATGCATATTCCTCATTATGGGCTTGCAGTACGTGATTGTTCAAGTCATTAATGAGGGAAATAAGTTAGCACACCGTAGTCATAAGCGTGAAAATGTATCTTTCAGTATTTTGACAGAAGGAACACAATAATATAAAACCAGCCATATAGAATATATTCTATAGGTTATTTTCAAAGACAAGCTATTGTGTCTACAAAATCTATGCTTGCTTCATAAATTGACCTGTTCTTTTGGTAAGCCAGTTCCAGAGGTGGACTGAAGTTATCTAGTTCACGAAACCGAGAGTTTCCCGAACTGCATAAAACGTTAATGTATTTCGTAATAATTGTGCAGTTTGCAGTTACATCGTTCACAACACTCCTACCTAAACCCAGAGGTTCTTCTGTGTATTATCTCCAGTCTAGTCCCATGAACCTGCAGCCAATGTATCAACACAACACACATACCCAAACATAATACGATAAATAGCATTACATGTTTGGTACAAGTGACAAGGAGCCAAATGTAGAACCCCCCAAACAATGGATTACCGCAGCGTCCACCAAATCTTTGTCACAGTGGGCAGGATAACTGACAAAATGACGAGCGCGGGCCGCATAATTATTCTGTACAATACTTGCAAGCCAGAACGAAAGCTCTGGGAAAAAGGACAAAAACTAAGTTTAGCATTCCATGTTAATCATGGGTGAGTAGCGTGCAATGCGCGCGCACGTGCGCACACACACACACACACACACACACACACACACACACACACACACACATACACACACACACACACACACACACACACACACACAAAGCCAAAACAACCAAAATATGTATATACTAAAATAAAGTTATCAAAGAAGGCAACGTTAGCAAAAAGATAGTTACATCAGACATAGTGTGCACATATCCGAATCTCACAAACTAAGCAGCAACAAAGGTTAATGAGATTTATGAAACTGACATTTGGCTTTCACGATATCATCAATGTATGGTTTGGAATTACTACATCTAATCAAGAGAATTACTTATTTTTGAAATTGCTTGCTCACAGACCTAAGTTGTTCCAAACACTGATGCCATACCAACGGCAAATTTCTTCAATTTCGGAAACTCAACATCAGGTAAGCAGCGGTAAAATTCAAGACGATTTCCTCCTTTGTGCTTCTCTTTCAACAAGTCAGTTGCTTGCAAATCAATGAGCTCCAACTGTAGTTCAATTGGCACATCATCAAGGTTACAATAAAACCAAACGGATTCTGGAACAGAAGAATGTTACTCTCAGTTCTGTCAAAATCTGACAATCTCTCCAAAAATGCTTCTTCAAGTCACGAATATTTCTTTTCTTCGGCGATTGTAGCGCAAAACTCTTTGAAACAGTGAAAATGATAAAACGTTTTCTCCTTCCAGTTGTGCTTCAAACAATAACAGCTTTCTCCAAAATCCTTTGATGATTCTGTAGAGATCACAGACGAGGTTATTCTTCTTTACCTGAAGTTTCAACTTCAGTTCATTCATATGAGGTGTGATGTCGACCAAAAATGACAACGTTAACAGCCAGTAGGATCTGGCAGCTGTGGATCAGTTCTATCTTTTTCATGGAGTAAAACATCTACTTCGTTTCGAAACTTGTGAAGACGAAACATGATTTTACCGCAGCAGAGGCACCTCACTGATGTGTGCTAATGCAAGTCACAGAATTCTGAATCAATTTCTTCAAGAAAAGCCTTAAACTGACGATAAATGCGTGCATGTCCGTACTGAAGTTCACAGCAGAAACGACTGGTTTCAGTACACATATCTAAGTGTTTCCTACAGAGTGCATGCTGATGTATGATGTAGTGTATAAACAGAGCGCCCGGAATTTGCAAATCTTCCAACTGAGTCCTGATCTGCCTCACCAGACCCTTCCTCACTCCAACCATGTTTTTTTTCCTCTCCATCAGCTGTAACACCTCGAAGCTGATTCCACGGAAGGTAATGGTCTTGCAAAATTCTTTGCACTTCCCCGAAACTATCTTTTCCAGTTGTTGTTCCATGCATGTTGCAAACTGATGCCAACTCTTCCGTTACCTGAACGTCCAAATTGACATCACGAATGAACACGAGTCGTTGTGACGTACTGGAGAGATCAGTAGACTCATCCAGCTCCAGAGAATACCAAAACAAGTTCATAGCTTTCTCGCGTATGCGTAGCACTATGTTCTCTCCAAGTTCTTCTATTCTCCGCACAACTGAACTTCCCGAAAGGCTGACAGTTCCAAACAAATCGGATTCCTTGGGACACAAGTTATTTGCTGCTTCCATCATACATTTTTTGATGAAGTTGCCATCAGTAAACGGTTTTCCTCGTTCTGTGATCTTATGCACTATGTTGTAACCTCTACGAGTGACAGATTCATTTTCAGCGAACTTTCTCGTGAAGAAATTTCTTTGTGTTTCTAAACCACGTTTTATACTCATAATTCTCAGAGCGTAATTTTCCAGAAAATTTTGAAAATTTGATAGATATTTTGTTTCATAGTGACGCCGAAGATTGTATTCTTTCAAAGCGGTAATACTTTCGCTGTATATTACGCAACTGGCTTTCTGGCCCTTTGTCTCCACAAAGAAGTATTTTACTCCCCATTCTTCATTGAAAACGCGACACTTGGCGTGCGCTTTCCTTTTCTTAGTAGCCATAATGAAGGGTGAAGTAAACGGGATCTGAAAATGAAAAGGACATTGAAAAAGAAACATAATTAAAATCCTATTGAAACACAAGAAAAGCAGAGTACTATGGGTCATTGGTAAAGCTGCGGCTCACCAAAGGTACATATAAAGTTTATAAAGTTCGCAAAATATATAAATAGGGCCAGCCTAAATAATCAGCCTAGAGAAGTGTTTTATTCAACCGGGATTCCGCGAGTGGCAACCAGGGGTTCCGCCGAAAGAGACCAAAATCGCCTAAATGCAACATTTCTACCCATATGGTTTATTAGATCAAGTAGGACAGACATATGGATCATCGCACAGTGTTCCTTGAGCAATGTAAACATTTGCGTAAAGATCTGCTTAGCCATCCTGAGAAAGCTAAGTGGAACCACATTTGGAGCCAGTGGGAAAATACTTAGCAAAGTTTAAGAACAGAGCATACGACCACATCTGGAATACGGGTCAACTGCATTGTGTTCGGCATAAAAAACCACACTACAAGAGTTGGCCAAGGTGCAACATCAAGCTCTTAGAGTCACAACAGGAGGGATGAGATCAACCCCAATAGTAGCAATGGAGAAAATGAGGAGGACACAAGTACTGAGAGAGCGCAGAGATACGAAAACACTAATGCAAGCAGAAAAGTTGCTCAGATTGCCAGGCCACCCTATGAAGAATCGATTTAAAAATGTAGCTATGGGGCGGTTGAAAAGAAGTAGTTTTATCCACCAGGCCAAACGACTCTGCAGAGAAACCACTGATCTGCCCACAGTTGGTATCCCCCTAACAACTATTCCAGAGCGAACTCCATGGAAAGATGAACATAGACTATCACTACAAATCCAGACAAAAGTTAGAGGAATATTTGACAAGGAAGAACAGAACAGTGTACAGCAAAGAACAGCCACTCTCAATTTCATTGATGACGAATACCCACAGGACCTCTGTATCCGAGTCTACACAGATGGGTCAGCACAAAATGCTGTTCGAAATGGAGGAGCGGGAGTGTACATAGAATACCCAAATAATACCAGGGACACAGCTAGAGTACCGACAGGAAAGTACTGCCATAACTACGATGCTGAAATTGAGGCAATCAAGATAGCAACAGAGAAATTACTAAATACCAGCCACGGTACACAACCTATGGTGATATTGACAGCTGCAAAATCATTACTAGAGGCACTCCTGTCTGGGAAATTGCCAGTTTTGCCATGGACACTACTTTCTGAATTTAGCAGTCAGCATAAGGACACCATACAGTGGATACCATCCCACTGTGGAGTACTCGGAAACGAGACAGAGCTGATCTATTTGCTAAGGAAGGAGCAAAAGAAGAACAACCTGATGTGCCCGTTACATACCACCAAAATAAAAGAATGATCAAATCAGTCAGAAGGCCACCAAACCTACTCAAGACGACTACCACGTTATGAACAGACCAGAACAAGCCAATATTCTGCGCCTCAGAACAGGACACAATAGATTACTCAACCACATGTATACAAAATTCAAGATTGGTGACTCCGCCATTTGCACATGTTTGTTTGGCGGGACGCAGGGGTGTTTCCAAGGCACCAGAGCCTGGATCTATACTGGCCAAGACCTGCTGACACGTCCACGCCGTGCGTCCTGGGCAACAGGTCCCTTCGGAGACCTGGCTAACATCAGTAGGATCGATGCCGGAGAGTATCTGCCTGCTTGGCGCGGAACCACCAGTCTGCACACCAATGAGCCAGACATGGGACAACGGATACTCACGCAAACCTTAGGTCCAGTATGACATCAGATTGATGTTGGACAACAGGATGTATTCATCCGACATACAGGACTTCACGCTGGAGTTCACAGCCAGCGAACACAAGTAAGCACAACATATCTATGCAAAACTTCTGGCCTAGAGAACTAACGAAGACTGTTAGATACATACAAGAGACAACATTGCAGTTATAGACATATTTCAAGCGAACGAAAGAAGATGAAGAAGACGAAGATCTGCTCCAGTAGAAAGATTGAAAATCACTGGCCTAGCCCTATTAACACCTTGACCGGGGAATTTTTCTGAGCTGGGGATAATATTTTCGTAATAACACAAGGCTTCTATGGCTTTGTTATGCTATGTTGCTACTTTATTGCCTCTGTTCACACTTGTAGGTCACTTACCTATCACTGTCAAACAAAGAAATGCTTGTTACATACCTATAACATGGACAGACAAAAAGAAGTAAATATTTCTGGAGCGTCGGACTTGTATTGACAGCCGAACGCATCTGGGGAGGTAAAGATTCGTGTTTGTGTGTGTTACAATGGAAACCATGGTAACGTCAGAGCCGGGGGACGACTTGGGATGGCGCAAAATAAGCAAACATTACAATAAACAAGAAGATCTAGATGCAATAATTTAAAATTGAAAATAGTAAATTTAAGGCACATAGAAGCCAGGAGCTCTCCGCGCGTATGAAGATCCCATAGTATTCTAAACATAATATTTAAATTTAAATTGTTTCACAACGTCTCTTGTTCCATAGTTTTATCTAGCAAATTCGAGTACCGTCCGTGGGCCTAATGAACTGACGTCGCGGACCGGATCCGACCCGCGCGCTGTAGTTTGGTGACCCGTGAATAAACGGGACAGCAGAGGCAAATAACATCACTTGATACACAACCCATATAAAGACCTTGTATAGAAGCTTCATACCCAGCCGCTGTGAGGCATACCAAAGAAGATATATATATATTCTAAAAAAGTATAGAACAAATGTATATTTTTTTCATGTTGTCACCACGGCGATCAATGCAAGTCCTCCTTCGCCAATAAAATGCTTGGATTCCTTCCTTTAGAAAGAGAAAATCATCTTGTTCACTACTCGGTGTGCCAGACCTGGTCGTAAACAGTCTGTCACAGAAGTCACGCCGTTTTGAAACTTCCTACTCCACTCATACACTTGCTGGAATGACCGGCATGCATCACCATACTGGATCTTCATTCGCTGATGAATTTCTATAAGTTTCACCCCTTCACTGAAAAAAATAAAACAGATAACAGAACGCTGCTCCTCTTTGGTGCATGTCAAAAGTGACGCGGCCATCTTTAAACTGTCCTTATGACGTCACCGTGTTTTTCTACACCGTGATTTGTCGTGCTTAACTCTTTTGACATCTTTAACAACAATATTGACAGGTTACAAGACAATTGCATAGTTATTGTGATTTCTACCACACTTTTAAGGTTTTTATTTGAAGCTAACTCGTATACAATGTAACAGGTTCTTTACAAAACGTCGCACCCATCAGGGCCTGCTTCTCGATACTTGGCCAGTTCCCCGGCCTTACTCACCTCCACAACTAAGGTGCCAGCAATGTCCTGTGTTCATCCTCGTGCTGGCCATCCCTGCCCCGTCTTGCAGAGACCATACATTATATCACTGTTTAATATGTTCAAAATGTGTCAGTTTCCAATACGTGATCTTGTGTATGAACCAGTTTTCTTCCATGTTCATATCTTATTGATTGTATGAATTTTCTTCTTTTGTGCCATGGGATGATCAATCGTCTTAAGCGACTTCCAGTATCTTCCATGGGTTTATATTCAGTAGTTTGCCTTATGCTACCCCCTTTAATTTGATATATATACAACATGTCTACTACCTTATTAACAACTTTCAAGTCATAACAGTGACACACCCCTACTTCCCAGTTTTCGCCGTCCATGGTTGTTAGGTCCAACCCTATTTCTTGTTTGGCTTGGAATCTGTTAAAATAGTACTTATCCTTTGCAGGACGTTGCAATAAACATTAAATCCAAATTCATTTTTAAGGCAATTTACGTTCCACAATTTGTCACCGTGGCTAAAGGCTTGCGAACGAGGTTCGTGAGCAGGGTACCAGACGTTCGAAGCTCAGCTGCGACCGATTTGTGCAGCAGACCGTGTCGCGTTGTGTTATAACGTGCTGGTATGGGTGCCGGTCGTTCAGAATGCAATGGCAAACTACTGAACGTAACACTTGCCTAGTACATCAACAGCAGCTGAAAAATGCTGGTGTTGACTGCAACGTCCCGTAAGGGATACGCAATAAATTTTTTTTTTTTGCTTTCTGAGCGAGAAATCAACCTTGATATCCAACTGACCGGTTTGGGGTTGAACTCCTTACCCCGTCATCAGCGCACCCGAATGAAAGTGCAAGCGCAATAAGCCCCAGGGTCAAGGACACCTATTTTCTTCTTCTAGGTCTGTAACATTCTTAGAACTTTTCTGTAACATTTAAGTGCAAAACCCCACGTTTTCTTCTTTTAGCGATTACGAAATGGCGCATGGCTCTAATTAACATGTCACGATAACGAAATAAAACATTGTCGCGTGATGTCAGTTAACCACTACTCTAGCCATGGAGGTGGACACGCAGCTTCATCAAAACAGTACTGGGCGCCCAAGTGCAGACAACCCGGCAGCATTGTGAACAACTGCCCCTGAATAGAAGTCCGAATTGTTAAGAGGGGGAAACAAACTATTTCATGAATTGGCGGCATTCATCCAGACTCCAAAACCAATCAAGAACTGTCCGTTTCACGAGGATAGAATGTCCGTAGACTGCATTTCTTGCGTGTCGACGAACGTTCGCTTTGTTTGAAGCCAGATAGAAATGTTCGCATCATCATTCTGACGGCAGACATATTTGGTTATTTTGAGAACATTCCAAATAGTTGAAAATAACAGAAAATAACACGGGATATAATCAGATAGCAGATTTACAACAGTGGAACCAAATGATCGCTAGACAGATATCAGTGAACGGATATTTATGGAAAAACAGCAAGGAAATGACGATTTATCGGGGAAACCTTTGAGATCACGAAATCAACCGATAAGTAAGTTGCCAGGTTTGATTAATTTTAAAAGGGATGGACGAAATAAAAGACATGGCAACAGAGAGACGGACTTGGCGTGAGTCCGATGCGGACTTAAGTTTCGAACGGTGATAAAATATAAAAGAGGAAAGGAAACGTTTGGTCGCAAATTGCTGGACATGAATTTGTTAATTTTGTTTGAAAAAGATCACTTCTATTGCACACTTTCATAAATGGTCTTGTTTCTCCCATATATTTATTGTCCCCTTCCTTTGAGCTCGAGCGTGGTCGACGATGGATTGCTTGTTGCATGTGGGACAGCTTCATAGTACCAGTGGGGATCCGCGGACTTCATAGTACCAGTGGGGGTCCGCGGACTTCATAGTACCAGCGGGGATCCAAACGTGTGTGTACCAGAATCTGACACTCCATAAACATTATTATTTATAGGTAGACTGTCTACGTCTCGACATGTAACCTGATGGATCTCAACTTTTGGATCTTCAATTGCCGAGATATTTTTAACTCGGGAAACGTTCCTTCCAAGTTATCTACATCTATCAGAGAAAGCTAAACGTCCTAACCACTTCCACATGATCGGGATGTGGGTGAGATATACAAACTTCGGACTCCATGTTTTGTAAAAATATTGCGCTAGAATCTGCTTAAATGGATCGTGAAGAGATACAGAGGAGGAGCCAGGCAGACATAGTCTGTATTAAAAGGCTATATATATATATATATATATATATATATATATATATATATATATATATATATATATATATATATATATATATATATATATATATATCATTGGCACCTTACCGTCTTGACAGACGATAGTTTGTGCTTCAAAAAGGCATAATAACTTTTACATATGGCGGTAGCGAATGTGACTGATAAGGCCAATTCGCGCTGTAAATGTTCGTTCACAGTGGGTGCATGTGAACACGTGGTCATTTCCACCATCATGCACCATCTTACGTCTCAAACGCTCGGTGTGTGACTTATCTGCAATAATTTTCTCCTTTGTCTTTATTCCATTTCTGATGTTTGCCCTCCATGCAACACGTTCAGCGGCGACTTGCTCCCAATGTGCATTATCAATGCCTGTATCAATCATGTCCCGCTTACACACATCTTTGTATCGTAGTGGAGGCCGACCCTGAGATCTCTTACCCATCTGTAATTCACCAAAAAAGATGTCCTTTGGTATTCTACCATCATCCATCCTCCTAAGATGTCCTATCCATCTAAGTCTACGAAGACTGAGCATGGAATAAACCGTCACATAACCTGATCTTTCCAATACTTCAGTATTTGTGATTTTGTCTTGCCACTTAATACCAAGAATTCTTCGCTAGACACCGCATATGAAAGCTGTTTAAACGTTTCTCTTGGTGTGAGTAAGTTGTCCATGTTTCACTGCCATAAGGAAGAGTACTAAGGACACTAAGGACAGGCTTGATAGACAAGGACTTTTGTTTTGGCAGTAAGCTTCCTGTTCTCCCAGACTCTTTTTCTTAACCTGTTCATTGTTGTTGCTGCCTTACCAATCCGGATGTTGATTTCCTGATCTAGGGATTATTTGCTATGTACCACTGATCCTAGATATGTAAAATGGTCTACTATCTCTAGTTCGGCGTCGTCAATAAAGATTGATGGTACCCCATGTGCACCTTGTGACATAATCTGTGTCTTCTTTTTGCTAATTGTTAAACCAAATTCAGAACAAGCATTGGAGAATGCAGATAGTAGACATTGCTAATTCTTCCTCAGAGTGGGTCGTAACTGCAGCATCATCTGCAAAAAGCAACTCTCTGATCAGTACCCTCCTAATTTTGGTCTTGGCCTTCAATCTCTGAGCATTGTAGAGGCCGCCATCTGAGCGTGAGTGAATGTATATACCACCATCCTGATCACGAAAGGCATATTTCAGTAGAAGTGAAAAGTATATTCCAAAGAGGGTGGGAGCTAGTACACAACCTTGCTTAACTCCACTCTTGATTTCAAACTCTTCAGAAGTTGCACCATCAAACTTGATTATACCCTTCATGCCTGTGTGGAACGATTCCACAATGGACAGAAGAGTTGGTGGGCAGCCAATCTTCTTTAGTGCCTTGAACAGACCCTCACGACTGACCAAATCAAATGCCTTTGTGAGGTCGATGAAGGCAATAAACAGTGGTTGATTATGTTCACGGCATTTTTCTTGCATTTGTCGCAATGAGAATATCATATCAATGGTAGACCGGTTCTGTCGAAAGCCACACTGTGATTCAGGGTTAGACTTGATCTCCTAGGACTTGAAGTCTGCGCAGAACAATTCTGGCAAATACTTTTCCAACAATACACAGAAGTGAGATACCCCTATAGTTGCTTGCAGTCGCTCCGATCGCCCTTGTTCTTGTACAGTGTTATGATGCTTGAATCTTTGAAATCCTGTGGGACTTGTCCTTCTCGCCAGCATAGCTCTATTAGCTGGTGGATCTGTAGAGTGAGTGTGTCTTGCCCACTCCTGATAACCTCTATTGGAATCCCATCCTTACCTGGAGCCTTGCCAGATGCAAGTTCATTTATAGCACACTTAACTTCTGTTATGGTGGGAAGTGTGTCCAGGTGGTCAAGAGTTGGTAGAGCCTCTATGGCGTTAGGGCATCATCCGCTAGTTTGGTCTCACTTGAGTAAAGCTCCAAATAGTGCTCTACCCATCTGTTCATCTGCTGTTTCTTATCGGTTATGATTTCTCCAGTCAACGTTTTCAATGGTGCACTTCTTTTAATCACTGGACCACAGGCTGTCTTTATTCCTTCATACATGCTTCTGATGTTTCCCTTATCACTTGCGATTTTAATAGGACTCACATAACTTGATCCAATAATTATTTGCACACTGCCTGGCAGCCTTTTGCACATCCTTCCTAGCTTGCTTTAGCTCACTCAAGTGTTACGCGTTGGTCTTTCCTTGTTTCTTAAGAGAGCTATCTTCTTCTTATCAATCAAGGGACTGCAGAGTCTGGCTGTTTGCCGCAAACCAGTCCTGCCTCTGATGATCCAGAGTGCCGTAAACCCCTACGGCAGTTTTATAAAGAGTTTCCTTAAGATGACACCACTTTTCATTTAATGTACAATTTTCTGGTGCATTAGTGAAAGCGTCTTCAAGTTGCTGTTGAAACTGAAAGCAATTTTCAGGATCGTGAGTGTTTTTTTTAATTAGTTTTTAGTCGTTGGATCAACATCACGGCACACGGTTTAACCCATAAGTGCTCCGTTTTCCTCCTAACTCAAACCTGAGTCTGGAGAAACTCAGCTCAATGCACGAACTCCGTTGCATCGGCGAGGATCCTGAAATACTTTGGGTAGATTTTTAATTCGAAATTTTGCCCGGGCAGCGCCGTTAGGCTCGTGAGTGTTAATAATATTAATCCTGGGGCTAGATTTGTGTTTAGCTGTGTAGATTCTATTTGGTCTCAGTCTAACCCTTGCAACAACCAAAGAATGATCCGTATCACAATCAGAACTGGGGTAACTTCGAGTCAATGATATATGGTTCAGATGTCTCCGTGTGATGATGAAGTCCAGCTGGTGCCAATGGCCGGATCGTGGATGTTTCCATGTGACCTTATGAAGCTCTTTTGTTTTAAGAAAGGAGTTTGTGATACATAGGTCATTTCTGGTGCAATGCTCCAGCAGCCTTAGCCCATTTTCATTCATGCGACCGATGTTGTATTTTCCAAGGCACACTGGCAATAAACTCGGGTCCTTGCCCACACGAGCATTGACATCGCCGAGCATATAAATGTAGTCAGATTTTGGAACTGCCTTCATCACGGAGTCTAACTCCTCATAGATATAATCCTTCACATCATCAGAGGAATCGAATGTCGGTGCATATGCAGTAATAATGATCGCAAAACCACAAGAGGTTGACAAGCGCAGGGATAATAGTCTTTCATTTCCTCCTGCTGGAATTTCAAGTCATTCCCAGTAGCGACATCTTCACTGCAAAGCCCACACCGTGTTGCCTTTTTTCTTGCCTGCCCTCTACCCTTCCAAAGAATGGTATAATTATTTTCCCTGATGACCCTTCCTCAGCGAGGCGAGTCTCCTGCAGGCTAGCAATATCAATGTTAAGACGATTGAGTTGGGCATCAATCACAGCCGTTTTTCTCACATCGTCAATATTGGTCAAGTCAGTGGAAAATCCTGGACACATGGTTCTCACGTTCCAGGTTGCAAGCCGTAGCCTGAGGTTTCTATTTTTCTTTTTATTAGTACCTGGTGCATTGGTTTTACAGCCTCTGAATCAGATTTTGTCCTAGCCCCAAGCACCCGTTGAAGCAGGCAGGCTGTGGCGGATCAGCACCCAATTGGCCGGGGGCTACCCAGCTTAACGCGGGCGGTAGCTGATCAGTGACACCTGTAGGTGTCTCCCACCGGTAGAGGCAACGCGTGGCGCCCCATGTCTACGCCAGTTGACAGGGACGTATAACCCTTAACAATTGCCTCTAGCTTTGATTCCGAGATCGGTTAAGACCAGGGATGGAGTTATTGCCTCTCCATTGCACAAAGCCTGGGCTAAAATATAGAGATCATGTGTTGCCCATGCAACATGATCCCTCTCTCGGCCTGCCTAGTTCACTCCAGAGGAATGGCACCTCTACATCTGGAACAAGACAAGCTGCAGAAGCTGCAGGATCAGCAAAGCAATGCTCTAACTGTCCGCCTGTAGGAGCTTCGATCCTAGACCAGCCGTCAACCAAGGCTTAGGGCCTGGTGTGCCCTGCCATGACATTTTGTCTTTAGGTTGCATTTCCTCGCACCAAGGTAAGGCTTGCACCCTCCCAATTGCGCTCTTCCGCCCGATATATATATATATATATACACACACTAGCTGACCCGGCCCGGCTTCGCCCAGCCCCTGGCGGGGATGTCTGTCTGTCTGTCTATCTGTCTGTCTGTCTGTCTGTCTATTTGTCTGTCTGTCTGTCTGTCTGACCCGACCCGGCATCGCCCAGCCTCTGGTGGGAGCATCTCATTTAATTCATATAAGTAGTCATATAAGCTCCCGTTCCCGACTATCTGTCTGTCTATCTATCTGACCCGGCGCGGCTTCGCCCAGCTCCTGGAGGGGAACGTCTCATTAAATTCATATTTTTTTTTTTTTTTTTTTCCCGCGTTTCCATCCTGTTTCAGGATATTGCGGTCAACACCAGCATCTTTCAGCTGTATGTTGATTCCTAGGCTAGATTACGCTCATCAGCACGCCACGACTTTCTGAGCGACCGGCTCCATACTCTCATAAGTCACTTTTGCGATTTGAACCACTGCTAATTCTCGTCGCGTCACGTGACGAGAGTATTCGGGGTTAGCGGAGAAAGCTGCTAACCCCTCGGCCATGGAGCCGGCATATTAAATTCATATAACAAAGAAAAATTAACTTAAGAATGTCCGTCCACACACCATCCGTTATTGTTAATGAAAACTGTTTTTAATCACCTACATGACTGTAGATAACTTCTTTAAACATAAAAAGATGAGTTAGAAAATTTTCACTATTTAAATAGATGCATTATTTTTATGAAAACTTTGAAAATGCCTTAAAGATTATATCATTATTTATTATAACTCATATGCCTGTAAATAACTGTAGACAAAGAGTTTATAAATCTTTGAAAACAATGCAACAATCTATATATAAAATATATAGCAATGCTATTAAACGTTATGCCCCTTGAAATAACTTTTCTTAAGTTAAGTCCCCTCGCTATATATATATAAATGATAATGTAAATTGAAATATTAAATTTTAGTAAGTAAATAGCTGATTGTACACTAACAAACTATGACAGTTGGCTGCACGGGAATGAAAAGAATACATGTAGAAAATTTCATCTCAATCGGATGGACCGTTATCGAACGCATCAAATACATCCCTACACACATACATACATCGTCTTATATATATATATATATATATATATATATATATATATATATATATATATATATATATATATATATATATATATATATATATATATATATATATATATATATACAGCTAATCGTCGACTTACGACCTATGCAACTTTCAACCATTCGACTTTACGACCACAGTCACTAGCCATATTATTAACTCGAGTCTAGTGCTTCCACATTGACGTGGATAGGCCTTAGGTTCATACCAGAGTGCGATCAGCGTTGCCAGTAGTGGGTTGTGCTCAATATTTAAAGATTTATTTCTGCCTCAATTATCAGTCGAACGGCGTTGTCTGCAAAGATCAGGTTGTGTGACGGTTTATTCCATGCTCAGTCTTCGTAGACTTAGATGGATAACCTGATTTTTGCAGATGATGCTGCAGTTACGACCCACTCTGAGGAAGAATTACAATGTCTACTATCTGCATTCTCCAATGCTTGTTCAGAATTTGGTTTAACAATTAGCAAAAAGAAGACACAGATTATGTCACAAGGTGCACATGGGGTACCATCAATCTTTATTGACAACGCCGAACTATAGATGGTAGACCATGTAATAATAATGTTTCCTATAGTATTTTCCACACCTGTATTTTGTATGTTTTGCAAATATTAAACCAGTTGTACATGTACAGTTAATGCAGTGTTTATCTTAATCCTGACGATGTAAAAATAAGAAACAAAATGGTGTAGAGATGATACAAATGGCACAAAATGAACATCGAAAATTATGATTTATAACAATAATAAAAGAAATTTATGATATAATTTAACTTAAATATTTTTTATAACATCACTTCACATTACTGTACACATAGCGTACTCAACTTACGACCAAATCGTGTTACGACCGGTCTGTCGGAACCGATCGTGGTCGTAAGTCGACGACTAGCTGTATATATATATATATATATATATATATATATATATATATATATATATATATATATATATATATATATATATATATATATATATATACATATACGTTTCCGTTCCATAAGAAGCTTTGGTCATTCTAAAAATAGAAAGAAAATGACCATTTTGAACGACTTTTGGCGCTTTGGGTACATGGTGTCAGACGTAATTTTAAAGACCAATCACCACTCGACAAGTGATGAAGTAAATATCACGCCTTACCTTTTACTTCCTAGGAGATTTCATGTTAGCAATTTTAGGCCGAGTATACTTGAAAGGCCTGCTTCGTGGCTTAGAGGTTATGACGTTTCTCCGTAATCTCATATACTCTCGTAGGTAACGTGATGACGGTGAGAATCAGCAGTGGTTCGAATCGCATCGGTAACTTACGGGGTATGTGAGCCGGCCGCTCAGAAAGCAATGGCAAACTACTGAGCGTAATCTTGCCAAGAAATCAACATACAACTGAAAGATGCTGGTGTTGACAGCGATGTCCTGTAAAGGATATGCAACAACAACAAAATATTTGAAAGCGGAGGTCAATTTTTTGTTTTAAATCCCCGCTTCAAGGGTCTGGAAAAGGGTCCTATTTTACTTTACTTTACTTTACTTTACTTTACTTTACTTTACTTTACTTTACTTTACTTTACTTTACTTTACTTTACTTTTATTTCAGTTTACTTCTGCTTTACTTTCCTGCAATTACTTTTCTTTACAAGTGTAACAGGATGGACTTAGACGTTACGACGTCTTTACCGAGTGAAGTCGGCTTCGTGGCAAAGGTATTACGAATAGGAAACACAGCTGCGCTCGATTTGGAAGCAGAACACCTTGCATTGGTTTCCATACAATGGTATGCGCACCGATCGTTTCGAAAACAATGACAAACTACTGAACGTAAACTTGCCCACGAATTACAAACAGCCAAAATATGCTGGAGTTGACTGCTACGTCCTGTAAAGGATATACAACTAACTTTTATTTCACCGAGTGAAGACCTGTTTCGACGCCTCAATGTGGTCTGTGTTGAATTTTATAAAATAACTAGCTGACCCAGGCCCTGGAGGGGATCTATCTATCTATCAGTCTGTCTGTCTGCTTGTTTGTCTGTCTGTCTGGCTGACCCGGCCCGGCTTCACCCAGTCCCTGGTGGGGAGCATCTCATTTAATTCATATAAGTAGTCATATAAGCTCTCCCGTTCCCGACTATCTGTCTGTCTGTCTATCTGTCTGTCTGTCTGTCTGACCGGGCCCGGCTTCACCCAGTCCCTGGTGGGGAGCATCTCATTTAATTCATATACGTAGTCATATAAGCTCTCCCGTTCCCGACTATCTGTTTGTCTATCTGTCTGTCTGTCCCGGCCCGGCTTCACCCAGTCCCTGGTTGGGAGCATCTAATTTAATTCATATACGCAGTCATATAAGCTCTCCCGTTCCCGACTGTCTGTCTGTCTATCTGTCTGTCTGACCCGGCCCGGCTTCACCCAGTCCCTGGTGGGGAGCATGTCATCTAATTCATATAAGTAGTCAAATAAGCTTCCGTTCCCGACTATCTGTCTATCTATTTGACCCGGCGTGGTTTCGCCCAGCTCCTGGCGCACAGTAACTTAAAAGAATGTCCTTCCACACACCTTTCAATGAAAAGTGTAGAAAAAGATGGATTACAATGTTATGCATTATGCATTATTTTTATGAAAACTTTGAAAATGCCTTAAAGATTATATCATTATTTATTATAACTCATATGCCTGAAAATAACTATAGACAAAGAGTTTAACAATAGTGCAAGTAAGTCCAACAATATGACTATAAAGTATATAGAAATGTTATTAAAAGTTATGCCCCTTGAAATAACTTTTCTAGAGTGAAGTCCCCCTGCTATATAGACATTATATAATGAAAATGGAAAAGTAAATGTTATTAAATAAGTAGAAGATTTTACATTAAGAAATTATTATAGTCGGTTGCACAGGAATGAAAGGAAGACGTATAGAAAATTTCATCTCAATCGGATGTACCGTTATCGAACGCATCCAATACATAAATAGCCACAAACAAACATACACTCTGTTTTATAGATATAGATTGGGGAATACGATCTACGTCCCCGCTCCCTGATCCTAGGATCCCGGACCAGACCTCTAGCCTCCTCAGACAAATGCACACAACTCGGGGGACCTGTGTGCACTATGAGCACATGACAGATCATCCGCAGCTGGAAATGAACCACAGCTGGTTGAGAGACAGCTGACAAGGCTTACATTCAAAACAATGTGGACAGTTACCCTCAAAGAGAATATGCATGTGTCATTCTGGGAGTTTCGATATCGCAGTGGCAAGCAAGTATGACATGCGTCATTCTTGGAGCTTTGGTGTTATCCTCGAAGAGAATATGTATAGCATGTGTCATTCTGAAAGCGTTGGTGTTGTACTCGAAGAGAATACTTTGACACGTGCCATTCTGGGAGCTTTGGTGTTATCCTCGACCACAATAAGTATGACATGTGTCATTATGGGTGCTTTGGTATCGCAGTGATTAGCACGTTTAGCATGTGTTATTGTGGGAGCTTAGGTGTTATCCTTGAAGAGACTACGTCTGGCGTGTGTCATTGTGGGAGCTTTGGTGTTACCATCGATGAGACTACTTATGGCATGAGTCATTCTTGGAGCTTTTGTGTTATCCTTGAAGAGACTACATATGACACGTGTCATTCTGGGAGCTCTGGTATCGCAGTGGTTAGTACCCTTGCCTGCTGACCCTGTGGTCATATTTTCGAATCCACAATGGCTTTGGCCTTTCTCTTCCTCTCTTCCCAGGCATATACCCCTCCATTACTGTTCTCTCCAAACTTTTGTGACGTTTCAAGTGACCAAAATATTTCAATGTTCTTTGTTTCATCGTCTTTAACAGCCAACCTTCTTCAATATTCAGCTCTTGAAGTATGGATGCATTTGTTCTTTGCTTTATCCAAGATAGTCTTAGAACTCGTCTATAACATGTATGTTCAGCTTGTTTAGTAAGTGTCCAGGTCTCGCAGGCATATGTTGCAATGGGGAAGATGCATGCTCTTAAAAATGTAATTTGTGTAATTCTATCTGTTCCACTCCATAATTTATTCAGTTGGTTTAGTCTTTGAAGAGCAATAGATAATCGTCTTTTGATTTCTTTCATTGTGTTACCATTCTTGGTAAACAATGACCCAAGAGTTTCGAAATATTCCACCACCTTCACTTTTCTCCATTTACATAAATTTCTTTCTCCATATTAGTTTTATCTGTATACATTATATGTGTCTTTGCTATGTTAAGATATAAGTTATGGTTTCCACTATTCCTTTGGGTTGAGGTTATTAGGTTTTCTATACCATTCTTTGAGGTGGATAGTAGTACTGTATCATCAGCATACCGAATCTCTGGTATGTCATGACCACCAATATTTAGGGCATCATATTACTCCCTGTTGATATCATCTCTGACATTTCTCATATTGTCGGCATACAGGTTAAACAAATAAGAAGACAGCATACACCCCTGTCGGACTCCTTGCTTGATGTCAAACTAATCTGATGTCTCGCCATCTATTCTAATAGCTGCTTGTTGGTCTAGATAGAGCATATTTGTGAGTTGTGTTACACGTGATGGAAAGCCCATATTCCTCATGATTTCCCCAAAGGACACGTTATACAAGGAAAAAGACTTGAAAACGTCACGAAAACCGGGGGTCAACTCAGCTGAAGTAAAAATGTTCCAAGATAATCTATGATGTCACACGCTGCATCATCACACCGGTCGAAATATCTGATTACTGGATTATCTAGCCTACACAGATAGTGACGGAAAATAGTAGATTTGGTATGCATGTTCGCACATTAACAACCCTCGACAGTTGGAAATCGTTAAAAGTCGTCGTAAAGGCCAGTTCTCTGGTAAAATTTCCAAATAAGAAAAGAAAATAAACTCTCGTTAGATTATTCATTGTGTTTGTGGGTTTCCATTTGTGGGAAGGCGTTTATTGTTGACCTTTCGGTAACTAAATAAGTCCTCTATGTTGTTTTTTATCTGCGATATGGTAGAGTTTATTAAGCTAATCGCGGTTGATTATGCTTGGAAAATTGTGGGGATCGTGATAAATGAAAGAATTAGCCAGATATTCCAGGAACGCTCCCCCGATGGTGTTTCCACCTTGTCGTGGTGGGGGAGCTTGAGTTTCTCAATGACCCTGAGAGCTATGCCGGCGGTAGCGTAGCTACCAGCAGGGCCTCCCAAGCCGGACAGGTCAAAGGGTAGAGAACAGACAAAGAGAAACACCCTGGTCCTCCAGGTTGGGGGTTGAAGCGTGGGGTTAACATCCCCACCTTTGTAAAAACCTTTCTTTGTTACGAAACAAATACATGAGCCTCGATATCGGACTGACTTATCTGGACAACGACCTTGGAACGTTAAAGGACTTTTGAGATTTGGAACATGGAATGTACGGACACTATATCGAGCTGGAGCGGCCGAAGAACTAACCCGGGAGCTGGTTGAATATCAAATGGATATCACAGCAATTCAAGAAATAAGGTGGCCAGGAGAGGGTACTTTAGAGCAAAATGGAATGATTATAATATATGGAGGAAACACCCAAAATAAACATGAATTAGGAACAGGATTTGTCATCAAAAAAGAGTTATGGGGGAACATTTTAAACTTTAAAGCTTTTAATGACAGGATTAGTAAATTACGAATAAAAGGTAAATGGAAAAATATAACGATGATTAATGTACATGCACCTACTGAAGAGAAAGAAGATGATATTAAAGAAGACTTTTATAATGATCTGGAAGATGTCATAGAAGAAACCCCCAAACAGGACATCCTGATTGTGCTGGGAGACTTCAATGCAAAAATAGGTAGAGAGCAAACTAATAAAAAAGTGGCCGGTATGGAAAGCCTACATACAACTTCAAATGATAATGGATGGAGAGTCATCAACCTGGCAGAAGCCAAAGGACTGCAGATTAGCAGTACCAGACTACAAAGAAAGGATATACACAAACAAACTTGGAAATCATGTGACAAGAGAACCTATAATCAAATAGATCACATTTTAATTAACAACAGAAATGCATCAAACATACAGCAAGTCAGAAGTTATAGAGGAGCTGAGTGCCACAGTGACCATTTCCTCGTTGGAGCAAAATTTAAAATAAAACTTAAGAGAGCTTTCTATACTAAATTACAAAGATTACACCCAACATATAACAGAGAAAAACTACAAGACATTACAGTCAAAGAGAAATTTACAGATGAAATAAAATGTAAACTTGAAACTTTTCAAAACCCTTTGGAGGAAAGCGTTGACCAAACTTGGTTGAACATCAAGAATACACTTCAATCTACCGCAGAAGAATGTCTCGGTGTGTCAACCACGCATAGAAAGAACAGATGGTTCAATCAAAAATGTGAAGAAGCAGTCACTAAGAAGAAGAATGCCAGACATGTATGGTTAAATGACATCAATAACATCCAAAAGGAAGAGCATTATAGAAATGAATGTAAAGAGGCTACAAAAATAGTCAGACAGCAGAAGCGAGAATATATGAGTAATATAATCAAAGATATGGAAACTAATCACCAGAAAAATGAATCCAGAAAGTTTTTTAAAGTACTGAAGTCAATGAAACGAGGGCACCAACAAAACACATATGGTTTAAAAGACAAAAATGGGAATATGATAAATACCAATGAAGAAATGTGCAACACATGGAAAGAATATTTTATTGAATTACTAAATTGTGAAGCTCCAAGTAACATTTTCCCACAGGAAGAGGTTCTAACATGCGAACCACAAATTGAAGAACCTACATTTGAAGAAATCCTATATGTAATCACACGACTTAAAAACAATAAGGCAACTGGGACTGATGGAATTGCTGCTGAATTTATAAAGGCAGGTGGCCATGCATTACATCTAAAGCTATACGAACTAATAATAAAAATCTGGAGGACAGAAGAATTACCCCATGACTGGAAAGAGTCATTATTGATACCTATCTTTAAGAAAGGAGACAAGTTCCAATGTGGAAATTATAGAGGAATATCACTACTGTCCACAAGCTATAAGATACTATCCGCAGTATTACTAAATAGACTAAAACCATATTCAGAAGACATATTAGGTGACTACCAGGCGGGTTTTAGACAAAACAGATCAACAATAGATCAGATATTTATCTTACGACAAATAGCCGAGAAACATTGGGAATATAAAAGAGATCTCCATAACATTTTTGTGGATTTTAAAAAGGCTTATGATAGTGTCCATAGGAATAGTCTATGGAATGTTATGCAGGAATTTGGAATACCAAGGAAGTTAATTAACATGACCAAACTATGCATGGAAGATACTTATAATATAGTAACATATAAAGGCAGGAAATCAGACCCCTTCCAAATAACATCTGGCTTGAAACAGGGTGATGCACTATCGCCGCTACTCTTCAATCTGGCTCTAGAGAAAGTTGTAAGGAAGGTAAAGGAGGAATGTGATATTGGAGGAACATCCAGCTGCTTGGTTATGCAGATGATATAGATATTATAGGGCAAAGTGAACAAAAGACATTAGAAATATTGACTCACTTAAAGGAAAAAGCCCAACAGATGGGGCTGGTTATCAACCAAGATAAGACAGAATATATGGTAATTTCAAGAGACGGAATGGCTAAAAACTCTGGCCACATACAAATAGATAATATGACCATTAAAAGAACGGAAACATACAAATACCTGGGTACAATCTTCAACTGCTCCAACATCATAAGGGAAGAAATACAAACTAGAATCAACTCTGGAAATAAGATATACTATGCACTACAACATCTACTAAAATCAAAGGCGCTATCTCGTAACACCAAAATCACAATATACAAAACACTGATCAGACCAGTTGTGCTGTATGGCTCTGAAACCTGGAGTACAACGAAAGGAGACGAAGCCTTGTTACAAACCTTTGAGAACAAAATTTTAAGACGCATCTTTGGACCCATTAGGGATACACAAAGTGGAGAGTGGAAAAGAAGAAGTAACAAAGACATTTATGATTTGTTTAAGTCCCCGCTAATCACTGGTATCATGAAGGCTAATAGACTACAATGGCTGGGGCATATAGAAAGAATGGAAGATAATAGGGAAACAAAACTCGCTTACACTCAGGAAATAAATGACCGTAGACCCCGAGGTAGACCAAGAAGGCGGTGGAGAGATAATATACATACAGACCTACAAGCACTTGGAATCAACGACTGGCAAGAGAAGGTCCACCAGAGAGACGAATGGAGACAGATTGTATTTGCAGCAAAGAACCTCAATGGCTCGGAATGCTGAAGAAGAAGAAGAAGAAGAAGAATTCCAGGAACGATTGGATTTCTGGCAGATGACGTAAAAATGAAGCCGTTTAGGGAACTCTCAAAATACAGGAACTTTTTGTCAGGCTATATTTGTTGGTAATTTGGTTGCTGACATCAGTACCATCACATGCATGGCAAGCATCGGACGCCTTGATTATCATTACTTTTTTATTATCATCACCGTCATTAACATCATCATTAACATCATCATGTGCATCATTAGACAGTCTTATATTTGGTTATTATAGTTGAATCATGGCATAATACCTGGTTAGAGACAAAATAGATAACTTGAAACTGATACTGAAGATAATCAAAATGACTTTTCTGTTAAATACACGGAATAGATGAGACGACTAAGTTGTGTTAAGTGACTCTACTGCAAGAAATACATTAACGAAAATGTGTCTACTTGAACGTACATAAAGGCAATCAGAAGCGGACAGTCAACATTCTTTGGCAATGTCTGTAGAAGCGGAAAGCTGGAATATGTCGATGTTGGAGGTAACGGTTAGTATTATGGGGTGTAACATAACCAGGACGTCGCATATGTTAGGTCATGAAGTTATGTGGAATGGTCGGTTTGTTGTATGATAATAACATGTTTGTACACTGTTAATTAGCCAACACACTTTGAAAGCCTTACTGAGAAATCTTAAATGAAAACTGAATATTCGTTGTGTATCTTGACATTCGAAAATGAGTCGTTGTTGCTGTGTTAATTATGTAGATTCCCGTCGAATTAAGTTGTTCACCCGGGAATGCATTGAGGGATTGAGACCTGGCAAAGAGTTGGTCCCACTCAGGTAGACAGGTAAGTGAAGGGCATTGAGGGATTGAGACCTGGCAAAGAGTTGGTCCCACTCAGGTAGACAGGTAAGTGAAGGGCATTGAGTGATTGAGACCTGGCAAAGGGTTGGTCCCACTCAGGTAGACAGGTAAGTGAAGGGCATTGAGGGATTGAGACCTGGCAAAGAGTTGGTCCCCACTCAGGTAGACAGGTAAGTGAAGGGCATTGAGGGATTGAGACCTGGCAAAGGGTTGGTCCCACTCAGGTAGACAGGTAAGTGAAGGGCATTGAGGGATTGAGACCTGGCAAAGGGTTGGTCCCACTCAGGTAGACAGGTAAGTGAAGGGCATTGAGGGATTGAGACCTGGCAAAGAGTTGGTCCCACTCAGGTAGACAGGTAAGTGAAGGGCATTGAGGGATTGAGACCTGGCAAAGGGTTGATCCCATTCAGGTAGACAGGTAAGTGGAGGGCATTGAGTGATTGAGACCTGGCAAAGGGTTGGTCCCACTCAGGTAGACAGGTATGTGAAGGGCATTGAGGGATTGAGACCTGGCAAAGAGTTGGTCCCACTCAGGTAGACAGGTATGTGAAGGGCATTGAGGGATTGAGACCTGGCAAAGAGTTGGTCCCACTCAGGTAGACAGGTAAGTGAAGGGCATTGAGGGATTGAGACCTGGCAAAGGGTTGGTCCCACTCAGGTAGACAGGTAAGTGAAGGGCATTGAGGGATTGAGACCTGGCAAAGGGTTGATTCCCACTCAGGTAGACAGGTAACTGAAGGGCATTGAGGGATTGAGACCTGGCAAAGGGTTGATCCCACTCAGGTAGACAGGTAAGTGAAGGGCATTGAGGGATTGAGACCTGGCAAAGAGTTGATCCCACTCAGGTAGACAGGTAAGTGAAGGGCATTGAGGGATTGAGACCTGGCAAAGGGTTGATTCCCACTCAGGTAGACAGGTAAGTGAAGGGCATTGAGGGATTGAGACCTGGCAAAGGGTTGATCCCATTCAGGTAGACAGGTAAGTGGAGGGCATTGAGTGATTGAGACCTGGCAAAGGGTTGGTCCCACTCAGGTAGACAGGTATGTGAAGGGCATTGAGGGATTGAGACCTGGCAAAGAGTTGGTCCCACTCAGGTAGACAGGTATGTGAAGGGCATTGAGGGATTGAGACCTGGCAAAGAGTTGGTCCCACTCAGGTAGACAGGTAAGTGAAGGGCATTGAGGGATTGAGACCTGGCAAAGGGTTGGTCCCACTCAGGTAGACAGGTAAGTGAAGGGCATTGAGGGATTGAGACCTGGCAAAGGGTTGATTCCCACTCAGGTAGACAGGTAAGTGAAGGGCATTGAGGGATTGAGAACTGGCAAAGGGTTGATCCCACTCAGGTAGACAGGTAAGTGAAGGGCATTGAGGGATTGAGACCTGGCAAAGAGTTGATCCCACTCAGGTAGACAGGTAAGTGAAGGGCATTGAGGGATTGAGACCTGGCAAAGGGTTGATCCCACTCAGGTAGACAGGTAAGTGAAGGGCATTGAGGGATTGAGACCTGGCAAAGGGTTGATTCCACTCAGGTAGACAGGTATGTGAAGGGCATTGAGGGATTGAGACCTGGCAAAGGGTTGGTCCCACTCAGGTAGACAGGTAAGTGAAGGGCATTGAGGGATTGAGACCTGGCAAAGGGTTGGTCCCACTCAGGTAGACAGGTAAGTGAAGGGCATTGACGGGATTGAGACCTGGCAAAGGGTTGATCCCACTCAGGTAGACAGGTAAGTGAAGGGCATTGAGGGATTGAGACCTGGCAAAGGGTTGATCCCACTCAGGTAGACAGGTAAGTGGAGGGCATTGAGGGATTGAGACCTGGCAAAGGGTTGATCCCACTCAGGTAGACAGGTAAGTGAAGGGCATCGAGGGATTGAGACCTGGCAAAGGGTTGGTCCCACTCAGGTAGACAGGTAAGTGAAGGGCATTGAGGGATTGAGACCTGGCAAAGGGTTGATCCCACTCAGGTAGACAGGTAAGTGAAGGCATTGAGGGATTGAGACCTGGCAAAGGGTTGGTCCCACTCAGGTAGACAGGTAAGTGAAGGGCATTGAGGGAATGAGACCTGGCAAAGGGTTGATCCCACTCAGGTAGACAGGTAAGTGAAGGGCATTGTGGGATTGAGACCTGGCAAAGGGTTGATCCCACTCAGGTAGACAGGTAAGTGGAGGGCATTGAGGGATTGAGACCTGGCAAAGGGTTGGTCCCACTCAGGTAGACAGGTAAGTGAAGGGCATTGAGGGATTGAGACCTGGCAAAGGGTTGGTCCCACTCAGGTAGACAGGTAAGTGAAGGGCATTGAGGGATTGAGACCTGGCAAAGGGTTGATCCCACTCAGGTAGACAGGTAAGTGAAGGGCATTGAGGGATTGAGACCTGGCAAAGGGTTGGTCCCACTCAGGTAGACAGGTAAGTGAAGGGCATTGAGGGATTGAGACCTGGCAAAGGGTTGGTCCCACTCAGGTAGACAGGTAAGTGAAGGGCATTGAGGGATTGAGACCTGGCAAAGGGTTGGTCCCACTCAGGTAGACAGGTAAGTCAAGGAAACTTTTACGCTTGTTATGCGCCTTGGACATATGGTGCTATGCCTTGATGTAGATCCAGTAATAACTCAATATGAAACCCACAAACAAGCATTAACAACTCGTTAAGTTTTGAACGTTAATTGCTCTCACCTGAACTTTGGAAATATGAAATAACAGCACGCAGATCAGTGAACAGTTCCACACATTTAATTCTGCTTTACAGACTTGCAAGTTACAATTCATGTAGCAACATAGAGCGCCCTTGACGCAGGGTCGGCATCTACTGAAAATATCTACGAAATGCTCCCAACTAAATCTGTCCCGTTCACCTTGACGGCCTATTTTCCATTTCCTAATTCCGTCAGATGCTTGCCGTTATGTTCGTTCCGAATCCGCCTAGGTTTCTGTTCCCAGTTCCTCCACCCATGGCTTCTTATCAACAAATTCCTCGCCCTGTTGCAGATCAATGTATCATTGCATCCAGATATCCACTTGACACATAATTTTGGGAAAACACCACCGCTTGCTAGCGCGGCTGTACAACGTCTGTTTCTTAGTTGTCTTGTGACGTCCCTTGTCTCCCTTAGTTTCCTTGTTCACTATCCAGTTTGGTGCATCCTTAGGACAAATCCCTTTATCCTGTTTATCTGTCCTGTGTTGGCGTGCTCGCTATGTTTGCTATGTGGTAGCTAGACCCATACTGTTTTCTGTAGACCAATCGGCACTGGGTGGCTGATGTGGTCAGTATCATTCCCGTCACCTTTACTTCCCAAGACATTTCCTGGTACCCATTTTAGGCTGGGTCAACCTGGCAGCCCAGGTCCATTTGTCAAAATTCGAATCCGCATCAAAGAGAATGAAACCTAAGACACTGGGCCGGCAGGCGAGCGTATAGCCACTAAGCTATCTTGACTATCTAGGTACACACGCATACATGAACTTTCCAAGCGATGAGTGCAAGACTATTTGCTGACTGTCTTCCGTCATCGTGAAAAATCGCTGTGATTCTCTTGCAGTCTCGTAGCTAGCAAACTGTAGTTCTAGGCAGGCTTCAGCACAGAGGAGACTATTGTTGACTCTTCCTTCGTGGATGTGAAGGTAAAATATGCACCCAGCCAAATTGAGTAATCTAAATGTTGTGAACGAAGCTAAGATATAATTGCAACTTTCTGCAATCAGCAAAAAGAGGCAGTCAATAATCTGTAACCACATTATGGGAAGAGACAGGCTGAACATGTTGTCATAATATAAGGAATCATGGAAGAGGGGATTGAGTCATAGAAGAAAACAGCAAGAGAAGGTTGTTACCAACCTTTCAACATCGCGTGAATAAATAACATCAGCTAATGCAAATGATACATTCGTTTGGAGATAAAGTGATGAAGAGGTGCACCATCCCCACGCCAGTTGACATGGAACTTGAGAATGAAAGCTGAAAATAAATGCCTAAACAGCTATTGTTGTAATACTTAGTTGGTGCCATTATGATATACGGCCACCGAGTGTCTTATCCGTTTTCTGTAATGTCTAGAATAGTCTGTTGTACACACAGTATGGGGAGCCGAAACAGCGCAGTGACTAGCACGCTTGCCTAATGGCCCTGGGTCGTGTGTTCAAATTCCAGCCTGGTGGGATTGTTTTCATTGACCAGGTCGACCCAGATTAAAACGGGGTCCAGGAAATTACTTAGGTAGTAATGGCGACCGACGTGATATTGACCACATCACAAATGGAGAAAAGGATCCTGTAATTTAATGTCAACTGTATGGGACTGGATGTTAAGTAGTTAGTTCCTGGGTTAGTTGATTGGTTGGGAGTTTGGTTGGTTGGTTGATTAGCTTGTTGGTTGGTTGGTTGGTTGGTTGGTTGGCTGATTGGATGGTTGGTTGGCTGCTTAGTTGGTTGGTTAGTTATTTTCTTGATTGGTTGGTTGATTGGTTGGTAGTTTGGTTGGCTGGTTGGTTGGTTGGTTGATTAGTTGGTTGCTTGGTTTCTTGGTTGATTAAATTAATAACTACTGCATTGTTAGCTGCCATGGCAGCTGGCGAGAAAAGAAAAAGTCAAAATGATAATATGACATTACAAAAAAAAAAAAAAAAAATTGTCCCGAAGCAGTTTCCTGCCACGCGTCTGTGATATGAAAGCGACATTACATTTTATCAGACAAGGGTAAGGAGGGATAGGTGGTCAGTCTTTCCCTTATTTTGACCAGCTGCGACGAGCACTGGTGTCGAACCCACTTCCACCGTGCTCATGACATTACCAGCGCAGTTCGCTATCAACTTCGCTAGATTGCTCGCCATTAACATAACATGGTGAGCTGACATTGCATCTGTCTAGATGAGAAAGGATTGATAAATATAGGTCCAGCTCTGTGTCTTATTCATAATCTACCAATTAATCATATATCATATATCATAACCCGTTGCTACGATTTATTTTATCGTCTCTCCTTCTTCTCTGTATCCTCCTCATAAGGCCTTCACATTAATGACTTTACTACAAGCAGCAGTTAGTTGTAGGTTCATGACATACCCCACAGTTGAGGGAAGATTACTGACTGATGCCACATGGCTAACGTTTATCACTGTCATTTGGGCATAATGTTGTAGGTAGTCTGACGTTCATGCGATTACTTCCATTGTAACTAGCTAGTTAGTTAGTTAGTCGACAGATCATCCTCATTGCACATCGAACCATTCAGTCCATAAGTGCTCGGATCCCCTCCTCAGCAAATCCTGCAGCGTGTAGCGGCTCACGACACCAGTTCTGTGTTGGTTAATCAATCTTCTTTGGCTTCCTGCGTAGTGTTCTTTTTTGGCAACACCTCTTTTAATTTGCAGTTCTCGCAGTCTGGCCATTGTTGTAGATTCACAGTCATCACTTGGTTCACGCAAGAATCTTACTTCTCGTAGAGCATTCAGAATGTCAGCCTGCTCCATAGCGCGTCTGCCCTCCAAGTAGCCTTACCTGTGAGCTCGTCAGCCCGCTCATTTCCTTGTACTCCCGCATGCCCTGACACGAAGATGAAACTAATCTTTGCCAGCCGAGCCCACTCCAGAGACAGCAACCACTCTTTTCGAATTCACCCCATCTCTATCTTCTTGAGCATACCCATTGAGTCGCTAAGGAAACATGCCCTAGTGAATGTCTATGTCTCGAGCCATGTTATTGCTTTACTTACTGCCATGACTTCCATAGTCTGGCTACTTGTGGTCTCAGCAAACTATATGTCCGAACCATTTATTTGTTTGGTGTTCTGTAAAGTCCAGTAATAGGTGTTATCCTTACATTTGTTCTTAGTTTCTCATATGTCTGTTTATCTTTACTTGTGTTTTTCTTCCCCCAGCTGAGTTTCTTAAGCATCTCATCTCACTTGATGTGATTTTACGCCTGTGTGTTTCTAGGACTGTCAATTTTTGACATTGGTAACACAGCGTCGGAACGAATAAAGCACCTATCAGCTTAATTGTTATATGTACGTTGATATCTTTATGTATTAGAATAGGTGCTATTTGATAGTTGATGTTCACTCTCTGTACTCTCGTGTCTATTCCTCTATCTAGTCTTTCATCCTTTGAAAACACACTGCCCAGATACGTGTACTCTGTAACTTTTTAAAATTATTTTCCATTTATACTTACATTGTAGTGAACTGGTGTTTGTCGAATTGTCATGATTTCTGTCTTTTCAATGTTAATTTTCATATCACAATTCGGATAGCAATTGTCAATTCAGATTGTATGGTGCTGGAGTTCTTCATTGCTCTCATACAGTAAACTCTGATCGTCTACAAACAGTATGTTATTTAAACTCTCTGATTGATTTGATTCTTTAGTAATCTTATCCATATATGTGATCAAACAAAATTAGTGACAATACTCATCCTTGTCTGTTGTCTAATGTTACTTGGAAACAGTTTGTCATGTCGGCATTTGTTCTTACCGCGCATTCAATGTTTTGGTACAGATCCCTGATGTTCTCCAACAGCTGCCCGATTACACCGGATTCTTCTAGTATTTTCCACATCCTATTCCTTTTTACTCGGTCAAAGGCTTCTTCTTGATCTATGAATGCCACATTTAGTTCGTTGCTGTATTCTATAGATCTTTCACTCATCGCCTCAATCACAAAATTGGCATCTGTGCATCCTCTTTTATTTTCCTAAAGCCGAACCGAGCACCACTTAGAAGAGGTTTTATTTTATACTGAGTTCAGTGTTTTAAAATTGTTGCGTAAACTATCTCTACACTTAACCAAACAACCGAATTAACTCCAGCCAAAATTTAATCGTTTAATTCCTCCCTGTCCAGTCACTCGGGAGCGGCGGTAAAGCAGTTTCACTATATAAGGAAAAGGTTCTGGAGACATTTACGCATTCCTGTCGAACACATCGCTTCACAGGCTGCTTTTGACTTATTTCATGACCAATATTTATGGCAGCTTGTTGTTTCCAATCTATGTCTTTTTTTCACAGTTATAAGGTCTTTCCTTTAATGTATAAATCTGCAAGCATTGTTATCAAGACATGTTTTATTTTATCGAAAGTCTTTGTATAGTAAATGAAAAGAAGATAAAGGTCTTTATTTACTTCTATCGAACACTCCATTAATGTTCTCAGCAAAGACATTGAATTTGCTGAACCCATGGTGTCTACAAACCCACATTATTATTATCTATTTTCGGATTGTATTTTCTTTCTGACTCGTTTCATTATGATTATTGGGGACATCTTTTTGACGTGGCTAATTGATCTAATTGTTCGATGTTGGTAATATTCTACAGCCTTCTGATTTCTTCAGAATTGCGACAACAAAAACATTCTCTAATCATGAAGTATATCTACAGTTCTATATATAGCTTTCAGAAGTCTAGTCACCTGGTTTGTTCCATATTCTTCAAGGCATTGATCATTTCTATTGTGAATATTGGCTTACCAATATTTATATGTTTAAAATATTAAAAATAGTGTATTCCCTTAGTAAATTTAAACAAAGAAGCCACAATCAAAAGGTTGCACAATTTTTTTGTCTGGCATATTTGGCTGCATATCGTCAGGTGCGTACTGCAGATGTATAAATCATATGAAGTGAATAGATGAGTTACATTTTGGCTGGAATACTTAACATACATAAGCATTGATGCTGTTCGAAATTGACGCATTTATTATAATTTCAGATCCACTATAAAGTCCTTCTGTCTGCTCAAAATTGATTGGAAACACCAAATGTTTGCATTCTTAGCGTATTTGAGCTATCATTTATTGTTCGATGAAATCAATATATGAAACCTCGCAGCCTTTTTAACTTTATAACCATACTTTAGAAGCAGTTGAGAGATGGCCGAACTTGGAATTGTATCGCCTGTCGACTGCACAGGTTCTCCGAAAGACTTACTGATTTCTTTCCAGCCATATATATATATATATATATATATATATACTATATATATTATATATATATATATATATATATATATATATATATATATATATATATATATATATATATCGTTAAATGGTAAAGCATTAATTTAGTTTAAGAGTATTCTGAACCTTTATCTTAAAAATTGATTAGTCCTTCATTATTAAATGGAATATCATACTGTTCCGCAATTTCATCGCTATAATGGTCTTTCGAGTAATATGATCGTGTATTTAAAATCTGAGCCGGCTCCCTGGTCGAGGTGTTAGCAGCTTTCTCCGTAACCCCGAATACTCTCGTGGTTGACGTGAGCGCACGAGAATTGGAAGCGGTTCGAGTCGCGCCATGACTTATGAGAGTATGGAGCCGGTCGCTCAGAAAGTCGTGGCGTGCTGACGAGCGTAATCTAGCCTAGGAATCAACATACAGCTGAAAGATGCTGGTTTTGACCGCAATATCCTGAAACAGGATGGAAACGAGAGAAAAAAAAAATTAAAAATCTGATCTTTGTCTATTTTGATTTTTGCCTTCTTTTGTTTTCAGACAATCCGTTGATGTGTGTGTTCTGTTCTTAGCAAGGTCTTTAATTCGTGTGTCCAGTAATTTGGTATTTCTGTTCCCGAAGTTACCTATAATGTATCTGTGACGTCATAGGGCCATCACTTTTGTAGGCGTGAATGGACAGAGGAAAAGATGACCAGTCCTTCCCTCGCTTAGCAGGTGACAAGCCCAGGTGTCAAAGCCGCGCTCATTTCATTATCAGCGCAGTTCCTTAACAACGTCGCTAACGCACCGTCTTATCAGGGGTTGTGTTGATTTTACAATTTCGTTACACGTCGACAATACACGGGAAAACATATGTTCTCTCGTGTCTCCGTGGACACGAATGTACTCTCGTGTCTCCACAAGAATGTCCGTAGTTTCCGATAATAACGCGTAGTAATTCCACACGTGCAGGCTGATAATTGTGGATCATTTGTCACGTGTCCATACAGCGCATGGTTTACGCTACACACCAGACAGCCGACCAGTCACAGCCTGACCGTGTTGAGAGATCAATTCCTTTGATATATCAGCAGCACGAGAGTGGACCTCGTTGCTACATGGGGACTAGAATTTACTCACAGATTGTACCACTTTTATCGGTCTAACGGAGCCGGGACTTGCGTCCTTATGCAGCATGCAATGTAGTGATTGATACAAGGAAGAGTTCGTTAGCTGCTGTGTTCCGAATAAAGTGTTGCATATATCTCTCATGTTAGTTGCATGTCCTTTACAGGACGTAGCAGTCAACTCCAGCGTTTTACTTGGTGGTTGTTTGTGATTCATGGGAAAGTTTTACGTTCAGAAGTTTGCATTGCTTTCTGAATACTAGCTCCCAAACTATTGTATGGAAACCAATGCAAGGCGGTCTGCTGCCAAACAGCCCGCTACTGTGTTTCGAGCGCGGTATGCGCGTTTACGAATTGCGTCCGTAACCAATTCGATACATCTTTAATATAGATGGAGAAATCATGTTCTGACATCACTATTTTAGCGACAACTTAGATATAGATGTAATCCCATCGCCGTCCCTCCTCATTGCCTGGTACTCATATTATGATGGGCCGTTCTGTCTGAAATTTTTAAATGAAAAATACAACTAACACACTCTCTCTCTCTTTCTCTCAATTTGTCTCTCTCTCTCTCTCTCTCTCTCTCTCTCTCTCTCCCTCTCTGTCTCTCTCTCGCTCTCTGTCCCTCTCTCTGTCTGTCTCTGTCTCTCTCTCTCTCTCTCTCTCTCTCTGTCCCTCTCTCTCTCTCTCTCTCGCTCGATGGTGATTGGAACACATGACAAAAGTGTTAGCTTGTTGAGCTGCGAAATCCTCATTCTGTTTTCATTGAAATACTGAACTTAAACGGTAACTTCTCTTTCAGAAATCAATGGCAAACTATTGAGCTTAAAAAAATCATTAAAAATCAACTTGTAGTTGATCGCAACGTTTTGGAAAGGACAAGCGGCATTTATTCGCCGTTAACCTCTACTTCTACAGGACACTCTACCATCTGCCACCCGGGGGACGCGCCTTGCAGTACGACTGGCTAATTCCTTGGACAGGTCAAATTAGCAATGTAAATGTTCAGAAAGAGGCCAAGACACAAAGATAACTTGCCACAAGCACCAGAAAGAGGTAGTCGTCATTTGTGACACAATTATGAGACAATTTTAAAGAAAACTGGAACATGTGACAACTTGCTCACAGAAAACTAGAGGAAGACATTAATTCATTCAGTAGCATGTCCTTTGCAGAACCTCTCTCCCATAACAAACTTCCGGAAAACATCTCGGTCATAAGCAAGATATCCCATGTCCGATAGAGGAAGACAACAATAGAACATAAATGACAGGCTTTTGTCTTGGCATGGAAGGGTGTCAGCACACAAACTGATACATGTTGTTGGAGATTGCAACATGCGGAGAAGCAATGAACAGTTGACAAGACACTCCATGTTGGTGTATCGCTTGATGGTTTATGACCTCATAGGTACTTTACTATTGAATTAGCCTACAGTTGTGGACTATGCCTCCTCATGTGCATCCCTTCTGCACACAAAAACAAAGGAATTATAACCGTGTTTTCTTTATTTTTCAGACCACGAATATTTATAACTGGAGAAAATAAGGGCAGTTCACAGATTGAACATGATCACGCTTGCGTTGACAATCTTGCACTTTGGAGTGATGGTCGCCCTCATATTCAGCAACAGAAACCGGTCTACTTCTGCTGGGCCTTGGATAGCAACAACAGTTGGAGTTGTGACACTAGCGTCAATGGGACACTGCATAGACACACTCAAGATTGGTGAGTGGTTAATGTTGTATCCAGTCTGGCTGTGGGGTTACAACACTTTCTCCCTGTAATCCCGTTATCACGCAGAGTCTCGTAGCGGAGCGAGAGCTGAGGCGGTTCGACCCCCGCTCGTGACTTGCGGGATACTGAGCCGGCCGCTCAGAAAGCAATGGCAAACTACTGAGCGTAATCTTGCCAAGAGATCAACATACAGCTGAAAGATGCTGGTGTTGACAGCTAAGTCCTGTAAAGGATATGCTTAAAAAAAAAAAAGGTGGAATGGCACGGAAAATGTCGGGAGAAAACCCTTAACATTAAATGTATACGGCTTAGAGCTTCGCCCCACAATTTTCAGTGTTCCATTTATTTAGCACCGGTTGTAGAGCGACACTTACTCGCTAGCCAGCACCATTGTCAAGGGTTCGATTAGCATCTGGGCACATTCAAATTGTTAAAAATTGACCTGGACATCGAGGTAAACAGAGCCTAATAATGGGTACCAGGACCTGTCTTGGGAAGTAAAGGCGGCAGGTGTCATACTGACCACATCAGCCACCGAATGCCGGTTGGTCTATACAAATGTGGGTCAAGCACATAAGCCTAATGTGTCTTAAGGTATGTAAACTGGTCCTTTATTTAAATGTGTATTCATTTGCTCTTCTTCAGCACCCCACAGAGTCACGCCTCTGATTGTTTCAAACTTTTTTTCGATGATCAGTCAGATTTGTTTATAATTGTACACGTATAGCTGAACGTATATTACTGAATCTATGTAATCGAATCTACACAATTGAACTTATGTAATCGATAAAGGGCATTTGATAGAGTAGATAGAAACAAGCTATGGAAAATCCTTAAATTATAAAGAATGAGGACACATCTAACAAATATTTGTAGACGCCTATACAACAACAGTGAATCCACAGTAAGAAGAAAGTGAGGATACTCAGAACCCTTCACCATAAGATCCGGAGTACGACAAGACTGTGTCCTTTCCTCCCTCTTGTTGATAACCCTATACAGACAGCATGTGTAAAGAAACAAGCCAAAGAGAGACCATATCAACACCGCAAGAAGAACACAACATAGAAGAAGGCAAATCACACCATTAAAGAACTACTATTTGCGGAAGATCAAGCAGTAATAGCAAAATCAAAATCAAAATTATAAGACCACATAAATAGTCCGAACGAAGTGTTTATGGAACAAAACATAAAAATAAGCATAAGTAAAACAGTGTTAATGATTATAACCAAAGAAGAAAGAACAATAAACATTAATTTCGAAGAACACCCTCTGAATCAAGTAAAGAGCTTCAAATACCTAGGAAGTATAATGTCACCAAATGACAAATCAGAAGATGAGATCGAAAATAGATGCAAATAAGGCAAACCAATTCACAGGACACATAACACCAATACAAAAGAACACACATGTATCAATAATTACTAAGAAAGCACTAGTCTTCCTAACAACTCTATGCTACCAATGCCAAACCTGGACAATGACAGAACAAGAGAAAAGAAAAATAACAACAACAGAAATAAGATTCCGGAGATACTCAATGTATCAAGAAGAGAGAAAATCAGAAATGAAGAAATCATGACTAAAGTGTGGGTTATAGCAGCACTGGATTTCATCAGAAAACAGCAGGTTAAATGGTTTAGCCACATAACTAGATTGATTGATTGATTGATTGATTTAGGAACCGACATCACAGCATTCAGGACATTCCCATAAGCGCTCCGTCCCCATCCTCAGCAACCAGCGAAGAGTTCCAACACTAATAGTTCCAGTAGCAATCTGATTATATGTCCGTCTCGCCTTTCCTCCGAGCGCCGAGCGTCTCCCCTCGTCACACCTCGTTGTCTCATTCTTACCAGACCATGGTGCTCCATCTGCTCCTCCGAGGTGTACACAAGGCCGCAACCACGTCTGCCCTGTCATGTATCAATACTCCACCAAGTTTTGCAGAGCCAGCCAATCTGTCCGCTTGTTCATTCCCCAGCACACCGGCATGCCCAGGAGAAAAGATCCAGGTGATGCTTACTACCCGTGACCTCCGAAGCGAAGCAAGCCACTCTGCACGAAGCCTACCTGTTCTCACCCTTCTCAGCATGCTTTCTGAGTCAGTTAAAATCACAATGTGTGTATGTATCGTGTTTTCTATCCAGCGGAAAGCTGCACTGACCGCCCCCCACCTCCATTCTTAAGCTAGATGTAGTGTTATTATACGCCAGGCTCTCCTGCACCAAACGCCGACCATTAGTTTTTGCCAAGAACCCCCAGGCACTTCTCCTACCTCTCAACACTGACCCATCCGTGTAGATAATCACATCACCCGGGCGAGAATTTTCCTGAATTAGTTGCTGAATTTCCACTTCCGTGGCCCCTGCTGGCCACTCCCTGCACTCCCGGCTCAATGTTATTACAACTCTGCACAAGTCTGACTGCACGGCTGGCACTCTGACCCACTCCTCTCCTCGCCTGATGTTCTCCAAGGGGCACACCTGTCTGATCGTATCCTCCGCCTGAGCCATCCATGATTTCCCTCTTATCAGTCTCTGACCCTTAACTACGTCCAGCGCCTCATGCAACGGGTGATCTGTGTCTGCAGCTACTCTGAGGTATGCCTTCGCTTGCATCACCTTGTGCCTACTAGCAACAGTAGGCAGACAAAGAATGTAAAGCATACACACTACTGGGGTGTCTCTGGTGCATCCCAGAATGACCCGCGTCGCTTCATTCTGTATGCGCTCTTATTTCACCAGCTGACTCTTAGAGACAGTAAGCATTCCTAGTCCATAATCAATCACTAAGAGGATCAAGTGCTGGTATAGTGTGAAGGGCATTCTCTGCTCTGTGTCCATTGCAGCCATAGTTTTAAGTGCATTGAGTCCCTTTTGAGATCTTGTCACAACCGTCTCCACATGGTCCTTGAAGGACAGGCTCCTGTCAAATGTGATTCCCAGATACTTCAGTTTGTTCTCTCTGTTGACGCTTCTACCGTCTATCATGAGGCTTGGGGTATCATCTCTCACAATCCTGTTGTCCAGAGAGCACCACAACACCGCCGTCTTTTCCGGGTTGATGACAGCACTCATTTCAGTGCACCAGTCAATCACTTTGTCCACTGTCACCTGTAGCTCCTGGGCTGTTTGATCCCTATTTCTCCCTTGCCTGTATGCAAGAATATCATCTGCAAATGTTAGAATCCTTCCAACCCCTGGTGCTTCTAGGTATACCATCTTGCTCGTATACACATTAAAGAGCACCGGTGAGATTGCAAATCCCTGTGGCAGTCCCGGGGTTAAAATATGTGGCTCTGAGGTCCATGCGCCTAGACGGAGAGCAACTTGACAAGAATGCAGGACGGCTGCTATCCAGTTCACCAACCAGGGATTGACCCCCTTCTCCATAAGTGCGGTCATCAAAATATCATAGCGAACTCTATTGTACGCATCTTCGAGATCAAGCGCTGCCGCCATCGTTTCCTGTCTACTCTGGAACCCCTCATAAACGTCAAAGGCAAAGCTGGCTGCATTCGACCAGGTATCTTTTCCTGGCCTGTAGCTCCCCAGGCCTCTTGGAAGAAGCTTCCCCCTTTCCAAAATATCCTGCAGCTTAACAGCGACTATCTTCTCTAAAACCTTCCCAAATGTATTTTGAAGGGTGATGATCTTAAAGCCGCTAAGCTTTGAATGATCCTTGAATGGTTTTGGGAGAGGGATGAGATAGCTATGCAGCCAATCCCGCGGTACTGACGCTGTCCTAAAGCTCTGATTAAAGCAGCCGGCCATCTCCTTCAGGTCTACATCGCTCAAAGCCTTCATGTGGCCATACCTGACACCATCAGGCCCTGGTGCTGTGTCTTTTGCCTTCTGCAAAATATGTTTAACATCATCAAACAGTATGATGTCTTCGTAAGGCATATTCTCTATTGTGCCAGATAATTCCACTCTAACTGCTTCCCTGGTATCCGCATCACTATGATTGGTCTGCTCTAAAAATCTCTGGAGAAATGCCTCCCCTTTCTCCTTGTCTGTTGTCAAGCTTCAAGCTTCAACTTCAAAACGAATGGTCCCGTTTAACTGTCTTGATGACTAGTTGTAATTGGTTCCTGTTTTGTGCAGCTTGTTTTGATTCTTTCGTACATCTGGTTGCTTGTTGTCAGCTTCCTGGTTTCTGATTGGTTGATTTCGTTCATAAAGTCTTGATAAGGTTTTACATGTCTGGACAAAGTTGCGCACTTGTTGAGGCCTGGAGTCATTGTGTACCCACCCCGTCGTATGGTGCTGTTTCTTTCAGGGAGCTTTTAGCCTTCGTCGTTCCGTCTGTTGTTTCTCTTCCCTACAAGTCTTGGAGCTTCGGCGACTCTGTTTGTTCGTCTTTGGTTTGTCGTGTCTTCTTGATCGCTCGATCTTGGTATGGGGCGACTTGCCATCGCCGGCCTGATTTGTTCTTGATTTGAGTCGTCGTCCTCATCCAGTTCACTCGCCGTTTCCTCTTCTGTGCTCTCCGGTTCGTTCTGTGTTTTCAGCAGCTCCATCTTTTTCTTTCTTCTTGAATTCGCTCTAGCAAGAATTCTGTCTTTATTCTTTCCGCTCGTATGTCTATCAGGTTTATTTCAGTGTTGGTTTTTATGGCAGCCATTCGAGCGACATCCTGCTCTATCTTCTGCTGGACTTGCTTCAGTTCGTCCAGGATGCGCTGAACGGCCGTTATCTGGGTTTCTTGCGTCTTGTCCTTTTTTTCTTCGAGGTTTTTGACTTGTGTTCTCAGCTCCTTCAGGTTGCCTTCCAATTGCGCTTTGTCATTCTTAGTGAGTCTGTTGGTGGTCTCGTACTGCCTCCTGGCCTCCTTATATGGCAAGTTTGACTTTATAGCTATCTTCATAGTTTCTTTGCTGTCTTGGTGGCAGGGGCAGCCGAGGTACCTGGCGCCATGGTTGCCGAGGCAGTTGGCGCACTTTCTGTTGGTGTTAGGCCTCCTGAAGTCTGAGTCTTTCTTCGCTTGTTGGCACTGACTGTAGGTATGGGGACCAGAGCAGTACCTGCACACCTCCACATCACTCTTGCAGGTGGCCAGGGTGTGCCAGAACTTCTGGCACTTGGAGCACTGCAGCACTCTTGGTATGTAGTGCTCTGGTCTTTGATCTCTTCCGCCCCATACGATGTACGGAGGGATCACTCGGTCCTCTGATGTAACAATGACGACTGTAGAGGGGATGTTGTTCTTCCCGATGATCCGCTCCGTCCTGGTAATCTTGAGCTTCTTATTCTCTTCTAGCAGCATCTCCCTGATTTTGTCATCTGAGTGATGGGTCTGGACTCGTCTGATGACCCATCGTTTCGTCGTGCGGTGCCGGGTAGCTTCCAGAACTATGCCGTGGTGAAGCTGTATGGTGCTCTTCTCCTCTTGTGCGATCTTATGTAGCAGTGCTGTGGTCTTTCGGTTTTTCGTGATGGAGACCACTACTCCATCGGGTGTCTTGCGCAGCTGGCAGATGCTGTGTCTTCCCAGCTCGTTCTCCAACAGACCGATTATCTTGTCTGTTGGTAGCGCCGACAGTTTGGCTTCTCCCACGCTTGTTTGCTTGAGTAGAAATTTGCCGGTGAAGTCTACAATGGTATCTGTTTCCTCCTGTGTGGAGGTTTCTGGTATATCAGGCTGCATCTCTTTGGTGTTGCTAGTTTCCCGGCTGTTGCTGGTTGTAGCTATAGTTTCTGCGACGGGAACGGATTCAGCTGGTGTAGGTGCCGGACTGCTGCTTGAAGATATGGTATCAGCAGTCGTAGCGGCCTTCCTCGCCTCTGTCTTGTTTTTCCCGGCAGCATATAGCGCATGTCTTTGCGCGGCACTTTTAACGCGAGGCATCCTCTGCGTTAACTGATTAAGGCGACTTGCTCACAATAGCGCGTCGAGTCGGAAAGCGTACCCCATCCTCTTTATAAATTGTTCCCACTGTCATAGGCCGATCTTTTCTTTGCATTTGTCTGTACAGTTTCCAGAATTTATGCAGTGTTTTATCACCTCCAATCTCCTTCATAAAACATTCCCATTTTACTTTCTTGGCCTCTGCAGCACATCGCTTGAAAGCCTCCACCTTGTCTTTCTTGTCATTTTCCGCTGTCCACTTCCTCTCGTGAGCCTAGAGGTGTCTGTCGCAATTTCCTTAGCTGCTTCACTGCAGCTCTCTTTGCTTTCCACGCATTGTCTACTTCTGGGGTCCACCATGGGGGTTGCAAAAAATCAGTTTTAACAGTCCTGTTGCACATAACTAGATTACCAACCAACAGTATACCTCAAAAAGCAATGATGTATAGACAAGACAGAAGCAGAGGAACAGGTCGGCCACGTAAACGATGGACAGAGGGTATTACAGAGTCCATGGGAATCTCGATATATGAAGGCCATACACGGGCACTCTCCCGCTGTTTATGCTGCACCACGACACCGCAAGGTATAAGAGGAACCTGACGAGATGAGATGAGTAATCAATAAAGTAAGACATGTCAACATTATGAAGATGCTTGGAGAACTACACATTGATGTGAAAGACCTTAGTCTTATAAAAAAACATGTATTATAAACAACAAGCTGACATAACGATTGATAATGAAGTAGGTTAATATCAGCCTATTAAGAGAGGTGTGCGACGGGGATGTGCAATGTCTCCATATTTTTTTTTTCCATATGCAAAGAAAACATGTGCATAAATTTAGAAGATATGAGGGGAATCACCATTGGGGGACATGACTTCAATAGCATAAGAAATGCGGATGATACATTATTGACTGCAGACAATGAGCAGGGCCTGCAACATTTAGTAGATGCCGTTGTTGCATACAGTGAACAACTAGGGTTAGAATTAAATTGTAAGAGGACACAGATTATAGTAGTCACTAGAAAGAACAAAATATCACAATGTAATATACAAGTAAATGGGAATATTCTTAAACAAATGAATTGATACAGTTATCTCGGAACAGTCATAACATCTGATGAGAAATGCTTGAAATGAGAAAAGAGAGTAAAACAAAAATCGCCATGGCGAAGGTAGGCTTTTGCAAGATGGCAAACATACTGATCAATAAAAATATGTCATTTGCAACGAGAAAAAGAGTGTTGAACTGCTACATAGAACCTGTACGTTTGTATAGATGTGACGTGTGGACAATGAGCAGCCACGCTGATAAACATCTGATAGCTGTGGAAATGTGGTTTCTGGGGAAAATAAAAAGAATAACATGGACAGACAGAAAAACTTATGACCAAGTCCTAAAAGAAGCAGATGAAAACCGTTAACTGATTAGAGAAATTAGACACAGACAGTCACAATTTCTTGGACACGTTATGAGAAGAAATAAATTGGAGAACTTGGTGACAACTGGCAAGATTGGGGGAGAAGAACAAGAGGAAGGCAGAGAAGTAAATACCTGGATGGCTTGACCACGTGGTATGGTGGAGACAAGAACACAGAAGCTGATCCACGACTCTGGTGGTCGAGTGAGATGGCAAAACATGACCGCCCACGCTTATCAGCATGGCACATGATGATGATGAGGATGTACCAAACCTATATACTGTAATTGGACATACGTAACTGAACCTATACAATTGGACCAATGTAACTAAAACTATATAACTAAACGTATGTATCATATTAAATATGAAGACATTTTGTTATAATTTATTTAATCCACAAGCGAATTCAGGTGGCTTGTAAAGGAAAATGTTTGCAGATTTACTACTTGTAAATTCTAAACCAATGTTTTCCCCTTTGTGTTTTTTAATAATGAAGACACAAGCAATATGTTGAACAGTTTATTGCCTGACATATTTCGCTGTATCTCGTCATTGATTTACTACAGTAACACTAGCAAGCTATGTTGAAGTAGCGTAATGAATCCTTTTAAACTATCAAGCTATGTTGAAGTAGCGTATTGAATCCTTTTAACTGAAATACACACAACACGTCGTCTGTTTATCTGTCACCAGGGAGACTCGTTTGTAAAATTCACGTTTTTGGAAGCTAGTGTTTGAAATGTCATCTGCTTGATTCATTGTTTTATTCTTACTGTCAACCTCAGACAGTTATTACGAATACCCACTGTGTCTTCCCTCTGGGCATCGAGTGGGTATGTTGATAATGACATACTTAACACCTTGTGGAAGAAACATGACCGACCCGAGCCTAATCCCAACTATATGTTGTGCTGAATCATGACTTGATTGCAGCCGAACATTTATCTCATCAGATGTAAAGTTCCAGTACTGGAATTGCTCACCCCTCTTGTTTCTAAGCTTGTGGTGCCTGTGGCAATGCTACATTGGTACCTCGCCTGTTTCTACAACAGCCTCACTTCGAGAAGAGCAAGCTGTTTTCATTGTTCATACAAGAACACTAATGCAATGAACATACAAGTTAAAACTTACTGACTTTCAGAGGATTCTGAAAACAACAAAACAACCCACTGGGTGTTAATTGCTGTACATGTTTCTGCCTGAGTTTTTAAATTATCATATTGTAAACCCTTTCAATCTAGGCTCTTCGGTTAATTTGCAGACGCAAGTGTTATTCTGTTGTTTTCAAATAGTTACTGCCTGAGACCAAAGGCCATAACATGGACAGACATGACATCGAGGCGAGGAAACACGCTCTTACGAGCTATGTTGAGCCAATCCTGATGTAGGGAAGTGAGTAATGGACAATTAGCAGACAAGTCATGAATTATCTGGAAGCTGCGGAGATGTGGTTTTATAGAATAATGATGAACACAATGTGGACGGGTAGAAAGAGCAATGAGGATATCTTGAAAAAAGTTAACTCACAAAGAGACTTGGTTACTCACATCAGAAGAGGGCAGTCCACAACCTGTGGGCATATTTTGAGAAGGAGACAGATCGAATCCGTCGTCACAGGGGAAAAGCAGGAGGGAAGAAGAGGAAGCGGAGACAAAGAGAGAAGATTCTTAACAAACTGACATCATGGCATGGAGGAACGTCGATATAATAGATTTTGAATAACGAAGACACAAACAATAGATTGCACGATTTATTGCCTGGCATATTTCGCTGCATCTCGTCAGGTACATACTGCAGAAATCACACAACTTACGTGAATTAACTAGATAAATCCTTCAAGTTGAAATATACACATATTCGCACAGTAATGTCAATTATCTACCACGGTAATTTTAAGCTGACTAACATGTCTTTCTGTTTGCACAATTCTGGCTTGCGTTGATAGATCATAATTGCTTCTGCAAATTTTAACAAGCGAGTATTTTGTGTGTTAAACAACACGCGAAAGGCAGTGTTTCTGTCCACCACATGGCCACTGTCGACAATGTGCCTACCAATTGAAGACGCCGGGAGCTTCCGGTGTGTCGGCCCCACGAGGCTAGCATCTCCTGTGTGTTGTATCTTGTTGACCCATTGAGGTATGTGTTCTAACACCCGTTTGTTAAGCTGTCTCTCTGTTCTACCAATGTAAACGGCCTGGCATCTACATGTGAATTGGTAAATACAATTGTTTGTGGCGTACAGAGGAACAGGCTCTTTGACTGCTGGTGTAGGAATCGGTACGGTTTTAAATCTAATGACTGGAGTTGCCGCACAGAATGTTCGGCCTACAGCTGTAGTAAGCCGGTCTTGTAGGCGTTGCATTACGTTATCCCCTCGAAAGGTTAGCTGGATGAATACCTTGAGTCCGGTTTCAAGATGGCGACGGACGGTCGTGTTGTTTTGTGTTCGTTAACTTTTTCGCGTAGGGGATGGATTTATTCATCTCTTGCGTGTAATTGGTGTGCCAGGATGTAAAACCAGGAGTTTCTACTCAAGATCTGCGCGGGTGCTACGGAGTTCGTGCATCGAGCGAAGCCATCTTTGAGTGAATTTTCAGCAGCGTGTGTGGTTATCAGCAATCTGTGTTTACGTTTTTTCAACATGGCGGAAGAACGTGTTTTTTCCGAGCGGTCAGCAGTCAACATAACGAAGCGGCGTGGTAGCCGCGCAGGGACAAAGAAACAAGGTAAGCGCGGTGGTTTGAGACGTTTTAGACTCAAGTGTCACCGTCTAGGACTCAGGAACATCCGTATTCTATATTGGAACTGTGCCAGTGTAAAACAACGGGGCTCTATTTTAGAAACCCTAGTTTACAGGAACGACATTGTAGCACTCCAGGAGACGAGACTGGGCGATCAGCTACTCCGAATTGCCGGCTTCAAATGTTTCTACAACAGACGACATCTGGGAACGGCGATTCTCGTTCGCGACAGCATGGTGGCGTCAGAGCTAGACATGTCCAGTTGGGACAGTGACGATATACAAATACAGGCGTTGAGAGTTCATTCCAGTATACCATTCGTGTTGGTTAATGTTTATGCCCGCAATGCGAGTATGGACGCCCAGAAGTGGCAGTGCTTAAGTGGCATATTAGGCCACGAGAGAAATGTTATTTTCTGTGGTGACTTCAACGCTAAAGGCAGATCATGGGGAAACACTTCCTCCAATACACAAGGGGAGGAGCTCGAGACTGCACTGGAAACCATCGACCTGGTTTGTATCAACAGTGGCTGTGTCACCAGGACAGCAAGCCGTCCAGGCGATGAGGACAGTGCTATTGATCTGGCGCTAGTTTCACCTTCACTCACTACAGTGTGTAGATGGGGTGTCCTAGGACACCATGGCAGCGACCACCACCCTTGCAGCATATTGGTGGAGAAAGGCAGAACCAGGCAGCACAAGCTAAAGGTAAAGACGTTCCAGTATGACAGTACAGGGCAAGATGTGGTGAGTAAAATAAGACGTGACAAGCGCAGAACGTTTCAGGGCAGGAAAAAAAGCTGGGAGCAGCCACCGTGGTGGAGTTTCGAGGTGGAGAAGGCTTGGGTGGATAAGCGTAGTGCTGTAAGGAGATGGCAAAATGCCAAGAAGAACAGAGCTGGTCATCCTAGTCCCTGCTTGCACTTAGAAAGAGAGATGCACACAAAAGTAAGCTATTTCAAAAAACTGGTCAAGGTGGTTAAAAGCGAAAAATGGGCAGAGGTGTGTCAAAGAGTAAGCACAGACAAGTCACTGAAATTGTTCTGGCGACTACATAAAAGCATGAGTGGTGTAGTCAAGAATAAGAGCATTTCAGACTTCCAAGGTGCTGACCTCACCTGGCAGAGGACTGACGAGGACAAGGGCAAAGCCCTCTTTGAACGCTACCTTGAGCAGGGCAACCAGACAGACATGGGAGGCCGAAATCTGGCCAAGGAGGTCACCTCAGACAGATGCAAGGCCCAGAACACTTCGGAGGAAGACACAGTGACAGTGAAAGAAATCAAGACTGTGCTTCGACGATCAAATAACAGTGCTCCAGGTCCTGATGGCATAAGATACGACGACATAAATAGGTGTACCGACAATGAGCTAGAGAAACTAGCAGACATGTACAACAACAGTATAGGGAGTGCGAGCATCAAGGAGGAATGGTTACACAGCTATCTGATTCCCTTGCCGAAGCCTGACAAAGACCACAAAAAAATTCAGGGATATCGAATTATAACCATGCAGAATACAATAGGCAAGCTGCTGGAGAAGGTAATTGCCAGGAAAATATCAAGCCAACTAGAGAGGCAAGGTGTTTTCCCACCTACCCTGGGTGGGTACCGTCCAAAAAGAGAAACCTGGACCAATGCAGCAGTCTTTGCCCATGATGTCTATGAAGGTTTCCACTCAGGCACTGAAACCGTTGCTGCAGCGATTGATCTTGAGGACGCATACAACAGAGTACCACTGGATTTTTTAATGTTTCAGCTTCTTGAACTAAACGTAAGTCCATTCCTCCTTAGTTGGATCGCTGCAGCCCTCTACCAACGGAAAGTAGTTTTTAGATGTGGCAGTTGGACTTCGGAACCAACAACAATATATCCTGGCCTACCACAGGGATCACCATTATCTCCGGTACTGTTCAACGCCTACACAGTGAGAATCACCAGTGAGCAGATCACTGGACCTGGCAGGACATTGTCGTATGCCGATGATGTTTTAGTGTATCGTCAGGGTGAGGATAGAGAGGAGGTTGCTGTGGAACTACAAACCGAACTCAATCGCATAAGTACTTGGTGTGATGAAGCTGGGGCAATGGTCAACCCAACAAAGGCAACAGTGACTTGGTTCTCGTTGAATAATCATATTGTCAACAACCCAACACCAACTGTAATGCTGTGCTCAGAGACGGTGGAAAGAACGCAGGCAATGAATTACCTGGGGATACGGTTTGATCGAAGCCTTGCTTATAATGTGCACATAGACCAGGTGATAACAAAGGCCAAGCGGGGTTTGGCAGCGATGCGGGTGATGGCGGCAGCAAACTGTGAGCAGCGCCATCTATGTCTTCTGTACGAGGGGCTGGTCATGTCTGTTTTGGAGTATGCAATGGCAATCCTGACTCTCAGCCATAAGCAGATAGAAAGGATGGAAAGGATACAGAATGAAGCTATGCGCATTATTCTTGGATGTACAAGAGATACAGCATGCAGGGCGATGCGCTACCTTCTTGATTTTCCAACCATTGAAGAGAGAATACAAGTTTGCAGGGCACGCGCCTACCTCAGAATTAACGCAAACACACAACATCCACTGCATAGTGAAATTAGGAAGGTGAAGGGCAGCAGGTTAAAAAGAGGACGGTCGTGGATGGGTCAAGCCGAAGACATTCTTCAACAGGTGTGTTCACTTGAGGACTTAGAACCTGGCGAGGAGTGGGTGCAAGTGCCAACAGACTTCTGCACATCCTTTTCAGTTTGCATCCAACTAGATAGAAAATGCAGACAAGAAAATCCGGCTGCTGTTGAGGCTGAAGTACAAGCGTTGATTTTCGAGAATTCGCTAGACAGTGACGCGGTCATCTACACAGATGGGTCGGTCGTCCGACATGTGAGAAGCTCATGGGCCTTTACAGCTCGGGCCGGAGGGAGAATTGTGAAGGAGGACTCTGGTGCTTTCACTGAAACCACAAGTAGCCTGACCATGGAAGTCATGGCAGTAAGTAAAGCAATAACATGGCTCGAGACACAGACATTCACTAGGGCTTGTTTCCTTAGCGACTCAATGAACATGATCAAGAGGATAGAGGAGGGGTCGATCCGAAGAGAATGGCTGCTGCCTCTGAAGCGGTCTCGGCTGGCAAAGATTAGTTTCATCTTCGTGCCAGGTCATGCGGGAGTACAAGGAAATGAGCGGGCTGACAAGCTTGCAGGGGAGGCTACTGTGGAGGGCGGACGCGCCATGGACCAGGCTGACATTCTGAATGCTCTACGAGAAGTGAGACTTTTGCGAGAACCAAGTGATGACTGTGAATCTACAACCATGGCCAGACTGCAGGAGCAGCAAATTAAAAGAGGGGTGGCCAAACAAGAACACTACGCAGGAAGCCAAAGAAGATTGATAAACCAACACAGAACTGGCGTCGTTAGCCGCTACACGCTGCGGGATTTGCTGAGGAGGGGATCCGAGCACTTATGGACTGAATGGTTCGATGTGCAACGAGGATGATCTGTCGACTAACTAACTAACTATACCTTGAGTTTAGAGACTGTAGTTACGTCTGCTTTGGGTTTGGGCTGTTGGCAGTGGCGCTTTATAAATCCTGTGGAGTACCCATTCAGGTTTAAGACATTCTTCAGAGTTGTTTACTACGGCTTACTACAGCTGTAGGCCGAACATTCTGTGCGGCAACTCCAGTCATTAGATTTAAAACCGTACCGATTCCTACAACAGCAGTCAAAGAGCCTGTTCCTCTGTACGCCACAAACAATTGTATTTACCAATTCACATGTAGATGCCAGGCCGTTTACATTGGTAGAACAGAGAGACAGCTTAACAAACGGGTGTTAGAACACATACCTCAATGGGTCAACAAGATACAACACACAGGAGATGCTAGCCTCGTGGGGCCGACACACCGGAAGCTCCCGGCGTCTTCAATTGGTAGGCACATCGTCGACAGTGGCCATGTGGTGGACAGAAACACTGCCTTTCGCGTGTTGTTTAACACACAAAATACTCGCTTGTTAAAATTTGCAGAAGCAATTATGATCTATCAACGCAAGCCAGAATTGTGCAAACAGAAAGACATGTTAGTCAGCTTAAAATTACCGTGGTAGATAAGTGACATTACTGTGCGAATATGTGTATATTTCAACTTGAAGGATTTATCTAGTTAATTCACGTAAGTTGTGTGATTTCTGCAGTATGTACCTGACGAGATGCAGCGAAATATGCCAGGCAATAAATCGTGCAATCTATTGTTTGTGTCTTCGATATAATAGATGATTGTTAGCACAAGAGAAGAAGACTGTTTCTCAAATTTAGATAACACAGTTAACTTCATCATCAGACTGTTGGCAGACATGGCTACCAACTCCACATAGCACGAACTTTAAACAGAGGATAGCAAAGGAAGTTAGCTCTGACATTGCGTACTACAATGTGTGCAGTATAATAGACTCTAGACTCCACCTCCAACTCCAATTTTTGAAAAAAAGATATTCCATCCCTGTTCAACTGTCGAACTCTCGATTGGTTAAATTTTGGGGCCATTATGGTGTTTCTTTATAGGACGTGGTCACATAGAAGCGAGGCCGGGCCTTCTGCCTTCGCCTTCACAGGGTCCACTCAACACCACTAGAGAAATCTTACCCACAGCAGTGACCCTTTGAGACAAACTCTCGGTGATTAGTGAAGAGCTAAAGCGAATCATCCTGTTCGTGATCCATGCTAGAATAGACACCTAGTCAATTTTGATGGCTGTAGAAGGAGTTTGTCATGCTGTCTAGATCACTGTTTGGAGGTAGCCTGGTCGAATGGATAGGAAACCTCAGAGGCAAGGGGTTCAAACCCTAGACCGGACAGTTGGATTAAAATGTTGACTTCTCGTCTTTGGCTTGGGGGGGGGGGCGTAAATTACAAGTACCTCAAAAGTAGGAGTGGATTCGCCTGATGGCGTGGGGCACTGGCAATAGGGAAAGCTAATCCACACGCAAAATTTAGTCCAGTGCTTACAGAAGTGGTCTGTAATTTACTATGCTTGAGAGTTCAAAGCGAGCCAGCGAGCGAAAATACTGACTGTTTTTGCGGGATGCTAGATAGGATCAAATGATGTTATTTGTGTCTGTCTGGTATCTATCATGAGGTGTCATTTCTTTGTGTCTGGCTCCTTCTTATCTCGTCGTTATTCATGTTTTTTCTTTGTGCGTTTTTTTTTTTTTTTGGCGCCCGCTCGCTTTGAACTCAAGCGTAGCTCATGCACACTGCTTCAAGTAGTGCTGGACTGAATTATGCGTGTGGGTTAGCTTTTACCTATTAATAGTATCCCTCGCCATCAGGCGAACCCACTCCGACTTCAGAGGTACTTGTAATTTACGTTCCCAGGTCAACCACGACAGGTCAACATCTGTGTCCAACTGTCCGGTGTAGGGTTGAACTCGTGACCTCGGCTTTAGCATGCCGGATGTTTAAGAATGCACGTTCCTATCCATTCGACCATGCCGACCTGCATTCATGTTGTTTATGCAAGAGATTTTTAACATTCATTTGCAGGATTATATTTCCGTGACGTCAATGGAGTTAATCATCATCATCATTATCAAACAGCTGTCGACTATATCACGAGAACTTGCCTGTCGGTTTAAACAAGAAACAACGAACGAGAGTAGTTATCATTATCATGTTCCACGCAGATATATGCAATTGATCACGTGCTTCTAACAAACATATATCCTGAGTTCATGAAAACCTCGAACTATGATCATCCTTCAGGACCCTCTAACCACCGCCAACGCTTATCGACATGACACATGATGAGGATGATGCCTGCAGATAATGTACATATCATGGAAATTTCCGCCGGCACACATCCACTTCCACTCAGCCTAAAGTGTCAACCAGTATACTCCCACGTCCAATCAGCCTAAAGTTTCAACCAGTATGCTCCCACGTCCACTCAGCCTAAAGTTTCAACCAGTATACTCCCACGTCCACTCAGCCTAAAGTTTTAACCAGTATGCTCCCACGTCCACTCAGCCTAAAGTTTCAACCAGTATACTCCCACGTCCACTCAGCCTAAAGTTTCAACCAGTATACTCCCACGTCCACTCAGCCTAAAGTTTTAACCAGTATACTCCCACGTCCACTCAGCCTAAAGTGTCATCCAGTATACTCCTACGTCCAATCAGCCTAAAGTTTCAACCAGTATGCTACCACGTTCTCTCAGTCTAGAGTTTTAACCAGTATACTCCCACGTCCACTCAGCCTAAAGTTTCAACCAGTATGCTCCCACGTCCACTCAGCCTAAAGTTTTAACCAGTATACTCCCACGTCCAATCAGCCTAAAGTTTCAACCAGTATGCTACCACGTTCTCTCAGCCTAAAGTTTTAACCAGTATACTCCCACGTCCACTCAGCCTAAAGTGTCATCCAGTATACTCCCACGTCCACTCAGCCTAAAGTTTCAACCAGTACGCTCCCACGTTCTCTCAGCCTAAAGTTTTAACCAGTATTCTCCCACGTCCACTCAGTCTAAAGTTTCAACCAGTATGCTCCCACGTCAACTCAGCTTAAAGTTTCAACCAGTATGCTCCCACGTCCACTCAGCCTATAGTTTCAGCCAGTATGCGCCCACGTCCACTCAGCCTAAAATCGGTACCAGGAAATATCACGGAAAGTAAATGCGGCCGGTGTGTTGTTACCCATGCCACCTTTGGAGTGGTGACTGGTCTGTGAATTACGGAACTTAAAGCATTGACTCCATATAAACCCAGTACGCTTCACAGCACGTAGAAGGGTCCTGTGCGGTGTTAACCGCTATGCCATAATTAACGTTCCGGCCATTTTTAATCAAGAACACTAATGGAAGGAGTTAACACTAATGGAAGGAGTTAACACTGATTGAAGAAGTTAACACTGATGGAAGGAGTTAACACTAATGGAAGGTGTTAACACTAAAGAAAAGAGTTAATACTAATGGAAGGAGTTAACAATGATTGCAGGAGTTAACACTGATGGAAGGAGTTAACACTAATGGAACGAGTTTAAAAAGTTAGTTGCAAATCCTTTACAAGACGTAGTCAGTTAACTTAAGCACTTTTGGGCTGTTGGTTATGTCTTGGCAAGTTTGCGTTCAGTAGTTTGTCACTGCTTTCTTAACGACTGGCGCTCATATCATTAACATTTTAAAAAAAACAACGCAAGGCGGTCTGCTGCCAAATCGCCCGCAGCTGTGTTTCGAACGCGGTATGCGGGACTGCGTCCGTAACTTCTTCATCAAGGATCCGGCAATGGAAGAAGTGGTTCCTGTAAAACGATGCATGACCTACTCAACACGTTGGTGGGCACACGACTTTGAAGGCACCATCGACATAAATTTGCATAAGGCAGGGGAAGTGTCGAAGGATCGAGAATATTTCTACAAAGCTGTAATGAGAACAGTGTCTTGCAAAGGACTTCATACACGAATACGATGATAATGATGATGATGATGATGATGATGATGATGATGATGATGATGATGATGATGATGATGATGATGATGACTGTGATGATGATTGTGAAGATGATGATGACGATGATGATGATGATTATGACCATGATGATGATGATGACCACGATGATGATGAAGACGACGACCGTGGTAATATGATGATGATGAAGATGATGATGGCGATGATGATGATGACCACGACTATGATGATGTTGATGATGATGATGATGATGATGATGATGATGATGATGATGATGATGATGCCTATCAATGTCACTATTTCTGTTGCGTATCCTCTTATCTCTATTACTTTCCTTTCCTTATATGAGTGCCAAGAATAGTTGCGAACTGATTTCTCATATGACAGACACATACTAACATACATAATTCTACATTATTGTAAAGGTGTCATTCCAACATGGAGATCAGTCCTGGCTTCAGCATTTGACAGCAGCAAACCTAATATCAGCGTTTATCTCCAGGATATTGATGTTGGCGTCACGAAGACAGCATTTGATAAAATAGAGAAAAGTGAGTCTGTCTGTCTGCCTGCCTGCCTGCCTGCCTGCCTGCCTGCCTGCCTGTCTGTCTGTCTGTCTGTCTGTCTGTCTGTCTGTTCGTCTGTTTGTCTGTCTGTCTGTCTGTCTGTCTGTCTGTCTGTCTACATACGATAGACTTATACAAAGCAATGTAAGCACGCCACGCAACTTAACTGAGACTCAGTCCTCCACAGAACATCAGATACCACCAACCAGTATACTCGTACATACAAACTGTGCGTTACAATCCCACATAACACACAACTATACTATGTATTCATCAATCTTGTTCTAATCTATATTTCCCTTATCATGTTTACATTTACTATAATAATAATAATAATATTAGCTTGTAATTATGCATGTGGTGAGAGATATTGAAGCATTTGCCATGCATATATTATCCTTGTGTGTGTGTTGTTGTTGTTTTGTTTTTTTTGCGGGGGGGGGGGGGGGGGGGGGGTCGGGAAAGGGGGGGGGGGGTTTAAATGTTAAGATTAAACTATTTAGAGATGTGTGAATATAATAATTTTCGAAAAGGAAGAGATAGGATGGGAGAATATTATATACGACTGATTGCCCAATTCTTAATGTATTGAAAATTATACACTTAATAAATAAGTTTTTGGTTTAGTTTAATTTAGTCGACGGATCAACATCACGGCACACGGGTGTAACCTATAAATGTTCCTTTCTACTCCTAACTCAAGCCTGAGTCCGGAGAATCTCAGTTTATTGCACGAACTCCGTAGCACCATCGAGGATCCTGAAATACTTTTGGTAGATTTTAAACTCGAAATTGCGCCCGTGCAGCGCCGTTAGGTTACTCTTTTTCGATTTCCAACTGCCGAGGGATGTTTTTACGTGCGCAACAATACACACGGGCGTCCAATCTCACTACCCAGAGACTAGGGGAATTTTCTTTACTAGAAGTCCATGTGAAAAATGCCCGGCCTTCACCGGAGCTTGAACCCGGGACTTCCAGCACTCGAGGCGGACACTATACCTCGAGACCGCTCAGGCCCCCAAAATTAAGGATGTAATGACGGGAAAGGACGTGAAAAATGTTGTTAATAAACAAATACACACCTATTGTTTGGCGTTCATATAAGGAAGGGTAAACATTAGAGACTAGAGGACGCACTAGACAACATAAAAATAGCGTCCAGTGCGTCCTCTAGTCTCTGAATCTTACCCTTATTTCTATGAGCGCGAAACAATGTGTGTATTTATTAACTGTCTTGATGGCTTCAAATATATATATATATATATATATATATATATATATATATATATATATATATATATATATATATATATATATATATATATATATATATATATATATATATATATATATATAAAAGGCGATCTCCGTCTGTCTGTCTGTCTGTATGTCCCTATGTCCTTTATGCGCTCGCGAACGGCCCATCCGATTGAGATGAAATTTTCTACACGTCTTCCTTTCATTCCAGCGCAGCCCACTGTCATATTTTTTTAGTGTGAAATCGGCTGCTTACCCAATATTATTTCATTTTTCATTTTTCATTATAATTTCATATATCTCAGGGGACTTAACTCTGTAAAAGTTATTTCAAGGGGCATAACTTTTCTGTATAACTTATAGTCATATTGTGGCATCGTTTTCAAAGATTTATAAACTCTTTGTCCATAGTTATATACCGGCATATGAGTTATAATAAATAATGATACAATCTGTAAGGCATTTTCAAAGTTTTCATAAAAATAATGCATAATGCATAACATTGTAACTCATCTTTTTTTGCTTAAAGAATGAATAAATAATAGTTACCTTATCTCTATCAAGTTTGAAGATTTTATATTTCTTTACACTGTCGCCAACTCTAAGAAGACATGGAACAACTTCAGCCATTATTAAATCTACAGGCATATGCGTTATATTCCTCCTCCTCCTCCTCTCCCCTCCTCCACCTCCTACCCTCTTCCTCTTCTCCTCCCCCTCCTCCCTCTCCCTCCTCCATCCTCCTCTTCTCTCTTTCTCCTCCTCCTCCCTCCTCCTCCCTCTTCCTCCTCCCAGCTCCTACTCCTCCTTTTTCTTCTTCTTCTGCTGCTGCTGCCGCTGCTCCATTTACCCAAGTTAATTGTTGGGGAAGATGTAAAGATCTTTCAAGTGCTCTTTCTAATGCTTTTTGTAAGTTGGTCTTCGTTTATCTAAGGTTGTTCTAACTGCAACCAATAAATGATTAGACAGACAGACAGACAGACAGACAGACAGACAGACAGACAGACAGACAGACAGACAGACAGACAGACAGACAGTCGGGAACGGGAACTTATATGACTACTCATATGAATTAAATGAGATGCTCCCCATCAGGGGCTGGGCGAAGCCGGGCCGGATCAGACAGATAGACAGACAGATAGACAGACAGATAGACAGACAGACAGACAGATAGATAGTCGGGAACGGGAACGTGAGCTTATATGACTACTTATATGAATTAAATGAGATGCTCCACACCAGGAGCTGGGCGATGCCGGGCCGGGTCAGACAGACAGACAGACAGACAGACAGACAGACAGACAGACAGACAGACAGACAGATAGTCGGTAACGGGAACGGGAACTTATATGACTACTTATATGAATTAAATGAGATGCTCCCCACCAAGGACTGGGCGAAGCCGGGCCGGGTCAGACAGACAGACAGACAGACAGACAGACAGACAGACAGACAGACAGACAGACAGACAGACAGATAGTCGGTAACGGGAACGGGAACTTATATGACTACTTATATGAATTAAATGAGATGCTCCCCACCAAGGACTGGGCGATGCCGGGCCGGGTCAGACAGACAGACAGACAGACAGACAGACAGACAGACAGACAGACAGTCGGTAACGGGAACGGGAACTTATATGACTACTTATATGAATTAAATGAGATGCTCCCCACCAAGGACTGGGCGAAGCCGGGCCGGGTCAGCTAGTATATATATATATATATATATATATATATATATATATATATATATATATATATATATATATATATATATATATATATATATATATATATATATATATCGACGACCCTCAGGAGTATTCACGAAAATTGCATTCGAGAACAGAACGTCGTCGCCCGGAATCGAACCCACAACCTTCGGAGCTCGAGATCAACAGCAATCATTCATCCAAACATAGAGGAAAGATGCATGTAATATATGAGACATAACAACAGTAGATACCGAATGGAAAAACCAGCTTTGTGTGGGGAAAATAGACAAGAAAACCATAGGGAACGACTCTGTGGAACGCTTACACAACTATGGATGTTCGTCCATCAAGAATGATGATGACCATTCATTACATCCAGTTTGTCCATCAGAAATGATGAAGATAATAGGATAAAGAATTACTTGCGCAATGAATTTGTTTATAGTGAGGAAGAGCTGCGCAACTTCACCGGCCTCACTCTCTCGCCTGCATTCATCTGATTCCAGTGGCAAGAAATGTCAGGACGACTGGAGACGAACGCATGTGCCGTGGACGTTAGGCTGCCACAGGCCAGTTATCCCTGTACATATTGGCTCTCAAAAACAGATGGTAGCCTAGAGCCTCGTGCAAACGGCCCTTCCGTCAATTCCTTTAATTTTCAGCTTTGAGACAAGCGTAGAGACAAGCGTATGACTACTGATAGGATCAACCAGGTATCCATCGGATAGACGGACTGACCGCCAGAACAGACCACACACACATGCGGCCAGCGAGATTCTGCCCACAGAAGATATTGCTCGTCTAAGTTGCGAACAAATCTCCTGATCTAAGGCTGAGCCTCATCAGTTCGCAATGCATATGAACACTGGCAGGATCAACCAGATATCTATCGGACAGACGGACTATTCACGCACACGCAGGCCAAGAGTAGCATCGCTAAGCGCGCCCTCCCGGTACAAGGTGATACATGCAAAACCACTGGACGCCTACCGACGAGCTTTCAAGCTACGCCGGCAGGACTGACCGAAAAGCTATACCAGCTTACTGACTGCAGGCCCACTACTCATCGAGAGAGAGAGAGTGGGCGCTTATCGAGACTTTGTCGAACGGTCGTACAAATTTGCTCTTTTGCCCGCACTAACCACGACTCCAGCTGCACGGTGCGGTTACATTTTCGAAACGCCTGCCTCGCTAACCTGCGTTGGCTAGGAAGATCCCAATTTGAGTCACCTCACACAGCCATCCGAGACAACGAACGCTAGATGTGGGACTGATCTTGCGAACCAGACCAGCCCTATAAGCCTCATAATCTTCATAAAAATATCAAATATTAGAGAGGATTTGGGGGTTACGATCGTCGATGTCTGCTCCAGACAGGCACCGAATAAAACCAGAGCAAGAATGGGCTAGTCTTTTCGCCTGTTAAACATACATCTGCCAGATTATAACGTATATGTCCTCAGTTACAACTTAGCTGTAAGTCTTTTACATGATTCGCAATCAACCAACAGCATTGTTTTGGCTGTTTATTATTTATAAGAATACAAAGCATGTTTACGTTCAGCAGTTTGCCAATGCTTTACGAACGACAGACGCCCATACTATTATTTAAAATCAACGCACTAAATCAATTAACTACTTCTAAATCGCATGCAGCTGATTTTCAAACCGGGTATCGGGATTGTGAATAGCGTTCGTATCCCTTAGCCACAGACATCCGTCTTTGCTCAATATTTTCGTATTATCCGAAGTCTGTGATTCGTAAATTCCGTACATCATGGCATTGTCTCAAGGTCTATTACATTTTACCTTTTACTTGAGAGTGTAGATTGTCGATAGACATGATCGCTCACACCAAGCAAGAAAACAATTAAACAAGGAATGCTATTGTTTTAAAAACTTCGATATGGTTTGTTCAAAAGAACCCAAGCCAGCCTTAATTACTGACTGTCTTTCTCTACAGCTTACAAAACCATATCAGCCCTCAACCTCCATGCCGTGATAGGTCCTTATGATCCAGAGGTCAGCCTGGCTACGGAGTCTCTCCGGATCCCTTATTTATGTACAACGACTGTGGGACGGCTGCAGAGATTTAACTACACGGTGCAGGTATGACAGACAGACTGTAAGATATGAGAGACTAGCAGTTACGGGTTATAAGTCCTTGTTAATTGGCGTAGACACGGGGCGCCACGCGTTGCCTCTGACGGTGAGAGACACCTACAGGTGTCACTGATAAGCTACCGCCCGCCTCAAGCTGAGCAGCCCCTAGGCCAATTGGGTGCTGATCCGCAACAGCCTGCCTGCTTCAATGGGTGCTTGGGGCTAGGACAAAATCTGAATCGCAGGCCGTTAAACCAATGCACCAGGCACTAATAAAAATAAAAATGGAAACTTCAAGCTACGCATGCAACCTGGAACATAAGAACCAAGTGTCCAGGATTTTCCACTGACCTCACGAATACTGACGATGTGAGAAAGACGGTTGTGATTGATGTCGAACTCAATCTTCTTAACATTGATATTACTGGCCCTGCAGGAGACTCGCCTCGCTGAGGAAGGGTCATTCAGGGAAAACAAATACATTCTTTTTGGAAGGGTAGAGGGCAGGCAGAAAAAAGGCAATGTGGTGTGGGCTTTGCAGTGAAGAATTCGCCTACTGGGATTGATTGAAATTCCAGCTGGAGGTAACGAAAGACTAGTATCCCTGCGCTTGGCAACCTCTTGTAATTTTGCCACCATTATCACTGCATATGCACCGACATTTGCTTCCCCTGATGATGTGAAGGATTCGTTCTACGAGGAGTTAGACTCTGTGATCAAGGCAGTTCCAAAATCCGACTACATTTATATGATCGGTGATTTCAATGCTCATGTTGGCAAGGTACTCGAGTTCATGGCCAGTGTGCCTAGGAAAATACAACATCGGTCGCATGAATGAAAATGGGCAAAGGCTGTTGGAGCATTGCACCAGAACTGACCTATATATTACAAACTCCTTCTTTAAACAAAAGAGCTGCATAAGGTTACATGGAAACATCCAAGATCCGGCCATTGGCATCAGCTGGACTTCATCATCACACGGAGACAACATCTGAACCAAACATTATTAACTCGAAGTTCCCACAGTGCTGATTGTGATATGGATTGCTGCAAGAGTTAGACTGAGACCAAAGAGAATCTAAACATTTTAACACAAATTTAACCCCAGGATTAACGTTATTAACACCCACAATTCTGATAAATGCTTTGAGTTCCAACAGCAACTTGAAAACGCTCTCACTGATACACCAGAAAATTGTATAGCACATGAAATGTTGGGTAAACTTAAGGAAACTCTTTATTAAACAAAGGTAGAGGTTTACGGCACTGTGGATCATAACAGCGAGGACTGGTTTGTGGCAAACAGCCAGACACTGCAGCCCTTGATTGATAAAAAGAAGATAGCTATCTTAAGAAACAAGGAAAGAACAACGCATAACACTCTCAGCGAGCTGAAACAAGCTAGGAAGGATGTGCAAAAGGCTGCCAGGCATTGTGCAAATGACAATTGGATCAAGTTATGTGAGTCTATTCAAAATGCAAGTGATAAGGGAAACATCAGAAGCGTGTATGAAGGGATAAAGAAAGCCTTTGGTCCAATGATCAAAAGAAGTGCACCACTGAAAAACATAACTGGAGAAATAATCACTGATAAGAAACAGCAAATGGATAGTTGAGTAGAGCACTATTTGGAGCTTTACTCAAGTGAGACCAAACTAGCGGATGATGCCCTCAACGCCATAGAGGCCCTACCAACTCTTGACCACCTGGACACACTTCCCACCATAACAGAAGTTAAGTGTGCTATAAATGAACTTGCATCTGGCAAGGCTCCAGGTAAGGATGGGATTCCAATAGAGGTTATCAGGAGTGGGCAAGACACACTCACTCTACAGATCCACCAGCTAATAGAGCTATGCTGGCGAGAAGGACAAGTCCCACAGGATTTCAAAGATTCAAGCATCATAACACTGTACAAGAACAAGGGCGATCGGAGCGACTGCTAACAACTATAGGGGTATCTCACTTCTGTGTATTGTTGGGAAAGTATTTGCCAGAATTGTTCTGCGCAGACTTCAAGTCCTAGGAGATCAAGTCTACCCCGAATCACAGTGTGGCTTTCCGACAGAACCGGTCTACCATTGATATGATATTCTCATTGCGACAAATGCAAGAAAAATGCCGTGAACAGAATCAACCACTGTTTATTGCCTTCATCGACCTCACAAAGGCATTTGATTTGGTCAGTCGTGAGGGTCTGTTCAAGGCACTAAAGAAGATTGGCTGCCCACCAACTCTTCTGTCCATTGTGGAATCGTTCCACACAGGCATGAAGGGTATAATCAAGTTTGATGGTGCAACTTCAGAAGAGTTTGAAATCAAGAGTGGAGTTAAGCAAGGTTGTGTACTAGCTCCCACCCTCTTTGGAATATACTTTTCACTTCTACTGAAATATGCCTTTCATGATCAGGATGGTGGTATATACATTCACTCACGCTCAGATGGCGGCCTCTACAATGCTCAGAGATTGAAGGCCAAGACCAAAATTAGGAGGGTACTGATCAGAGAGTTGCTTTTTGCAGATGATGCTGCAGTTACGACCCACTCTGAGGAAGAATTACAACGTCTACTATCTGCATTCTCCAATGCTTATTCTGAATTTGGTTTAACAATTAGCAAAAAGAAGACACAGATTATGTCACAAGGTGCACATGGGGTACCATCAATCTTTATTGACGACGCCGAACTAGAGATAGTAGACCATTTTACATATCTAGGATCAGTGGTAAATAGCAAATTATCCCTAGATCAGGAAATCAACATCAGGATTGGTAAGGCAGCAACAACAATGAACAGGCTACGAAAAAGAGTCTGGGAGAACAGGAAGCTTACTGCCAAAACAAATGTCCTCGTCTACCAAGCCTGTGTCCTTAGTACTCTTCTTTATGGCAGTGAAATCTGGTCAACATTTCCTCACACCAAGAGAAACGTTTAAACAGCTATCATATACGGTGTCTGCGAAGAATACTTGGTATTAAGTGGCAAGGCAAAATCACAAATACTGAAGTATTGGAATGATCAGGTTGTGTGACTGTATATTCCATGCTCAGTCTTCGTAGACTTAGATGGATAGGACACGTTAGGAGGATGGATGATGGTAGAATACTAAAGGACATCTTTTTTTGTGTGGTGAATTACAGGTGGGTAGGAGATCTCAGGGTCTGCCTCTACTACGATACAAAGATGTGTGTAAGCGGGACATGATTGATACAGGCATTGATAATGCACATTGGGAGCAAGTCGCCGCTGAACGTGTTGCATGGAGGGCAAATATCAGAAATGGAATAAAGACAAAGGAGAAAATATTATTGCAGATAAGTCACACACCGAGCGTGTGAGATGTAAGATGATGCATGATGATGAAAATGACCATGTGTTCAGATGCATCCACTGTGGACGAACATTTACAGCGCGAATTGGCCTTAACAGTCACATTCTCCACCATATGGGTTGTAGTTATTAAGCCTTTTTGAAACACAATGTACCAAACTATCGTCTGTCAAGACGGAAAGGTGCCAATAAACTATGACAGACTGACTGTAAGGTATGACAGACTGACTGTAAAGGTGTAACAGACTGACCGTAAAGGTATGACAGACTGATTATAAGATATGACAGCTGACTGTATGGTATGACAGACTGACTATAAGGTATGACAGTCTGACTTTAAGGTATGCAGACTGATTATAAGGTTATACACACTGACTGTAAAGTATGACTTGTGTTCAAAATGTTGGAAGAACAGACCACATTGCATAACCATTTTAAATTAATTCAGTTCTTCTAGTGCAGCGGCGGGGAACATCTGGCCTGCGGGCCTTTTAAGGCCCGTGAAATCAATTGATCTGGTCCTGCCAAGGCAACCACAGGCAGGACCCAGCCGGCGTCTCTGCTTTCTGCTTTCAAATGTGAATTCATCTGAAATTAAATTAAGGCCATGGAAAGCAACTGGTAAAGAACAACACTGTGTATTTTCCATCACTGGAAGGACATAAGCCTTCAATGACATTTGAATATGTTGGTGAATGTGCGAAACTAATTGATGGATGTAATGACGTGAAAGGACGTGAAAACTTTCTTTTAATGGACCACATCTTTGCTTCACTTTTCAATGTGGAGCCAGCAGACATGCCTGATAACCTTCAACAAGAAATCATTCTTCTGCAAAGTGATAAAGAGCTGAAATTTGGGTACAGCAGCCTCCCATTGCTTGAACTAAATAAACGTGGTATAAGTAATGGTAAATTTCCCATTTTGAGGAGACCTGCAGTCAAATATGCATTTGTGTTCGGAACAACTTATTGTTGCTGGCAAAGCTTAACATCGCAAAATGTCGACTGCATTCCATGTTGGCCGACGAAAACCTGGAAAAAGCAGTAGCAATATCAACAAATCAGCTAGCATCACCGCCTCACCAAACAGAAGCAGTTCTAGCTCTCTCTCTCTCTCTCTCTCTCTCTCTCTCTCTCTCTCTCTCTCTCTCTCTCTCTCTCTCTCTCTCTCTCTCTCTCTCTCTCTCTCTCCCTTTCTACAGATAGAAGAAGATAGAGGGGGAGAGAGCGCGAGAGAAAGACACATATATATATATATATATATATATATATATATATATATATATATATATATATATATATATATATATATATACATAAGAGTGTTGAGGGGGTACATAGAGCCTGTTCTTTTGTATGGACGTGAATATTGGACTTTGTGCAGTCAACCTGAAAAACATTTGATGGCTACAGAAATATGGTTTCTGAGGTAAATGCAAAGAGTACCATGGACAGATAGAAAAACCAATAACCAAGTACTACAGGAGACAAATGAAAATCGTAGACTGATTAGAGAAATTAGACGAAGACAGTCACCATTTTTGGACATGTTATGAGAAGAAATGGATTGGAGAACTTATTGACAACTGGCAAGATCGAGGGGAACAGACCAAGAGGAAGACCGAGAGGAAAATACCTGGATGGCTTGGCCACGTGGCATAGGACGAGACAGGAACACTGAGCTGATCCACGACTCTGGTGATCGAGTGAAATGGCGAGTCATGACCGCCCAAGCTTTCCGGCATGGCACATGATATATATTATATATATATATATATATATATATATATATATATATATATATATATATATATATATATATATATATATATATATATATATATATATATATATATGTGTGTGTGTGTGTGTGTGTGTGTGTGCTAACTGGTATAGCATCCGATGGTTTATGTGGTAAATATCATAGGATTCGATGAGTTATGTGGTAAATATCATAGCATTCGATGGGTTATGTGGTAAATATCATAGCATTCGATGGGTTATGTAGTAAATATCATAGCATTCGATGGGTTATGTGGTAAATATCATTGCATTCGATGTGCTATATGGTAAATATCATAGGATTCGATGAGTTATGTGGTAAATATCATAGCATTCGATGGGTTATGTGGTAAATATCATAGCATTCGATGGGTTATGTGGTAAATGTCATAGAATTCGATGGATTATGTGGTAAATATCATAGCATTCGATGGGTTATGTGGTAAATATCATAGCATTCGATGGGTTATGTCGTAAATATCATTGCATTCGATGGGTTATGTGGTAAATATCATAGGATTCGATGAGTTATGTGGTAAATATCATAGCATTCGATGGGTTATGTGGTAAATATCATAGCATTCGATGGGTTATGTGGTAAATGTCATAGCATTCGATGGATTATGTGGTAAATATCATAGCATTCGATGGATTATGTGGTAAATATCACGCCGGCCGCCTCTACTTCCCAGGACATTTCCTGGTACCAAGATTAGGCCGGGTTGACACAGAAGCTCAGGTCAGGTTTTACAATTACTTAATATGATTTCCTTAAGCAAGAATACTTTAACCAGTAAATAATTTATGCTTCCACTCCACTGACCCCAGGCTAAATGCGGGCTATAGAAGAAAGTCTACGTGCGGGAAGATCTCATACATTTGTATTACATTTCAACAGGTTATCCCCGAAATGAGGCACTCTTGTGATGCCATGCTGGATGTAGCGCAGGCTTACATGTGGTCCAAGATCAGCGTGTTTTACGATGATGATGTTGGTAAGTCAGGGTAAATGTAATCTAGCACGATGTTGATATTGGTAAATTAGGGTGTATGTAATCTAGTATGGTGAAGCTGTTGGTAAGTCAGTGTGTACGTAATCTGGTACGATGCTGCTGTTGTAAGTCAGTGTGTGTATAATCTGGTACAATGGTGATGTTGTATGTATTCTGGTAGGATGGTGATGTTGGTAAATTAGGGTGTATGTAATCTAGTATGATGAAGATGTTGATAAGTCAGTGTGTATATATATATCCGAGGGCGAGTCAATAAGTAAGTCACACAGTTCTGTGGGATGGCAGGTAAATGTAATTGGTGTTTTCTACAGGTGTCATTAGGTAACAGCAACATCGAACTTTATATTCCCATTCGTCAGGTGACACTAGGTGTCTCATGCGCATGCGAAGCGCATAAATAAAATGGCGTCTGTATTTACGGAGTGTACAACCAAAGCGCAACGTGCTGTTGTGCGTGTTTTGTGAGCAAAACACTTGCTTGCAAAGGACATTCCTAAGGAAATACGTCCTGTTTATGCTAACAAATGCTTGTCCAGTAAAGCGGAGCATAGCTGGGTAGAAAAAAGTTTCTCAATGACGCTCTAACATCGTTGATGAAATCAGATCTGGTCCGATCTGTTGAGATTGCAACAGAAGGATTCGTGCAGCGGATGGAGGAGATGATTAGAGATGACAGAGGAGTAACGATAGACTGTAGCATCTGCAATAGGGTTCTCACATAGTTCAGCATACAGCATAATGCATGATCGATTGAAATTTAAGAAAGTTGTGCTCAAGGTGGATACCCAGACAATGCCAGACCACATACGGCTCGATTAACTCAGGAGAAAATTAACCAGCTAAGGTGGGAAGTTCTGGAACATCCACCATACAGCCCTGACTTAGTCCCTAGCTATTTCCACCTGTTTGGTCCACTGAAAACCCACCTTGTCGGGAGACATTTCGCGAATGACGCCGAAGTTGAATGTGAAGTGAAAACGTGGTTTAGAAATCAGAGCACGCAGCTCTATGCAGCCAGTTTGGGAGGACTGATAAAACGATGGGATAAGTGCATCAATGTTGTTGATAAATAAATGGACAATGTATGTATAAAAATAAACTGATTTCAAGTTGTTATCGTATTTAGTTATTTTTCTACAGCCATTTGTGACGTGCTTATTGACTCTCCCTCGTAATATGGTACGATGGTGATGTTGATCGGTGCGTATGTAATCTGGTAGGATGCTGGTGTTGGTAAGTGAGTGTATATATAATCTGGTACGATGGTGATGTTGGTAAATCAGTGTGAATGTAATCTAGTATGTTGAAGCTGTTGGTAAGTCAGTGTGTATGTACTATAGTACGATAATGATGTTGGTAAGTCAGTGTGCATGTGAAGTACTCTAAACAATATTATTCTCCTGTTGTCGTTCTCTGCGTGCATTCTGTTAGTCTCTCCCTTCCTCTCAACATTTCCTCAACGAAAACACAAGAAAAATATTCTATACTTCCCATATATTGATTATTGCTCCACAATCTGGGATGGATGCTCCAAATCAATAACAAAACGCCTTTATTCACCCCAGAAAAGGGCAGTGTGTTTAATCAATGGTGATAGCTTACAGACAATTCTAACCTATGAACGTCTTCAGTTACTGCCACTCCACAAACGCCTACTTTTAAATAAGGCTAAAGTAATTCACAAAATCCTATTTCAAAATGCTCCAAAGCTACCTTTGGCCATTGTTCAAATATAATGCAAGACATATCGAACGGCTAAATATACTTCATGTCTCTAAACCTAGGATAGACTTATATAAAACAAGCTTAGCATACTCTGCCACTCAGTTGTGGAACAATCTTCCACAAGAAGATCAAAGACACCACCAATCATTGTACATACAGTCGCAACCTGTTTGAACACTACCTCAGTACAGACTACATGCCCCCCCCCTAAAAATAATAATGGTAAATTATCTCAAACGACAATTAGTTAATAAACATTCCCATATGTATGGCACGTTACATCTTCCTTAGTTATTTATCATGTCCATGGTAAACATTGCCTCAGTGAGTCATGTATTATTGATTATTTTTCATGCGTATTAATGCTTATTGTTCTTTTATTGTCTAAGATTAGCTTCATAAGTGATGTTGAATGAAATAATGTATGAGAGGAATTAGAGAAGAAGGGCAGAATGTCAGACGGGCCTGCGTGCCCAATTCTTAACCCTTTGAAAATAAAGATTGTTTGATCGTTCGTTAGTTCGTTTGTTCTTTCTTTCATTGTGTCACCATTGTTGGTAATCAATTACCCAAGATATTCAAAATTTTCCACCACCTCCAATTTTTCCTTATTAACATATATTTCCTTCTCCATAGTAGTTTTGTCTGTTTGCATTATCTTTGTTTTCGCTATGTTAAGATAGATATAAGTTATGATTTTCATTATTCAATTGAGTAGAGGCTATTAGGTTTTCTATACCATTCTGTATTGTGGTTAGCAATACTGTATCATCAGCATACCGAATCTCTGGTATGTCATGATCACTGATATTTAGGGCATCATATAGCTCTCTGTTTATGTCATCTCTGACACTTCTCAGTATATTTTCGGCGTACAGGTTAAACAAATAAGTGGACAGCACACAGTCCTGACGGACTCCTTGCTTGATGTCAAACCAATCTGATGTCTGGCCATCTATTCTAACCTCTACTTGTTGGTCTAGATAGAGCATTTTTATGAGTTGTACTACATGTGATGGACAGCCCATATTCCTCATAATTTCCCAAAGTTTCTGATGTTGTACACAGTCAAATGCCTTTGAATAATCCACAAAATATGAGAATATGCTTACATTAAATTCTCTACACTTCTCTATTATTAAACGCATGTTGAGTATGTGATCTCTTGTCCCTCTTCCTTGTCTAAATCTAGCTTGAGTCACGTTAATTTCTTCTTTCATTTTCTTACGAAGTCTTCCCATAATGATTGTTAGTAGAATTTTACTTACATGACTGATCAGGGCAACAGTTCTATAATTGATGTATAATTTCAGGTTGCCCTTTTTGGGTACTTGAATGAAGATAGTTCTCTTCCAATCTTATGGCCATATACCATATTTCAATTTCTTTTTACATAATGCGTGATATAATTTTATGCTTTCTTCTCTCGCTTTAATTAGTTCAGCTGGTATCTCATCACATCCAGATGATTTACCATTCTTCGGGTTCTTTATTGCCCACACAGGTAATTGATAAAGCTAATCCACACGCAGGGGTTAGCAGCTTTCTCCGTAACCCCGAATACTCTCGTGATTGACGTGAGCGCACAAGAATTGGAAGCGGTTCGAATAGCGCCAGTAACTTATGAGAGTATGGAGCCGGTCGCTCAGAAAGCAATGGCAAACTACTGAGCGTAATCTTGCCAAGAAATCAACAATCAGCTGAAAGATGCTGATGTTGACAGCGATGTCCTGTAAAGGATATGCAAAACATGTATAAATCAGCACGCAAAAATCAGTCCAGCGCATTAGAAGTAGTTGCATGTGTATAGACAACGTCTGAGTTCAAGGCGAAGGAAAGCACATACACCCAACATAGGAATCTCCTGTTATTACTTATTGTAGTAAACGCGTGTATTCCATCTGCAGTTCAAACGTATTATTAATATTTACATTACTCCGGCTAGTCAATGTTGATCCATCCCGTGTTCTGATATAACGCTTCGCTTCCAACATTGCGTTGCACAATTCCTGATTGGTTTAAACAGAGGTCAGACAGTGCTATTTGTTTCATGGTAGTAGGCCTATCGCAGTGTCCACTTGCTCTTTGGATTTCTACAACGTTATACATCTTGGCCGGCTCTGTGGTGAAGGAGTTACAGACACAGTTCGTAATCCCGCATATCGCGTCTGAAACACAACTTCGGACGTTTTAGTAGCAGACAGTCCAGTGTTGTTTTTAAGAAATTGTATGAGTTCGGATCGTTCAGACAGCCATGGCAAATTACTGAAAGTAAACTTGCCAAGAAATCAAAAACAGCTAAAAACATGATGGGATTGACTGCGACGTCCTGTAAAGTATATGCGACTAAGTAACTATAAACCTTGAATAGATTCAATGGTTGGTATAAAGCCTCGGATTTTGACACTGTGACGATCTTCGGAAACTACTGAACTAACATTGCCTAGTACATCCCAACATCGGTCAATACTGGGATTGATTGTAATGTTTGTAAAGGAAATGAAACTAACAACAGCCTCAGATTATTTTACCATGTTAGAGGCGGTGCATTCTGAAAACGGTTTGTCCGATCATAACGGCTCTGGGGACAATCCAGATTGAAACATTGGGTCTTCTTCTTCCTTTGCCCTCTATTTCCCAGTTGGACATGCACACCTCAACCAACTTCACTCCAAGCTACCTCACCTTCCTCCCCACATAATTGTTGCTGTCCCTATGCAGATCTGTCCATGTCCTTCTCATATTATTAATTTCTGTTTCTGCTTCTCTTCTCCTTGGATTTTTAGGTTTTTCAATATTTCTGTTTCCGCTTCTCTTCACCATGGTTTTGTTGGTTTTTCTATATTTCTTTTGCCTTGTGGGTTCCAGTCTAAGGTTTTTCTAGTTATACTATTCTCGGGTTTCCTCAATGTATGGCCTATCCAGCCTAGCGTCTTTTCCTTATTTGTGTGTGTGTGTGTGTTTTCATCTTTCACATTATCATTTTGTATGCAACTTAATATAATCATGTATAATATGAACACATGCACATTACTGTAGAGTGAGTGAGAGTTTTAGTGAGTGTGAGGGAGAGAGAGTGTGTGTGTGTGAGAGAAAGAAATGAGAGAGAGAGAGAGAGAGAGAGAGAGAGAGAGAGAGAGAGAGAGAGAGAGAGAGAGAGAGAGAGAGAGTTGAACTGCATACTAATTGTTACGTTACACAATGTATATGTACAATTATTCTCCATTTTTTACAATTGTTGCGAAAATGCTCACGACAATCGTCAGTGTATGTGTGTGTAAAGTGTGGGAGTTTGTTCATACTAGTTTCAGTGATTACGTGAGGCATCATGTAAGTGTCTAGATGTGAGGATGAGTGTGTGGGTGTGTATGTGAGGGATATGTGTGTGGGGGATGTGTGTGTGGGGGAAGTATGTGTGGGAGGCTGTGAGTGGGGGATATATGTTGGTGGGTGGGGATGTGTGGGTGGGTGAAGAGATGTGTGGTGGGTGGGAGATGTGTGTGTGCGTGGGGGATATTTGGGTGGATGGTTGAAAGTGTATGGGTGTTGGTGGGTGGGGGGTTGTGTTGGTGGGGAATGTGTATGAGGGTGGGTGAGGATGTGTGGGTGAATGGGTGTGTGGGCGTGTGTGTGGATTGAGAGGTGGGTGTGGATGGGTGTGGGGATGTGAGTGTGGTTTGGGATGTCTGTGTGATGGAGGTGTGTGTGGGTGGGTGGAGGATGTATGTGTGGGTAGTGAGGGTGTTTGTAGGTGAGGGATGTATGGGTGGGTGGAAGATGGGTGGGGAGATGTGTGTGTGGGGTGAGGTATGTGTGGGTGGGAATGTGAATGGGGGATGTGTGTGGAAGACGTGCGTGTGGGTTGGAGATGTGTATATGGGTGGGGTTTTGTGTGGGAGGAGAGATTTGTGTGGGTGGGTTGGGGAGGTGTGATTGGGTTTTATATATGCGTGTTGGTAAAGGATTATGTGAGGGTGGGGGACGTGTGTTTGGCTGGGTGTTTGGGGTGTGTGAGTGTTGGTGGGTAGATGGGAGATGTATGTGTTGATGGGTGGGTGGGGGATGTGTGGGTGTGAGTGGTTGAGGAATGAATACGTGAGTGAATGGATGCTGTGGGGGATGAGTGTATGGGTGGGGGTTGTGTGTGTGGGTGAGAAAATTGTGTGGGTGGTATATGTGGGTTGTGGGGTGTGTGTGGGTGGGAGGTGTGTGTTTGTGGATGAGGGATGTGTTGTTAGGTAGGGATGTGTGTGTGGGGATGTATGTATGGGTGCGGAGATGTGTGTGTGGGTGCGGAGATATATGTGTAGGTAGAGGTGTGTGTGGGTGGTGGATGTGTGGTTAAGGGATGTGTAGTTAAGGTATGTGTGATTGGGGGATGAGTGGCTGGGGGTGGGGGTGGGTGGACGATGTGTGGATGGGCGAGTGTGTGTAGGTTGGGGGTGGGTGGGGAATGTGTGGGTGGGTGAGGGGGGATTGTGTGGGTGGGGATGTGTGTAAGTGGGAGAAATGTTAATGCAGTTCTATGCAGCCGGTTTGGGAGAACTGATTACACGTTGGGATACGTGCATCAATGTTGGTGGAAATTATGCTGTGAAATAAAGGGACATTGTATGCATAAAAATAAACTGGTTTCAAGTTGTTATCATATTTAATTATTTTTCTACAGCCATTTGTGACTTACTTATTAACTTACCCTCGTATGCATTGTTTATGATTACAACATTCATTTGACAATGTTTTTTTTTTTCTATGTGAATGTTTCATGCGCTACTGATGAACGAAAGACGAGTGGTTGGAAGGGTCGAATGTAAGACGGGCATGCGTGCCCAATATGTTACCCTTTGAAGATCAAGTTTGTTAGTTCGTTCGTTCTTTCGCTTTCACTCTCTCTGTCTCTCTGTCTCTCTCTCTCTCTCTCTCTCTCTCTCTCTCTCTCTCTCTCTCTCTCTCTCTCTCTCTCTCCCTGTGTTAGTTAGTTAGTTAGTCGACAGATCATCCTCGTTGCACATCGAACCATTCAGTCCATAAGTGCTCGGATCCCCTCCTCAGCAAATCCCGCAGCGTGTAGCTGCTAACGACGCCAGTTCTGTGTTGGTTTATCAATCTTCTTTGGCTTCCTGCGTAGTGTTCTTGTTTGGCCACCCCTCTTTTAATTTGCTGCTCCCGCAGTCTGGCCATTGTTGTAGATTCACAGTCATCACTTGGTTCTCGCAAAAGTCTCACTTCTCGTAGAGCATTCAGAATGTCAGCCTGGTCCATGGCGCGTCCGCCCTCCACAGTAGCCTCACCTGCGAGCTTGTCAGCCCGCTCATTTTCTTGTACTCCCGCATGACCTGGCACGAAGATGAAACTAATCTTTGCCAGCCGAGACCGCTTCAGAGGCAGCAACCATTCTCTTCGGATCGACCCCGCCTCTATCCTCTTGATCATGTTCATTGAGTCGCTAAGGAAACAAGCCCTAGTGAATGTCTGTGTCTCGAGCCATGTTATTGCTTTACTTACTGCCATGACTTCCATGGTCAGGCTACTTGTGGTTTCAGTGAAAGCACCAGAGTCCTCCTTCACAATTCTCCCTCCGGCCCGAGCTGTAAAGGCCCATGAGCTTCTCATATGTCGGACGACCGACCCATCTGTGTAGATGACCGCGTCACCGTCTAGCGAATTCTCGAAAATCAACGCTTGTACTTCAGCCTCAACAGCAGCCGGATTTTCTTGTCTGCATTTTCTATCTAGTTGGATGCAAACTGAAAAGGATGTGCAGAAGTCTGTTGGCACTTGCACCCACTCCTCGCCAGGTTCTAAGTCCTCAAGTGAACACACCTGTTGAAGAATGTCTTCGGCTTGACCCATCCACGACCGTCCTCTTTTTAACCTGCTGCCCTTCACCTTCCTAATTTCACTATGCAGTAGATGTTGTGTGTTTGCGTTAATTCTGAGGTAGGCGCGTGCCCTGCAAACTTGTATTCTCTCTTCAATGGTTGGAAAATCAAGAAGGTAGCGCATCGCCCTGCATGCTGTATCTCTTGTACATCCAAGAATAATGCGCATAGCTTCATTCTGTATCCTTTCCATCCTTTCTATCTGCTTATGGCTGAGAGTCAGGATTGCCATTGCGTACTCCAAAAACAGATATGACCAGCCCCTCGTACAGAAGACATAGATGGCGCTGCTCACAGTTTGCTGCCGCCATCACCCGCATCGCTGCCAAACCCCGCTTGGCCTTTGTTATCACCTGGTCTATGTGCACACCTGTGTGTGTGTGTGCGCGCGCATGTGTGTGTGTGTGTGTGTGTGACAGTTATTCTTTAAGAACAATGAATATGATAGTCAATATTTTGCAACCTTCAACAGGTCCACTTTTTAACTAGTGACTAGCAGTCTTTCCTTGTGCTATCTTCTTACGGGGTAAATCTAGTAGGACCAACTTGATAGGTGCCACTAAGTCTTCAAGTTTGCTTTTCCTTATCACACAGCCACAAATCGTTACTGTCTGTATTTAGTTTCTCCAATCAATTATCAATTTGCTGTTTTCATCTGCTTCTTTAAGGATAGCCTCATGTTTGCCCATTTGTGGAACCTTTGGGGACATAGCAGCACAACTGCTAGCGTAATTGCCTAACGGCCGGATGATCATATATGCCAATCTTCGGCGAGGCGGGAATTTTTCTGTTTTTATCATTGGCCTGACCTCCCAAGTCGACCCCGCCTAAATTGGGTATCAGGAATCTTTCTAGGAAATAAAGGCGACAGGCGTGATGTTAACCACTTTACAATCGACTGCCAGTGTGTCTAAAACTATGAGGCTAATACCAAATACCCAATATGCCTAATGACGTGAGAAATGGTCCTTTATTTTACTTGCATCATGGAATCCTGCCATATCTCCAGACACCCATTTCTGTTGCTTTTTGAAATCTCACAAACATACAGTTGTACCAGCTGGGAAGAGCACTTTAACACACATACAATAGTATCAGCTGTGAAGAGCACTTGAACACACATACAATAGTATCAGCTGTGAAGAGCACTTTAATTCACTTGTTCCATTGCACACAAGATGTAAACACCATATTGTAGCAGGTCCTTTACGTCGGCCTCATCAAGTCGTGACGAAAAGCCACTTCATCTCTGGCCATTTCTCCAGCCTCATGAACCCTGGCGCCCAAGGTGTCAGCAATGTTCTGTTTCCCCACACCAGACTGGTTAAATCTCTTCTTCCAAGAACCGTGGCTCCCATCATTGTTCTCTAAAAGACACTGTGACGTTCAATTGACCAACGTATTTTAATTTCCGAGATCTGATCTTTTTATGAGCCAACTTTCTTCAGTGATAAAAACTTCGCCGCGGAGCGAGCACGACAGGAGGCTTATCATCGTCAGAAGGGGCATTCCTTCCCGGAATGTTTCGGCCTTTTTTTTTTTTTTTTTAAAGAATTTGTAACCCTTAGTTCTTGTAGAATATCCATATTTTCTTCTTCATATTCCACAATATTCTAAGAATTCTGTTATCTCATAAGCCCCAATATGCAGTCTTTAAAGATACTGACTTTATTAATGACTTCAGATGTATGTGTTCATTCCAGGAATACAGGTGTTGAGAAGCTTATGACCAACCATACCATTTCTGTCCGTGCCTGGAGACTGCCAGAGAAAGCTACCGTGAAGAACATTCGCGACTCACTTGTGGACATGAGGAAAGTCCTGGTGGAGAAGTGCGTGGTGCTGTGTAACAAGGACAACATTAGACTCATCATGGAGGAGGTACGGTGTAGCTGAAATGAACAGCACTATGTTGTGTGGATATAATGTACTGTTGTGTTTTATTCACAGTTATTCAAACCTTTACTAATAGGGGGCACGTCCACCTTTTCCTTGTCTATAGGTAATAGTACTTAAACTTCAGACGGATTTGTCCTTCTCATCTCCCCCCCCCCCCCTTCATCCTCCTTCTTCTTCTCCTCCTCTTCTTCTTTTTTATCCTCTTTCTCCTCCTCTTCCTCCTCCTTCTTCGTTTTAGTCTTCGTCTTATCTTCCTCCTACTCTTCTTCTTCCTCCCCATCTTCCTCCTCCTCACCTGGTTCTGGACTGGCGACCTGAGCGATCCACCCAGTCTAAAAAATAATAAGCTTAATAAACTCGGTCTCGTAAACCTAGTCTAATACACCCAGTTCAATAAACTTATGATTAGTACAATCAGTGTAATATAATAAGTCTAATAGAATCAGTGTAATAAACTCAGTCTAATACAATCAGCGTAATAAACTCCTAATACACCCAGTCTAATAGAATTAGTGTAATAGCATTAGTATAAAAGACAGAGTTTAATACAATCAGTGTAATAAAATTAGTCTAATAAACCGAGTCTAATGCAATCAGTTTAATAAACTTAGTCTAATACAATCAGTGTAATAAAATTAATTCAATACACCCAGTATAATACACCAAGTCTAATACACCTAGTCTAACACACCGAGTCTAATACACCAGTTTAACACACCGTGTCTAATACAATCAGTGTATTAAAATAAGTCTAATACACCTAGTCTTTAAAAAAAAAAGTCCTGTCTAATACACACAGTATAAGAACCAAAATAAAAGTCGTGTATGGAAGATTTTTCTGGACAGTAAAACACGGCCGGCATATTACTGATTCATGTCACTCCTCGTTCGCCATTTTACCCCTGGAAATGATGCCACAACATGATATTCCTAATATGCTTGTGCCATAACCATGTAACATTCTGCAGCACGACGCTCTCGTCACGACCACATGAAAGCTGCTTGATCCATCTCTTGTTCTCCTGTTTATGGATACACAATCTGTGAACATTATTTGTTTAAATTGTTGACATAAATTTCACGCATTTTAGGGTAAAATCATCATCATCATCATGTGCCAGGGAGATAAGCATAGGCGATCATGCTTCGCCATCTCACACGATCACCAGAGTCGTGGATCAGCTCTGGTTTATTTTTTGTTCCTCGATTGTGCTATGATCAAGATATTTATATCTCTGCCTTCTTTTTGTTATTGTTTCCTCTATCGTACCAGTTGTCGCCAAGGTCTCCAGTTTATTTCTTCTCATAAGGTGCGCAAACAATCTTGACGGTCAACGTGTAATTTCCTTAATCAGTTTCCGGTTTTCACTTGTTTCTTGTAGGACTTGCTCAGTGATTATTCTATCTGTCCATGGTATTATTTGCATTTTCCTCAGAAACCACAATTTCACTGCCGTTAGATGTTTTTCAGCTTGTTTGCTCAATGCCCGCGTAAAATACGTTACGTAAAATGAATCGCAAGACATATTTCATAATGTACATGATAGTTTTTAGAGCATACGGTACTGTAGGACACACACACACACACACCTATGAAGCCCATACATTTTCAGAGGTGCGTAACTTTGAACTTATATTAGATGTATATTACAATGGAATTAATGGGGGGGGGGGGGGGGGGGGGGAATTCGTGAAACTCCAAAAAATGGTAGATGTACGGATATCTTTCTCAAGAAGATAATGTTTGGAGTCTTTATCGTTCCATTTCAACCCCAGAGAAGAGAACAACGAACGGTTTGAATTTAAGTAAAAGGGCATTTCGACGTTGGGTTAAAAAACCTGGAATATCATCTACACCAGTGTTTCCCAACGTGGGGCCCACGCCCCACAGGGGGGCAATTCGATTGTTAAGGGGGGCAATTCGAAAATGGAAGAAATCGGCTGGATATAACAAAACGGGGAGACTTGAGACTGAAGTTAACTAAATTAGAACCTGACATAAAATCTCTTTGCAGCAAGCATCAAGCGCAAGGATCTCACTAAAATTAAATAATTACTAATAATTAAAATAATATAGAAAAATCTTTCATTAAAATTATTTTGTACTTGAATTTCAGTTCTTCAATTTATGTTTTGAAAATTTACTTACTGTGTTTGCTCAATAATTTCCTAGTGATTTCTTCCTAAAACCTATCGGTCCTTTGGCTAGGATCGGGTGCATTTGCTGTTCTCCTCCCAGTAGTGCGCCTGGTCTGGTCGGGGGCCAGGATGATCAAATAAAAACACACCACAGATATTCACCTTAGATCTGGGCCTGGTGGACCACTGTGGGCAATAGCTCACAGTGAGACTAAGGGTCCACACAAAAAAAGGGGTAGGCGGGGGAACCAGCTTGTCTGGGGTAACAGCCAAACCAAAAAAACAAACACAAAACAATGCACCCAACACAACCGACACACAGGGGAGCGGGACCTGGGGGGGGGGGGGCCTCTGGCCCCTCTGGGAACCCTGAGCCCTTCTAAAACTAAAATCAAATTTCTTTAGTGAACTTTTCAATTTTTGAATATTAAAAATGATGCATTTGTTGGTGGGGCATAATAATTTTAGAAAGGTGGGGCATAGCACAAAAAAGGTTGGGAAACACTGATCTACACAGGAAACAAACAACTAGGAAGAGAGCCACTTGTAGATAGCTTACACAGAGTGGTTATCCGACTAGAAATTTGGTAAATGTTTGATTCTAAAGGTGCAAAGATATTAAGGAAATTGAACATCTGGCTAAGAATGAATAATTGGATGATGTATCAAAACGCACGCTGTGGAAAATATACTCGTAAAAGAGCACTGTCTTCACCTTTCTAAAGTACATTGGCGGAATAAATATATTTTTTTCAGACAAACGGCATATTGTAGCCATGGAAAACAAGTACATTATGTATTTTAATGACTGTGCAGTGTTTGAAAATATTGCCGGTCAAAGTTTTGTATTTACCTATTATGTTGCATGAGCTGTACAGAGAGTGAATACAAAACTTGAACCGGCAATATTTTCAAACACTGCACAGTCGTTAAAAATACACCCTATATTTACTTGAAGTAAGAGAAAAATGTAGAGACAATTATGTTCCTGAATATATGGATGAAACATGGGGTGTTACACGGTGACGAACGGCCATGTGTTTAGAGAGTTAATCAAGAAAACTGCTCTTACATCTGTTGAGAGAACGTGTCTAAATTTGTAGTCTAAATAAAACAAAACCACATGCCGCTTAAAGAAAAATACTTGCCTGCATAATTGCGAATTAAAAAAATCGCAGCCGCGCGGAAAATATAACGATATCTGCAAATATTCATTGTAATATTTGCAATGGTTCGGTAGATAATAAATGATGTTTGAAGTCGCTATAGGGGTGTACAGACGTTTGACTGAATTTGACATTTAATAGAGAGAATAAATATTACTTGACTTTGCGATTGTGTGTGTGGGTGTGCGTGTGGGTGTGTGTGCGTGTGTGTGTGGGTGTGTGTGTGTGTGGGTGTGCGTATGTGGGTGTGTGTGGATGTGTGTGTATGGGTGTGTGTGGGTGGGTGTGCGTACGTGCATGCGTGCGTGCATGCGTGTGTGTGTGTGTGTGTGTGTGTGTGTGTGTGTGTGCGTGCGTGCGTGCGTGTGTGTGTATGTGGAGAAATTATGTAGTGACTGTTTTTCCATTCATGACTTTGTTCTGGTTGAAAATACTTGCAGGCAAGAAACCTGGCAATGCTGTCTACACCTCCATATGGTTGGATATTCTATGACCCAGTAAGTTGGACATTGTAGAATGCAAACAACCCCTAACTATGCACAAGAAAGAATGAGTGACTACTTTAATATCATCAAGTTAAAGTACTCAAATACGCAAGTCTAGAGGGTCGGCTTCATTCCATCAGGTTTCACCCCATGTGGCTCAGCCTTCCTTCTCAGAACAGCAAGGTGGCGATGTGATCAAACCGTCTGCCTCGTGATATAAGGGCGGTGGATTCGTTTTCAGACTCCGTTGTTCTGACCAGGAGTGTGCATATTTCTTGTGGCCCTTTGAGGGAGGGGAGTCACCATTAGACCTATGGAGTTCGTGCTTTGTGCGATGCTCTCTGTATACCTTTTGCCAATCTGCGGAGAGAGATCCTGCTAGCTAGAGTGAAATCCGGTGCTATAAAGCCATTCCCATGGCCGTTAACGTGTTAACCTTTAATAGTTAGACTTATCAAACTGCCAGGTTTGCAAAGCGAATGACCAAATATGTGGTGAATAAAGTAATGCACATTGCAGTCCTCATTTACTAGGTCTGATAGCAAACATTACTACGCTGCTATAACTTTACAGGCTCTCAGATTCAGCCTACAGCAAGCAATTAGGCTGATAGGATCTACGTTTACTCTTTTTTGCAAGCACCTTTCTTTTATTCCGATTCAGTAGAACTTATTGTATCACGTATTCTTACATTATCGATAAAGATTAGAATACTTATTGAAAACAATATGTCTATATTATCGATTGTCTAACATGCTTGCTGCATATGCGATTTGAAATAAATATTACAGTTATGCAATGAACATCTGAGATGACAGAGTAAAATAAAATATAAAAAGCCTGTTAAGACACCAACACATATTTGTTAACATCTTTTGAGTCTTGAATTGCCGAGAATACACGCATTTTACACAATGAAAGTGCAAGATGGAAAACATACTTTACAGTGAAAGTGCAAGGTGAGAAACATACTTTACACACTGAAAATGCCAGATGGAAAACATACTTTACACAGTGAAAGTGCCCCCTTCAGATGTTAAGTTAGAGACTGTTGACAATGAGAAACATTCAAAACGTGCTGCGAAACAAGAACAATTGAGGCTTAATCCTAACCAAAATGTGTGTGTTGTAGTGAACTATAATCTTGTTATCATCTGTATATGCCTCTCTGTGGATGTGAAGTTTTATTTTAGTACCAGTCTTGCACACCCCCGGGGTTTCTGAGTTTGTGGAGGGGCAGGAGAACTCTGCAGTATAGACCCGTGAAGATGATACTTCTGTATCGGCTTAGGCGAAAAATCCTCTACACGAATCTGCCTTCTACAAACCCACACTGTTCTTCTCCTATTTCAGGTTGTAATTTCTTCTGAACTCTTTGCATGATAATTCATAGCAAGATCTTCGTAATGTGACTCATTATACTAATTGTACGATGTTGATCACATTCCAAGGCTCCTAATTTCCTTGGCATTGCAATAAATGCAGAATTACATAATTCAGGAGGTATATCTCCAGTATCATATATTGTGTTCAGCAGTCTGGTGACTTGATCAATTCCATAGTCTTCTAAAGCATTAATTATTTATGTTGTGATCCTGTCTGAACCTTGGGTCTTGCCAGTTTTCGTATGGTTAAGAACACTCCGAACCCCATCTTCAGAATTGACGGCCCTTCATTTATATTTCGAACATCATACTTTTGTTCTCTGTTATCATCATAAAGGTTTTTCACATAGTCTGACCATACGTGTAAAATGTGATCTTTTCCTATTAGGATTATTCAATCTTTTGTTTTAGGCAGCCTGTTGATGTACGTGTTCTTTTATTAGTAAGTTCCTGAATTCTTTTGTGCATTAATGTGGTATCTTTACTGTTGTGTTGTTTTTCAATTGTTATGCACTTTTTCTCAAGCCATGCTTCTTTTTCCTCCTTACACAATGTTCTAACTTTTCTGTGAATTTCTTCTTATTTGGCAGGATTATTTTTGTTGTGTCTTCTTGTTTCCATTAGTTGTAAAATTTCTTCAGTCATCCATATCTTACTCCCCCGATGGTGTTTCCACCTTGTCGTGGTGGGGGAGCTTGAGTTTCTCAATGACCCTGAGAGCTATGCCGGCGGTAGCGTAGCTACCAGCAGGGCCTCCCAAGCCGGACAGGTCAAAGGGTAGAGAACAGACAAAGAGAAACACCCTGGTCCTCCAGGTTGGGGGTTGAAGCGTGGGGTTAACATCCCCACCTTTGTAAAAACCTTTCTTTGTTACGAAACAAATACATGAGCCTCGATATCGGACTGACTTATCTGGACAACGACCTTGGAACGTTAAAGGACTTTTGAGATTTGGAACATGGAATGTACGGACACTATATCGAGCTGGAGCGGCCGAAGAACTAACCCGGGAGCTGGTTGAATATCAAATGGATATCACAGCAATTCAAGAAATAAGGTGGCCAGGAGAGGGTACTTTAGAGCAAAATGGAATGATTATAATATATGGAGGAAACACCCAAAATAAACATGAATTAGGAACAGGATTTGTCATCAAAAAAGAGTTATGGGGGAACATTTTAAACTTTAAAGCTTTTAATGACAGGATTAGTAAATTACGAATAAAAGGTAAATGGAAAAATATAACGATGATTAATGTACATGCACCTACTGAAGAGAAAGAAGATGATATTAAAGAAGACTTTTATAATGATCTGGAAGATGTCATAGAAGAAACCCCCAAACAGGACATCCTGATTGTGCTGGGAGACTTCAATGCAAAAATAGGTAGAGAGCAAACTAATAAAAAAGTGGCCGGTATGGAAAGCCTACATACAACTTCAAATGATAATGGATGGAGAGTCATCAACCTGGCAGAAGCCAAAGGACTGCAGATTAGCAGTACCAGACTACAAAGAAAGGATATACACAAACAAACTTGGAAATCATGTGACAAGAGAACCTATAATCAAATAGATCACATTTTAATTAACAACAGAAATGCATCAAACATACAGCAAGTCAGAAGTTATAGAGGAGTTGAGTGCCACAGTGACCATTTCCTCGTTGGAGCAAAATTTAAAATAAAACTTAAGAGAGCTTTCTATACTAAATTACAAAGATTACACCCAACATATAACAGAGAAAAACTACAAGACATTACAGTCAAAGAGAAATTTACAGATGAAATAAAATGTAAACTTGAAACTTTGCAAAACCCTCTGGAGGAAAGCGTTGACCAAACTTGGTTGAACATCAAGAATACACTTCAATCTACCGCAGAAGAATGTCTCGGTGTGTCAACCACGGATAGAAAGAACAGATGGTTCAATCAAAAATGTGAAGAAGCAGTCACTAAGAAGAAGAATGCCAGACATGTATGGTTAAATGACATCAATAACATCCAAAAGGAAGAGCATTATAGAAATGAATGTAAAGAGGCTACAAAAATAGTCAGACAGCAGAAGCGAGAATATATGAGTAATATAATCAAAGATATGGAAACTAATCACCAGAAAAATGAATCCAGAAAGATTTTTAAAGTACTGAAGTCAATGAAACGAGGGCACCAACAAAACACATATGGTTTAAAAGACAAAAATGGGAATATGATAAATACCAATGAAGAAATGTGCAACACATGGAAAGAATATTTTATTGAATTACTAAATTGTGAAGCTCCAAGTAACATTTTCCCACAGGAAGAGGTTCTAACATGCGAACCACAAATTGAAGAACCTACATTTGAAGAAATCCTATATGTAATCACACGACTTAAAAACAATAAGGCAACTGGGACTGATGGAATTGCTGCTGAATTTATAAAGGCAGGTGGCCATGCATTACATCTAAAGCTATACGAACTAATAATAAAAATCTGGAGGACAGAAGAATTACCCCATGACTGGAAAGAGTCATTATTGATACCTATCTTTAAGAAAGGAGACAAGTTCCAATGTGGAAATTATAGAGGAATATCACTACTGTCCACAAGCTATAAGATACTATCCGCAGTATTACTAAATAGACTAAAACCATATTCAGAAGACATATTAGGTGACTACCAGGCGGGTTTTAGACAAAACAGATCAACAATAGATCAGATATTTATCTTACGACAAATAGCCGAGAAACATTGGGAATATAAAAGAGATCTCCATAACATTTTTGTGGATTTTAAAAAGGCTTATGATAGTGTCCATAGGAATAGTCTATGGAATGTTATGCAGGAATTTGGAATACCAAGGAAGTTAATTAACATGACCAAACTATGCATGGAAGATACTTATAATATAGTAACATATAAAGGCAGGAAATCAGACCCCTTCAAAATAACATCTGGCTTGAAACAGGGTGATGCACTATCGCCGCTACTCTTCAATCTGGCTCTAGAGAAAGTTGTAAGGAAGGTAAAGGAGGAATGTGATATTGGAGGAACATCCAAGCTGCTTGGTTATGCAGATGATATAGATATTATAGGGCAAAGTGAACAAAAGACATTAGAAATATTGACTCACTTAAAGGAAAAAGCCCAACAGATGGGGCTGGTTATCAACCAATATAAGACAGAATATATGGTAATTTCAAGAGACGGAATGGCTAAAAACTCTGGCCACATACAAATAGATAATATGACCATTAAAAGAACGGAAACATACAAATACCTGGGTACAATCTTCAACTGCTCCAACATCATAAGGGAAGAAATACAAACTAGAATCAACTCTGGAAATAAGATATACTATGCACTACAACATCTACTAAAATCAAAGGCGCTATCTCGTAACACCAAAATCACAATATACAAAACACTGATCAGACCAGTTGTGCTGTATGGCTCTGAAACCTGGAGTACAACGAAAGGAGACGAAGCCTTGTTACAAACCTTTGAGAACAAAATTTTAAGACGCATCTTTGGACCCATTAGGGATACACAAAGTGGAGAGTGGAAAAGAAGAAGTAACAAAGACATTTATGATTTGTTTAAGTCCCCGCTAATCACTGGTATCATGAAGGCTAATAGACTACAATGGCTGGGGCATATAGAAAGAATGGAAGATAATAGGGAAACAAAACTCGCTTACACTCAGGAAATAAATGACCGTAGACCCCGAGGTAGACCAAGAAAGCGGTGGAGAGATAATATACATACAGACCTACAAGCACTTGGAATCAACGACTGGCAAGAGAAGGTCCACCAGAGAGACGAATGGAGACAGATTGTATTTGCAGCAAAGAACCTCAATGGCTCGGAATGCTGAAGAAGAAGAAGAAGAAGAAGAAGAATCCATATCTTACGACCCACTTTCTTTAATTTTGGAATAAAGGCATGACATTAAATGTATATTTTGTTGCTTATTTAAATAAACAGGAAAAGCTGGAGAGTTGTTTTAAATGTGTAACTATCACGTGCCAGATAATAAATATTTACGTTTTTCTAAGTATTGTGTGCCAGCTATTAAATATCTAGGTTTTTCTAGACATCACCTGTAAGCTATTAAATCGCATCTCATTTCATCTCATCAGGTTCCTCTTATACCTTGCGGTATCGAGGTGAAGTATAAACAGCCGGAGAGTGCCCGCTTATACTTCTTATTTATCAGCAAAGAACCTCAATGGCTCGGAACGCTGAAGAAGAAGAAGTAGAAGTATGAAGATCCCCTGCCGGTTTGCCGGGCCAGTGGCAGGTTTAGGACAAAAATCTGACCACAGGGAGTCCGTCCCCCAAAACTTAAATTGTGACAAGAATTATCAAATAACGGACTTGGATTCCTGGGGCAAAAATAAACCCTTTTTTTTTAAATATAAAGTAGAGATTTTCCTGTTTTAATGAATGTCACCGCCTCACCTTTATAGATATTAATTAAAGGGCTGCAACTCCCGCCCAAGGGATAGAAGTGAGTCACTCGAGGCCCGAGTAATCTAGAGCCTTCTCGAAGGACTGGTCATTGAGTCCATGGTCCCGTGGACACTGATGTGGCCCGCCTATTGCGGGGTCCACGAGGAACTCGGACAGAGTTACCACCCGTGTCGGATTGGGACACGTGTGGACCGGCAGAGGACAGACGGACTTCAGAGAGACAACAGGGCCTGCCTTAGAGGGACTCAATAGATATCAATAGATATATAGACATAGGCTAGATAGTTTGCTAGACTGTTGTATGATAACTATGTGTGATGATGTTAACTATCTGTGATATGTAATACAGCGCGGGATTGTTAACCCACTGCGCCAACGCACTGTATATTGAAATACAATAAATGTTCGATATCATATTGAACGGAGTTATTGTTGCCTGTGTGAACCCGAGCTCAGATACCTAGACATGAGCAAGACGATGACAGGCTTTTTGGGGGCTTATTCTCCGGTTTTGGCATAAGATCTAATGTTACACAGCTATTTATTGCCAAGTAAAATCACTAAATTAATTATATCAAATTGATTTTGTACAACCAATTGATAACTTTACAAGTTTAAAATATTAGTAGCTATCTAGCGATAAAGTAGAATTAATCTGAGTCCCTCAGCAGTGTCTCAGCAGTGCCTCAGCAGTGTGTCTCTCATTATTGTGATTACTATAAACTATTTTTGACATGACTGTGACATTTTTTGACTGTTACTAATGTTTTCTCACTCTACGAGCAGATTGTTCCGCGAATAGTGGCGCGTGCAACCTATGTAACCTTTCCAACAGTGGCGAGAGTACAAGACAACATCCGCAAGTTCTGGGATTAAAAGCTAAGTTTCATATCATACCCATTGCAACCCTAAGCGGTACTTCTCACCATCCATCAATGTATCATTTTGCTTTGCATTGATTTGTTTGTATATTCATGACCTTGTAACCAACATAACCTTGCATTTGGATTTACACATTTAATAATTAAGGGAGATAACTAAATTTTCTACTCCCCAACATTTTTTCTAAGGGATTTAACTTTATAAACAGTACCAACAAGTAAAACACAAGATGTCTAGCTTAGATAAATGCATTGAGCAAGGAATCAAATTAGGTTATAAAGAAGAGAAACTGTCAGAATGGGCACAGAAAACGCACGCAGAAAACATTGCCCGTGAAGAAAGAGCGATAGAACGAGAAGAAAAACAAAGGCAAATGCAGGCAGAAGAAAAGAAATTGCAAATTGAGGCAGAAGAAAAGAAAATGCAAATTGAGACAGAAGAAAAAAAGATGCTAGATGCAACTACAAGCTGAAGAGAAAAAAATGCAATTGCAGGCTCAGAGAAAACAGATGGAGCTTCGAGGCGGCGGCCAAACAAGCCCAATTGAATGCCGATACACAAATAAAACTAAAACAGATGGAGATTGAGTCCAACGTAGAAATATCTGTGAATAAGCTAAGAAGCAAAGAGGAAGAACAAAAATATAACAAGTATAAAGGCCTCGTGAAGGCATTCTGCTCAGGAGATTCCATCAGTGCCTACTTGGAAAATTTTGAGTGTCTAATGTCCTACCATAAGATCATAAAATCAGATTGGGCATTCATTTTAATGAGAAACTTAGCTCTTGAACCTTTAAAAGTAATAGAGACAGTGCCACAGGAAATGCGAAAAGACTATGACTATTTAAAGCAACGCATTCTCCAACATTTTTCTTTAGATACTGCAGGTTACCAACAACAGTTTGCCAAATTATCTCCACAACCAAATCAAACCTTTATAGATTATGTCAGTACAGTCCAAGACGTGTGTACAAAGTGGATTAACTCGGCTAAAACTAACAACAGCCATGACAAACTTAAAGAGCTTATTATTATTGACAAGATAGTGAGTACCATCCCTACACCTTTTGCTAAGTTCTTGAAACAAATGGACTGTAAAAGTATTCAGGAAATCGAGTCCAAGGGGAATGCATTTTTCACAGCAAACAGAGACATTTTTCATCTAAACATAAGTCAAAACGATACAGCAGCAGCAGTAGTGAACACCAAATACTCGAAACAAACGGAGAGTAAATTTAAACCACGCTCAAATGTCAGTAAACTAGTTAAATGCCAATATTGCAGTTTGAATCACGACCAATACGCGATGTGCGATAAATCGCCTAACTATCCTCACCACCTCAAAATGATGGTGGAGAAGCAGAAGACTAAGCGCAATGCTTACCAGAGAGCGGTCAAATGTTTTTTTTGCAGTAGCTTTGGCCACTATAGTCGCTTCTGTGATGGCCGAAAGTTATTGAAACAGGCCAATGCTGCACTAGTGGAAACGTCGTCAGACGAAGAGATTGAATCACTGAATGATTGTGACAATCAAAACGACAATGTAAGTGAGCTTGGAAATGCTGTACAAATTATTGACACCATTACAGACAGTAAGTGTAACACCTGTACGAAGTTCCAACTTGACACAACATTACTATGTGGCCACACTATCCCTATTTCAAATGAAACAGCCAACGCTGCCTTGTCATCTACAGGCAAGCTAGTTTTTTCAACAGGGTTTGTAAATAACAAAAAGTGCACATTAATTCGGGATTCCGGCGCAACGCTCTGTGGGATTAAGAAAACATTAATAGACACTAAAGACTACACAGACAAACATGTGACTTGTCGCACATTCTCAGGCACTATAGAGAAATACCCCCTTGCTCTTGTCGAAATTCGAACACCGTTCATATCAGGACAAGTATTGTGCGCTGTCCTTGAAAATCCAGTCGCTGATATTATACTTGGGAACCTGCCCAACATACAACCGTGCTCTGAAAAGGAAATCAGAGATTGGGAGCATAGAAAACGGTATCCACCACCCAAACAGCGATGCTAAAGAGAAACACCATTCATGCTTGTCTCAATCTGCCAAAAGACCAAGGGAGACAACCACTGAGGTAATTCAGAAAGAATTCACCGAGGTGTACAATGCAGGGGCGGTCGAATCTGTCAGTGATACGACCAAATTAAAACCTCGAATTGAGGATGCTACCGATCTACCAAGTACCAAGCCTGTAGATGTGCAACAAAACACACAACACACAAATGCAATAACACGACAGACAACCCATAAAACCAACACCGACCAACTGCAGGAATCACTAGAAATTATAGCACCAAACTCTACCAACACTAATTTTGGAAATGAACAGAAAGCAGATCCTACACTTTCACCATATTTTAAGTTAGTAGGACTTAAACCAAAATTAACTAAGAACGCATCGTGGACATTTAGGCTACAGAACAATATCTTAACTAGATTTTACACAACAAAGCAGACCACGATACAGCAAGTAGTGTTACCACAAGCACATCGAGACAAAGTTCTAAAGATAGCCCATGACTCACCTTTTGGAGGTCATATGGGGTACGAAAAGACCAGGGCTAGGGTCCTGACCCAGTTTTATTGGCCAAAGTTTTGCCAAGATATAAAAACCTTTTGTAGATCTTGTGATATATGTCAGAAACTGGTGAAAAAGGGGAAAAACCCTACAGCAGAAGTCCAATCAACGACAACTGCCTCGAGGCCTTTCCAAATCGTGGCAGTTGACCTAGTAGGTCCGTTGAATCACATTTCAAGTAAAGGGAATAGATATATTTTTACTCTTGTTGATGTATGTACGAGATGGCCAGAAATGCTTCCATTAAGATCTATCTCCTCTAAGGATGTGACGGACATATTATTAAATATTTTCTCCCGTTTTGGCTTCCCGGAGAAAATAATTTCTGATAGAGGAACCCAGTTCATATCGAATGCCACTCAATCGGTAACTAAGTTACTAGGCATCAAGCAATGTTTCACCAGTCCCTATCGACCGGCCGCAAATGGTATCTGCGAGAAACTAAATGGGGACCTGAAACATATGCTATCTAAAGTGACAGCTGAAAATCCAGCCGATTGGGACATACTCCTCCCAACGGTGCTGTTCGCATATAGAGAAGTCCCGCAATCAAGTACAGGGTTCTCTCCCTTCGAATTGATGTATGGAGCGAACCCAAGAGGACCTCTCACTATTTACAAAGATATCATATCACAACCTGTAAATATCCAACTACCCATTTCTACCTATGATTTAGTCACTGACACCAGAGACAAAATCATACGTTCCTGTATACTGGCCAGAACATCACTACAGGAGAAAGGTTTTAAGTACAGGCAGTACGCCAACAGAGGTGCAAAAACAATTGTACTAAATCCAGGTCAGGATATTTTACTACTGCTACCTGACAAAAGAGATTTACTATCAACCTCTTGGCAGGGACCTTTTAAGATTATTAGAAGAATTTCGGAAGTTGATTACGAAATCTCTTTAAATGGAAAGTTGAAAATATTCCATGTAAATATGTTGAAACCATACTATGCTAGACAGGACATTGAGACAAGTGAACAGACGCAGCTAACTGGTGACAGAGAACGAAACGACAATTTCCCAACGGAATGACACCTCGACAAATGAAGCATCGTTAACGACACACTCTTACGACGACAAAAACGACGAAGACATATGGACATTACCGACAATCTGTGATATCGACAACGACGACAAATTTGACGACATATTGACAACGATTGATCTCGACGACGACGACAATGACATTGAGGACAATTTACAAACAGTAGCATCTGTGATAAATCAGACAGACGTGGACAATACTGAAATCCCGGTACCAATTATGACTGACGACGGGAGTATAAATGACATACATATCTCTGAGACTTTGACACAACAACAGCGACAAGACATTTTGACTCTCCTTGACGAGTATAAATCTATCTTTTCTAACAAACCTGGACGCACTGACAAGATAACACATTCAATTGTGCTGACAGATCTGACACCGGTCAAATGTAGACCATATTCTATTCCTCTCCATTACAGAGCAAATTTAGACAAAGAAATTTTAGATTTAGAGAAAAATGGAATAATTCAAAAATCGATGTCTCAATATTCTTCACCGATTGTCCTGGTGAAAAAGAAGGACCAGACAATCCGTTTGTGCATCGACTATAGGGTATTAAATACAAGAACCACAACGGATGCAGAGCCAATGAACAGTTGTGAAGATCTCATTTTAAATATGGCTCAATCATCCTTATTTTCCAAGACTGATTTAGCGAAAGGATATTGGCAAGTGCCACTACACCCTGCTTCTAGACATATAACAGCATTCGCAACACCCCTCGGTTTGTACGAATGGCTATATCTTCCATTTGGTCTCAAGAACGCAGCCGGCCACATTTGTTAGATTAACTAGATTGTTATTACACGGAATTAAAGATGTTGAAGCCTATATTGATGATATATGCATCCATTCTTCTAATATGACTTCTCACTTACTTACCCTCAAACAAGTCTTCAACCAAATCTCTCTTTTTGGACTTACTATCAAACCTTCCAAGGTTGAATTAGGCTATAGACAAATAGACTTCCTTGGTCATAGAATTTCTGAAGGCAAATTGTTGACAGATGATAAAATTGTTTCCAAGATTCTTAATCTAGAAGTGCCTACCACAAAGAAACAAATTAGAAGTTTACTAGGTCTTATTAACTATTATTCTAAATTTATTCCACATTGGGCAGAACTTACCTCAGTCTTTTCTGATATGTTAACTAAAGATCATCCATCAAAAATTTGTAAAAGTACCAGCTTAGACGATGCAATGTGTAGATTGAAACGTATTTTTTCTAATCCACCAGTCTTACGATTACCCAACATAAATTTACCCTTTATTTTGACCACAGATGCGAGTGCTATCGCAATAGGAGGATGTTTAATGCAGGAAGTGGATGGAGTGAAACACCCGATTCTCTACGTAAGCCGTAAACTTAAGAAGGCAGAGACCCGGTATGCTACAGTGGAATTGGAGGCTTTAAGCCTACTGTTTTGTGTATTGAGATTATCTAAGTTCCTCTTAGGGTAGTCACTTTGTTGTGCTCACTGACAATTCGCCATTGTTGGTCCTTAACCAAGGGTCACCTAACAACCATCGTTTAAAAAGATGGTGTCTTCTTCTTCAAGATTTCGACTTCGAAATCCGCCATATCAGAGGCACGGACAACATTATTGCTGACCTATTATCACGGCAAACGAATGCGCCAGTAGAATGACTTTAGCACATCGACCATTCGCCATACTAGAAACTGTGATACTTTTAGTCTGTGGCATATAACAGTGTAACTCTACACCTGCTAGAGAACTCTCAGTGAATAGGTTACTTACGACACCCACGAACATGAAACTTTAAGAGCTATACTTTAAGAGCTATACTTTAAGAGCTATACTTTAAGAGCTATACTATCAAGTGCCCAAGCTCTAGAACGATCCCAGCAAGAAACGTTAACTGTGTTTCAACCAATAATATCAACCAGTGAACTGACTCTGAATACTGTAAGAACACTTTATACGGGACATTGAGAACAATCCATACTTGCTGTTGCTACGAAACTTTGCAAACAGCCGAAACAGAACGACGTCGACTACAACACTCAAGAGACAGCCATACTAACTTTAACATTCATGGCATAACACGCTAACAACAGGAGGACAACGCGCACATCATCGTTGGATTTAGTTACTTAATTAATTAATTACTTTAGTATTAAATATGTATTATATTTGCATTAATTATGTATATAAAATGTGTTAACCTGTAATTTGTACATATTCTACTATAATATTACAGGCGGTTCCATTCATAGGCTAAAGGACCGTCCTATACAATTGTCTCTGTGTAAATTATAACCCATTTTTGAGTCATCGTACAAAAAGTACGTATTTTCTTAAAGGGCAAATATCGCCTAGTCCATTTTTTCTAAGGGCAATAACACTTACCTCAACTTTAATTATATATTTTAACCAAATACTATTTGGAATGAAAGGTGAGTGAATGACAGCGTGAATGAATTAAATGAGAGAACGATATACTGAGCGGACAAATTGTACGCAAAACGTATTTATTTTAATTTGTCTGCGTCTTTCATGTAAAATTGCATGACTTGTCTAAATTGTTGATACATGTTTAGTAGTTAGTTTAATATACTTAGTTTAGTAGTTAGTTTAAGATACTTAGTTTAGTAGTTAGGATACATCTAAGCACCACTACTTGGAATGCCTGATCATGTATTGCACACAGTGGAGTAATTCATGATTGAGGTTATCCCAACTCGTGACGCTTGGAAATAAGCCACACATTCAGCACACACTTTACACAAACCTTAAAACTGAACACTATCAATTTAAAATACAAGTCACTTTATTAGAAACAGCAACTTATTAGTCAACACACTAACAAGCCAACAGGGACACATGTAGTCTGAGGGGATAAAATAACAACGTAACTACATATTTAGCATTATACAACATACGAGAGTAAAAGTGTATTGAAATGCACACACAGATCAAGATTTGAAGGTGTACTTAATTAGCCAGGACTTCGGTCTTGTTAATCCTCTTTAATACAGAGGTTAATTGTCTTGGTATCAGTGGGGTACTATGAGAAGGACGGGTTGTAAAAACAACTACTAAACGTCACGTAACTTCGGTCAGATAAGCATTTTTAAGGACACAGGAGAGAGAGTGATCTCTTCACCAAATCAGAGAAGTGGTGTATGGGAGAATACATGAGTTTTGATGCCAGTATGTAGGTTACCAGGTTACTGTCCACCAAACTACAAACACCGACTTTATGTGATTCGGTGACAGAATTAGAACAGATCTAATTACCCTATAACAAACCATCATATCAGGGGAGAGGGGGGAATCCTGTCACCGCCTCACCTTTATAGATATTAATTAAAGGGCTGCAACTCCCGCCCAAGGGATAGAAGTGAGTCACTCGAGGCCAGAGTAATCTAGAGCCTTCTCGAAGGACTGGTCATTGAGTCCATGGTCCCGTGGACACTGATGTGGCCCGCCTATTGCGGGGTCCACGAGGAACTCGGACAGAGTTACCACCCGTGTCGGATTGGGACACGTGTGGACCGGCAGAGGACAGACGGACTTCAGAGAGACAACAGGGCCTGCCTTAGAGGGACTCAATAGATATCAATAGATATATAGACATAGGCTAGATAGTTTGCTAGAATGTTGTATGATAACTATGTGTGATGATGTTAACTATCTGTGATATGTAATACAGCGCGGGATTGTTAACCCACTGCGCCAACGCACTGTATATTGAAATACAATAAATGTTCGATATCATATTGAACGGAGTTATTGTTGCCTGTGTGAACCCGAGCTCAGATACCTAGACATGAGCAAGACGATGACAATGAAATTGCTGATAAGGCTTCCAACACAAGTTACACTTTCACGGTAAGACAAAGCTATTAAATATGTTAAGTGTTTCTAGACATCACGTGCCAGCTATTTAATATCGGCTTTCATCCACATAGTGTGCATTGCTTACAACAGAAAGAGATTAGACACATGCAACGAAGGTGCACTAGTTAGGTTTAGGTGGTTAAATAAAATAACATACATTTGTGTCGGACAAGTTTCCTGCTATGTGTCTGTGATATGATAGCGTCATCACATTCTGTAGACCTGGATGCAGGGGGGAACAGGTAGCCAGTCTGTCCGTCACTTTGTTAGGTGGTAACAGGACTTAATTTGGTACCTTGTTAACATTGACTGTCACCTGGCCGTCTTGACAGATGATAGTTTGTAAAATGGATGTTATACCTCTCCATAACACAAAGCCTGGGCTGAATTTAGAGACCATGTGTTGCCCATGCAGCATGATCCCTCTCTCAGCCTGTTTAGTTCACTCCAGAAGAAAGGTAACACCAATACGTCCGGAAAAAAAAACAAGCTGCAGAAGCTGCGGGATCAACAAAGCAATCCTCTAACTGTCCGCCTGTTGGAGCTTCCACTCTAAACCAGTTGCTGGCCAGGGCTTAGGGCCTGGTCTGCCGTGTCTTGACATTTAGTCTTTAGGTTGCATTTCCTCATACTGGGGTAAAGGCTTGTACCTTCCCAACTGCACTCCTCCGCTCGACGCCGTTGGTACAATGTGGGGTATCCGATTGGTGAGCGCGGCCCATCGTTCGGCGCTGACAGACAGCAGGTAGTACAGTCTACTGTCATACGGTAGCTGAGTCATATCTGACTAAGACCTGACACTGTTATTAACATAATACTGGAGATATGTCTCTTGAATTGTGTACATGTATATTTAATGGAATTTTGAAGAAATCATGAGCTTTGGAATGTGATTATCATTGAACAGTTAGCATAATGAACAACATCACGAACATTTTGTTTGCTAAGAATCATCATGCAAAGAGTTAGGAAGGAAATACAACCCAAAATAGGGGAAGAACACTGCGGGTTTTAGAAGGCAAAGGTTCAGTAGATGTTGGGTATTTGCTGATCTCGTCCTTGACTTGAGGACGTAAATTACAAGTACTTCTGAAGTCGGAGTGGGTTCGCCTGATGGCGAGGGAGACTTGTAATGGGGAAAGTTAATCCACACACAAACATCAGTCCAGTGTACTAGAAGTAGTAGCACGTATATGGACTAGGCTTGAGTTCACAGAAGGCGAAGGAAAACCAAATGAATGTAGAGATCGATAGAAGTCAACAGAAACGTGCATGTGCTTTATTGACTACACAAAGGTTGTCGATAAGGTAAGACATGTCCACATGACGAAGACGCTCGCAGATCTACAAATTGATGGGAAAGAAATTAGGTGAATATCCTTTACAGTACGTAGCAGTCAACCCCAGCATTTTTACTATTCGTGATTTCTTGGGAAGTTTACGTTCAATAGTTTGCCATTGCTTTCTGAACGACCGGCACCCATAACATTGTACAGAAACCAACGCTAGGCGATCTGCTTCCACATCGCCCGTTGCTGTGTTTCGAACGCGGTATGCGAGATGTTTCTGTACGCAACTTGTATTATAATATAATAAACCCCTCACCGGCTGAAACAGATAGAACAACATCCAGAAAACTGAGAGCACGCCTATTTCTTGTGACAAACAATATGCGGGTGTGAAACCGTGACATTTCGACAAAGTCAATTGAAAAGCATGCATGCGCCTTGTAATATAAGTGTTACTGGAGAGTACTACACACTGATCACAGAACAAACAATTTTATACAACAAGAACTCCATACTTGAGATGCTTGGTTATTTGGTTATTAGTTAGTTGCATGTCCTTTACATGGCATATCAGTCAACTACTACACACTGATCATAGAACAAACAATGTTATCAAACAAGAACTCCATACTTGAGATGCTTGGTTATTTGATTATTAGTTAGTTGCATGTTCTTCACATGACATATCAGTCAACCCCAGCATTGTAGGGCTGTTCATGATTCCTGGGCAAGTTTACGTTCAGTAGTTTACAGTCGCTTTCTGAACGACCGGCACTAATACCATTTCATTAAATAACCAACGCAAGGCGGTCTGCTGTCAAATCTCCCGCAGCTGTGTTTCGAGTACAGCATGTATTGTCAATAAAGAAAGTGTTCATGTTTTTATTATATAATTTTCAGTAATTATTAATCATGTTCAAAACAATGTATTCCCCTAGTCAGTTTAAACACGGACGCTATAAATAAAATACTGCACGATTTCTTGCCTGACATATTTCGCTGTAGCTCGTCGGGAGCATACTGCTGAGGTACAATATCACATGAAGCCGATAAACAATTATTACTTTGGCTAAAATACTAAGTACATAGTCGTTAATAAATAACTGAAATATGCCAGGCGATAAATTGTGCAATATTTTGTTTATGGCATCTGTATTTATATTAATTATGTATTAATCGTGCATTAATTATGTAACTATGAATTAATTATGTACGAATTATGTCCGTAAATCTCATTTCATCTCATCTTGTTCCTCTTGTACCTTGCGGTGTCGAGGTGAAGTATAAACAGCGGCAAAGTGCCCATTCATGGATTTCATGTGTCGAGATTCCCATGGACTCTGCTATTCCCTCTGTCCATCCTTTACGTGGTCGGCCTCTTCCTCTGCTTCCATGTACGTAAATAAGATGTTAATTTTCAACGTGTAATTTCAGGGAGATGAGATTAAAGACATCTTCAGCAGGTATACAGACATTGCCTGCAACTTCACGGTCATCACCTTAGTACCGTACAATGACTCCTTCACATCCAATGGCCACTCACGGCTGGACTTCGCTCTCTCTAGTGACGCCCTCCGCCTAGTCATCTCATCTTACAAGTTAATACAGGAAGGAGCACGGGAGGCAAACATAACTTTGTCTGATGCTGCTTTCAGAAATGAGATCAGCAGATTAATTTTAAATGTGAGAAATTGATGTTTACAATAGCTTCGTAATTGCTTCTGTTTTTAACCAAAATTACAATGTACTTGTGATTGTCCTGTGTATTGTATACTCGTGTTTTTGTCAAGCATTCCATCTGCATATGCAAACAGCATCCGCTTCATATACATACGTCTGCGTGGGCTCACATATACACCCACGCATATGTCCACACATATTCACATAAATAGCCTGAATAGGTATTTGTGTGTGTTTTAGGAGAGAGAGAGAGAGAGAGAGAGAGAGAGAGAGAGAGAGAGAGAGAGAGAGAGAGAGAGAGAGAACAAACTAACGAACTTTATTTTCATTGGGCAAATTTGGGCACGCAGGCCTATCATACATTCGGCCCTTCCAATCACTCATCTTTCGTTTTTCAATAGTTCATGTTACATTCATATAGGAAAAAAACAAAATTATCAAATGAATGTTTTAAACATAAACAATGCATATTACCATGTTATTAGACAGGCAGACGTGCGTACACACGCACATTCATAAAAACACACATACACATACATACCTGCATACATACTTACATCATTTGCACAAACTCCCTTTTCCTCTCTGTACCCACTCAATAACACACAAATACACTCCCTCGAATATACATATACTCAATCACAATCACAAACTGAGAGAGAGAGAGAGAAAGAGAGAGAGAGAGAGAGAGAGAGAGAGAGAGAGAGAGAGAGAGAGAGAGAGAAAAGTGTGTGTTCGTGTTGTAATGTTGGTCTATAAATTAAACCTCTGACCACACCAAAAACGAATAACCTGAAGAATAACCTATTTGCCTTTTTGTGTCCCTTTCCCTCTCTCTAACCTTCTCTCTCCGATTGCCTGTATGTGTCCCTTTCCCTCGAATATACATATACTCAATCACAATCACAAACTGAGAGAGAGAGAAAAGAGAGAGAGAGAGAGAGAGAGAGAGAGAGAGAGAGAGAGAGAGAGAGAGAGAGAGAGAGAGAGAGAGAGAGAGAGAGAGAGAGAGAGAGAGAGGGAGAGAGAGAGAGAGAGAGAGAGAGAGAAAGAAAGTGTGTGTCCGTGTTGTAATGTTGGTCTATAAATTAAACCTCTGACCACACCAAAAACGAATAACGCCTCGTCGTTCTTCCACGGTCTAATTCGATAGTGGAGTAGCCAATTTTAATCGTTATTGTGCAAGCGCAAATTGTTCGGTTCTTACGTATTCTACAAAGGATATTGCTTAAGAGTCAGTTTGTGCAGTTTGTATTCTGAAATAAGAGTTACCATTGTTTATACTCTCCCATGAACTTTATAATACAGCTTATATTATTCATTGAGGTACCATCGTGCGTGCGTGCGTGCGTGAGTGTGTGTGTGTGTGTGTGTGTGTGTGTGCATGTGTTAGTATGTGTGCGTGTGTGTGTACGTGTGTGTGCGTGCGTGGTTGTGTGCGTATGTGCGTGTGTGCGTACATGTGTGCGTGCGTGCGCCTGTGTGTACGTATGTGTGCGTGATTGGGTATGTGCGTGTGTGTGTGCATGTGCGTGTGTGTGCGTGTGTGTGTGTGTGTGTGTGTGCGTGTGCGTGTGTGTGTGTGTGTGTAATGTTCTTAACACTTCACATATCCACAACAGATTCCTTCCAAAGGTTAGTTAGCTAGTCGCGATTCCGACTTCACGGCAACGGATCGTCCCCATTATGCTCCGTTCCTGTGCCAGTGAATATCATCATCACACAAAATGCTCCTCACTGCCCCATGTGAAAAGTGGAACAGACAGGAGTCTCGTCAAGCCAACAGCCCGCACAGGTACACTGTGCACACAGCCTTTCAAGGCTCAAACAACACGAGCGGCGATGCATTGGCTTGTGATCCTTCAAAAGGACAGTGTCTGTGTGTGTGTGTTTGTGTGTGTGTGTGTGTGTGTGCATGTATGTGTGTATGGTCCTAACACTTCACAAACAAACAGCATGTTCTTTCTAAAGGATTGTGCGTGAGTGTGTGCATATGTATTTTAAAAAAAAATAATTAATATGAGTCTATTAATTAAGCCTAACAGTTCTCACAATCGATCCCGGTTTAGTTTACTGAACCCAATCTCTCCGCACACAAAACCTATCATAAATTGTTAAAGATGTTTACTCGCGGTTACCGTCATCATTAAGTGAATGGTTTTAAATAACAATGACTTCACGATTCCCCACAGAACGTGGAGACGGGCATGACAGGCAACCTACAGTTTAACTCGGTTGGTCGGCGCGAGAATTTCTCTCTGACCATTACATCTGTCACTGGTAGTGACACTTATCTGGTCAGTATTAACGTTTCTGTATCTCGATTAATTTACGCTCTCTCTCTCTCTCTCTCTCTCTCTCTCTCTCTCTCTCTCTTTGTGTGTGTGTGTGTGTGTTTATCTGCTTGTATGTCTGTCTGTTTCTCTGTCTCTTTCTCTGTTTATCTCTCTTTCTTTGTTTACTTTGCTCAGTGTGTGTGTGTGTGTGTGTGTATCTGATTGTCTGTTTCTCTCTCTCTCTTTCTCTCTCTCTCTCTCATTCTCTCTCTCTTTCTCTGATTACTTCTCTCTCTCCTGCACTAACTCTCTTTCTATCGGGATGTGTCTGTGTGTGTGTCTCACACTTGCACTGTTTTTCCCTTTTTTCTGTCTATGTTTATTTCTCTATTTCTCTTTGTCTATATGTCTCCCTTCTCCCTCTCTCTCTCCCTTTCTCTCTCTCTCCCACTGTCTGTATTTGTCCATTTCCTTCAATTTAACCCCCCCCCCCCCCAATCTCTCTCTCCTCCACTGTCTGTATGTCTCTCTTTCCCTTTTTCTAACCCTCTCTCTCCCTCTGTCTGTATGACTACCTTTCCCTCTCTCTTTTTCTCTCCCATTGTTTGTAATCTCCCTTTCCCTCTCTCTAACCTTCTCTCTCCGATTGCCTGTATGTGTCCCTTTCCCTCTCTCTAATCTTCTCTCTCCGATTGCCTGTATGTGTCCCTTTCCCTCTCTCTAACCTTCTCTCTCCGATTGCCTGTATGTGTCCCTTTCCCTCTCTCTAACCTTCTCTCTCCGATTGCTTGTATGTGTCCCTTTCCCTCTCTCTAACCTTCTCTCTCCCATTGTCTGTATGTCTCCCTTCTCCTCTCTCTCCCATTGTCTGTATGGCTCTTTTTCCCTCTCCCTAACCGCCTCTCTCTCTCTCATTGTTTGCATGTCTCCCTTTCTCTCTCTCTCTCTCTCTCTCTCTCTCTCTCTCTCTCTCTCTCTCTCTCTCTCTCTAACCTTCTCTATCCCATTGTCTGTATGTGTCAATTTCCTTCAATCTAACCCTATCCCCTACCACTGTCTATGTGTCTCCCTTTCTCTCTCTCTCTCTCTCTCTCTCTCTCTCTCCCTTTCTCTCTCTCTCTCTCTCTCTCTCTCTCTCTAACCTTCTCTATCCCATTGTCTGTATGTGTCCATTTCCTTCAATCTAACCCTATCCCCTACCACTGTCTATGTGTCTCCCTTTCTCTCTCTCTCTCTCTCTCTCTCTCTCTCTCTCTCTCTCTCTCTCCCTTTCTCTCTCTCTCTCTCTCTCTAACCTTCTCTATCCCATTGTCTGTATGTGTCCATTTCCTTCAATCTAACCCTATCCCCTACCACTGTCTATGTGTCTCCCTTTCTCTCTCTCTCTCTCTCTCTCTCTCTCTCTCTCTCTCTCTCTTTCTCTCTCTCTCTCTCTCCCTTTCTCTCTCTCTCTCTCTCTCTCTCTCTCTCTCTCACTCTAACCTTCTCTATCCCATTGTCTGTATGTGTCCATTTCCTTCAATCTAACCCTATCCCCTACCACTGTCTATGTGTCTCCCTTTCTCTCTCTCTCTCTCTCTCTCTCTCTCTCTTACCCTCTCTCTCCCATTGTCTGTATGTCTCCCTTTCTCTCTCTCTCTCTCTTACCCTCTCTCTCCCATTGTCTGTATGTCTCCCTTTCCCTCTCTCTAACCTTCTCTATCACATTGTCTGTATGTCTCCCTTTCCCTCTCTCTAACCCTCTCTTTCCCTATCATTCTTCCTCCCATTCAGTTGAATCTATAATTTCATCAACAACATAATGCCATTACACAAACGCCAAGAGAGCGATTAACTCTCTTCAGATGCCCATGATTTAGAGCGCCTGTTGTTATTTTACCCCTGAGTGTAATAATAATAACATTTTCCCAGCCTGCGCTTTATTATATAATAATGCCTCTGGAATTGGGCGGGAAGCTGTTGACAATGAAAGGGAAACCTTGTGGAAGTGGCGAACTGGGTCTGAAAATATTGGTTGCCAGGAGACAAAGCTACTAAAAAGTTGTTAACATTTTAAACATATTGTCTAAAATTTAAGGAGGCCCAGGTCATCGGGATCCCATTGGGCCCATATGCCACTAGATAAGCAGACAGCCTGGCCAGTCCGCCACTGCCTGTAGAGGAAACTTGACCGCCTGTAGAGGAAACTTGACCAACCTTGACCTGATTCCAGTCTGCACTATATACTGTGCTAATCATGACCTGGTTCGCTCTTGAACATCCGGTGTACTGATGTCGAGGTAGCGGGTTCAACCCCTACACCAGCCTGGTGGACTGAAATGTTGGCTTCTCGTCCTGACATGGATACGTTAATTACAAGTACCTCAGAAGTCGGAGTGGGATCGTCTAATGCCGACAGACACTGGTTGCTTGCTTGCTTGCTTGCGTTCGTTGGCTGTGAACTCCAATGTGAAGTCCTGTATGTCGGATGGTGACATCCTGTTGTCCAACATTAGTGTGATGTCATACAGGACCTGAGGTTTGCGTGAGTATCCGTTGTCCCATGTCTGGCTTATTGGTGTGCAGACTGGTGGTACCTCCCCGTGCAGGCAGATACTCTCCGACTTTGGAGGAACGGACACTGGTAATAGTGAAAGCTAATAACACGCAAAAAAATCAGTCCAGTGCACTAGAAGTGTATGGACTAGTGCACTGGACTGATTTTTTGCGTGTTATTAGCTTTCCCTATTACCAGTGTCCCTCGCCATCAGGCAAAACCACTCCGACTTCTGAGATACTGATAATGTACGTCTCCAAGTTAAAGACGAGAAGTCAACATTTCAGTCCAACTGATCGGTGTAGGAGCTGAACCCGCTACCTCGCACACAGGAAATTTAAGAACAAGCGTTCTTATCCATTCAACGATGCTGACCTCCGCTGTGACTTTTGAAAACATGGATTTATAACAGTGTGAAATACATGGGGTATTTGTAAAGACTGTGCAGTGTTTGAAAATATTGCTGGTTCAAGTTTTGTATTTATCTGTTATGTTGCATGAACTTTACAGAGGGTGAATATAAAACTTGGACCGGCAATATTTTCAAACACTGCACAGTCATTGCAAATACACCCTATATACAGACGCTGCTATCAATAATTTGCAAACTGAGAGCCGCAGTAATGCAGTGGCTAGCACACTTGCTAGCCAATCCGATGTTAATGTGTTCAAATTCCTATCGTGGCGAGCATTTTTACAAATTGATATGGGCACATAAGTCGATTCAGCCTTTCTCAACGACCGGCACTCATACCATAGTATGGAAACTAGCGTAAAGCGGTCTGCTTCCAAATCGCAGTATGCGGGATTGCGAATTGCATTCGTAACCCCTTCACCACACAGCTGTGTTGGGAAGTAGGTCATTCTTTTATTTGTAGACACCCACAAATTGGAAATATATCTGCACGAGCAAGATGCGCAGCTATTCCGTCATTGCCTATTCTCTTATGCCTGTTTACAACACCTGGGTAGTGTGCAGTCTGCCAAGGCCCGCTTCCTTATCCGTGATGCCTATTTTTCTGCATTTCTTCCAAAGCCCCCCCCCCCCCCCCTTCCTTTCCTTTTCTTAGGAGTCAAATTACAACACACTGGAGATTTTGCGCAGATCTTTAAGGACATTTCTGCTATCCATATGTTCTATCTAACCGTGAGCACAATGCGTGAGATTCTTCGTCTTCTTCGGGAGTCTGCTGTGGCGCAGACATCGCTGATCATGACTCCATTTCTTTCTGTCCTTTGATATTTCGATGTAGTTAGTTAGTTAGTTAGTCTTTCCTCTTGAGCCTAAGTCGGCGCATAGGGCAGAAGTCATGGCTCTCCATGTCTGGCGGTTCGCTGCTACCTGTTGTAGATCTTGGATGTTCACTTGACCGTTGAATGAGCCTTCGCTGATGATGGTTCTACGCAGGGTCTCTCTTGGTCTTCCCCGTTTTCTTTTCCCTACTGGTGACCATATGAGGGCTTGGTAGGGGAGTCTTGTCTTGTCCATTCTGAGTACATGGCCGATGTAGTTCCAACGGCATTTTCTCATAAAATTGGATACAATATCTTGCTTAGTCTCTTGTCTTATTTGCGTATTGGTTCTGAAATCTGTCCAGTGGAGGTTTAGAATTCTTCTAAGACATTTGTTCTCAAAATTGTCTAATTTCTTATCTAAAGCTACCGTTGATTTCCAACTCTCACATCCATACGTTAGCACTGGAATCACACAAGAGTTGAAGATTTTAAGTTTCGTATGTTTGCTGAGTATCTTTGACTTCCAGATGTTTGACAGTTTATTGAAGGCACCAGATGCCAGTGCGATTCTAGATAGATATTTCTGGTGTTGAGTCCCCTGTATATGTCATTTTGCTTCCTAGGTATGTGAAGCTGTTGACTTTTTCAAGAACAGTGGTTGTTTAATTTGATGTCGTCTGAACTGTTGGTAAGATCAATAGTTTTTGTTTTGGCGGTGTTAATTTGGAGACCAAGTTTGTCCTGAAACATTTTGGAGATGGTTTATTTTCTCTTGGGCATCTGGGTGTGTTGAACTCAAAAGCACTATGTCGTCGGCAAAGTCCAGGTCTTCTAGAATTTTGTCAACCCAATGGATACCCCTATTTGTGTTGTTTGTGCATTTGCGCATGACCCAATCGATAGCTATTCCAAAGAGCATCGGTGACAAGACACAACCCTGTTTCACTCCTGTTTCCACTGAGAACCAGTCAGAGTTGCCTGATTCTGTTCTCACGCAGCAACGTGTCTCCTTATAGAAAGATTTTATGATGTTGGTATATTTGGTAGGAAAACCATAGATGTTAAGTAGATTCCAAAGTGAAGGACGGTGGATACTGTCGAAGGCTTTTTGAAAGTCGACAAAGTTGGTGATTAATTTCGACTGGAATTCTACAGTCTTCAATGATTATTCTAAGAGTGAAAATGTGGTCTATACATGACCGTTTTGGTCTGAAGCCAGCTTGTTCTTCTCTGAGCCTTTCATCTATAGACTTTTTCAATCTCTCAAGTAACATGCTACAAAAACGTTTTCCTGGTACTGACAGTAGGGTGATACCACGCCAGTTATTACAATCAGACATATCACCTTTTTTGGCAGTTTAAAAATTACACCATCCTTCCACTGTTGTGGTGGGGATTCGTTTTGCCAGATTTCATTGATCAGCTGTAACAAATGTTGTAAGGTATTCTCATCTGCTGCTTTGAGCATTTCACCTGAGATGTCGTCTTCACCAACAGCTTTGTTGTTCTTCAGTTTTTTTCAATGGCTGCTTTAATCTCTGCCATGGTGAATGACTCACAGGAGGCATCTAGTGGTGGCATGGTGGTTTCTCCATCCAGGTTGGGAACACTGTCAGGCTGCGGTCTATTTAATATTTCTTTGAAATGCTCTGCCCATCGTTGCTTTTGGTGGTCATCGGATAACAGTAGTTTACCTTGTTTGTCTTTGATGGGTTTGTTTGGTGTAGGTGAGTGATTGCATAGTTGTTTCATGATGTGGAATACGGCTTTGTTGTTTCCAGTTTTGGCAGCCGATTCGGCGTCAGCGGCCAAGCTGTGTATAAAGGTCTGTTTATCTTTTCGTGCGCTTGATTTCACCTCTTTATCCAACATGGAGTAATTTCGCTTATGGGTTTCATATGAAGCTGTGTCTTTTGTAGAAAGAAGTGTTAGTTTTACTTGCTTTCTTTCTTGAATCTTCGTCCAGGTGTTATCGCTTAGCCACTTCTTCTTCTGTCTTTGTACATAGCCGACAGTGTTTGTTGCCGCATTTAGCAAGGTCTCTTTCAGGAAATTCCAATTTTCTTCAATATTATTTTCACTATTCGCATTGCTTAGTTATACTTTCTTTGTTAGCGTAGATGTTTTGTACCTCTGAGTTGAATGCGAGTTGGTGTTCTTTAGTCAGTAGGGACTGTGAGTTTATTTTCTTGATTCTTGGTGTTTTGTATAGAGTCTTAAGCTTTAGTTTTAGCTTGGCTATGCAGAGATTATGATCGCTGCCAACATCTGCTCCTCTGTAAGCTCTGGCGTCTTGTACTGATGAACGGAATTTGGCACTAATGCAAAAATGGTCTATCTGATTTTTTGTGATACTATCAGGCGAATTCCACGTGATTTTATGTATATCTTTATGCGGAAATAGAGAGTTTGCTATTATCAGATTTGCTATTTCACAGAATTCTAGTAGTCTCTCTCCGTTTTGGTTCATGTCCCCTAGACCGTGAATTCCCATATATTTCTCGACACCGGTATTGTCAGATCCTATCTTGGCGTTGAAATCACCCATTACAGCAACAATGTCGTGTTTCGGTGATAAGTTGATGGTACCAATTAGTTGGTTGTAGAAATTATCTTTGTTGACGTCGGTATCATCGTTGGTAGGTGCATAGCACTGTATGAGTGTTAGCTTGAAATATTTTGTTTGGTAACGCGCTGTTATGATTCTATCGTTTACTGGTTCCCAGCTGATTAGTGATCTTTCTGCATTTTTTGACATGATGATAGCGACTCCGTTCGAATGATGGTTGTCATTTCTTCCTGAATATATTATGTGTCTTTGTTCGTAGTTAAGAAACGTTTTGCCTGAGTCAGTCCATCTGCACTCGCTAACCCCGAGAACATCTAGGTTGTATTCATTCATAACACTACACACCTGAGTAGTTTTCCCTGTCTGGTACATAGTTCTAACATTCCAATAACCAATCTTGAAAGTATCCTTGGAATTTAGCAAGTTTGAGCGATACATCATAACATTAAATCCAAAAATTGATTCTGAAAACAGCGGGAAATGGTTTGACGGACCGTTTTTAGCCAAGTCAGAAGAAAAACACGTCGAGAATATCCAGATTGTATCCGTTCATAGCACCACACACTACACACCTGATTTTAATGTTCCAATAACCAATTAGAGAATATCCTTGGAATTTAACAAGTTCGAGCGAAGCGTCTAACATTTAGAGCCAGAAAACTGATTCTGAAACAACGGGAAGTTTTATGATGACGGATTGTCAAGCCGTCGATCAACCGTCTTAAGCCAAGCTAGAAGAAAACACGTCCCGCCATCTTGCCCCAAACCGGAAACCTTCGATGTAGTTGGTGTTGTTTATATTATTATTTGCTGCTCAGCCGTGTCAGCTTTCTGTGGACATCTTTTTTTTTGTCTTATTCTGCCTTTCAAACCTAGAATGTTCCCACTTAAGGCTAATTTTTATATTTCAATTCTTCTATTGATATCAATCAATCAATCAATCATGTGCCATGCCGGAAAGCGTGGGCGGGCACGATTCGCCATTTCACTCGATCACCAGAGTCGTGGATCAGCTCAGTGTTCCTGTCTCGTCCATGCCATGTGGCCTAGCCATCCAGGTATTTTCCTCTCGGTCTTCCTCTTGGTCTGTTCCCTTCGATCTTGCCAGTTGTCACTAAGTTCTCCAATCCATTTCTTCTCACATGTTCAAAAAATGTTGACTGTCTACGTCTAATTTCTCTAATCAATTTACGATGTTCATTTGTCTCCTATAGTACTTGGTCATTGGTTTTTCTGTTGATATGCTTCATTAAATTCCTTTTGTCTTTTTTTTCTGCAGTTTTGAGGAGAGATGTTGTAACAGCTGTAGCTCTCAGTACCTCAGCGTTTGCTTTCTTCTCTGTCCACGATATTTTCAGCAATATTCTACGACACCACATATAACCGTCTCCACTTGATTCGCTTTTTTTATTGCGCATTGTCCAAATATTGGATCCATACATATGAGCATATCGTTTACAGCATTTCAGTCAGCTTATGTTTCTACTTGTGATCAGACGTTATTAAATTGTATAGTATATTTGATGTGATTACACGTTATTAAAATTATAGTTTATTTTATTTGATTAAACATGAGAAAACTGTATATTTTATTAGATGTGATTAAACGTTATAAAACTGTATAGTTTATGTCCTCAGAGAGGTCACTGGTACAACAAACCATATGTTCTTGACCAGCGGCTCAAGTTGTATGATGACAAGCATCCAGTCAACAGGTCCACACCTTTTCCCTTAAGAGGCCGAGTAGCAAAGGTTGTCATGATAGAGGTCAGTTTTTCTAATGCTTACCTGGTTTTTTGTGTAATAAAACATCAGCTATTTATTTATTTATTTATTTATTTATTTATTTAGTTGCTTATTTATTTAGTTATTTATTTACCTGTGCCGAATACGAATTTAGTTAAGGATTCTCACTGGCAACTTGCCGTCTTGACAGATGATAGTTTGCTTCTGAAATGTAGAGGCCATGTGTTGCCAATGCAACATGATCCCTCTCTCGCCCTGTCTAGTTTACTCTAGAGGAAATGTTGGTACTTCAATTTTAATTCACCGCAAACAACCGCAAACAAAGAAGAATCCCTTCGAGCCTCATTTGCATCGGTCCGGCAATCATTTTCCGGTTTAGTGTTCGGTGGACTGCTAGACCGATCGATGGATGTTTTTAAGTTTTTGGGCCCGTAGGGCCCAAAACTTTAAAAAAAAAAAAACATCAATCGATCGGTCTAGCAGTCCACCGAACACTAAACCGGAAAATGATTGCCGGACCGATGCAAATGAGGCTCGAAGGGATTCTTCTTTGTTTCGGTGAGTTAATATTGAAGTACCGAAATGTTAACACCGATACATCTAGAAAAAGACAAGCTGCAGAAGTTGCGGGCCAGCAAAGCAATGCTCTATTAAGGATTCTAGTTATAATATAATGTAATGGAATCACGTTGAGGAATCTAGTTCCTTCAGACATACTGGGCATGTGGCACTAGATCCATGTGTGTACATCCCAATCGGCACTGAGTGGGTGGTGCGGTGATGTTCATGCTGTCCGGCTTCACTCACCCAGACATTTCCTGGTACCAATTGAAGGTTGAATCGACATGGGAACCCTGACATATTTTTAAGATCGTGCTCTCTCGATGCGAATTTGAACCCACCACCAGCCGGCCCACAGCAAGCGTCTAGTTACTACCGCAGCTCCTCGTAATGGAATAATGTAATGGAATTTGTACTTATGGAATTTAAAGTGAGGGCGTAATAAAGATAGGATCATAGTAGCGTTGCTGTTCAAGAAGACTGCCTGTAGGTAGCTAGTAGGTACTGTATGTAATGAGACATGCATGTACAATAGCTGTTTAGTGCTAACGTTTAGTATTTCAGTCCTTGTACTAAGTAATTAGAAACGCACATGAATTGGCTTTTTGGTGCTAAAGTTTAGTATTTCATAGTACTGAATAATCAGAAACGCACTTACTAGTAGCTGTCTGTGTTAAAGTTTAATATTTAAATCCTACTACTGAATAATCAGAAATGCACCTACAATAACTTTCTATGTTAAAGTTTTGTATTTCAAACTTAGTAAAAGTTTAATGTGTCATATTATTGAGTAATCATAAACACACAAAGATTAGCCTTCTGTTCAAAAGTTTAATATATCAATCAAAATACTAACTAATTCAGAAACATGCATACAATTAGCCTTCGGTTAAACAGTTTAGTACGTCAATACATATACTTAACCATCAGAAACATACATAATAGCCTTCTGTTCAAAAGTTTAGTATGTGTCATATTATTGAATAACCAGAAACCCAATGACAATAGCCAATTGTCACAGAACATTTCTAGCCAAAATAGGCCTTATAAGCCATCTTAGAACTCACGGCTCCATACTTCAACCCCACTGTATGAAATGAATGGACAAACAACAACACAATGAGAAAACCCGAGAATAGTATAACTAGAAATCCTTAGTCTGGAACTTATGTGCAAACGAAATAGAGGAAGATCTAAAGCAGTGTTTCCCAACGTGGGGTCCACGCCCCACAGGGGGGGGGGGGGGGAGGGGGGCAATTCGATTGTTAAGGGGGGCAATTCGAAAATGGAAGAAATCGGTTGGATATAACAAAACGGGGAGACTTGAGACTGAAGTTAACTAAATTGGACCTGACATACGATCTCTTTGCAGCAAGAATCAAGCGCCAGGATCTCACTAAATTTAAATAATAAATAATTACTAATAATTAAAATAATATAGAAAAATCTGTCATTAAAATTATTTTGTACTTGAATTTCAGTTCTCCATTATATGTTTAGAAAATTTACTTACTGTGTTTTCTCAATAATTTCCTAGTGATTTCTTCCTAAAACCTATCAATCAAGTTTCTTTAGTGAACATTTTTGCAATTTTTGAACATTAAAAATAATTTATATGTTGGGGGGGGGGGCGGAGCGGGGCGGGTGGGGGCATGAGAATTTTAGAAAGGCTTAGGTGGGGCATAGCACAAAAAAAGGTTGGGAAACAAAGATCTAAAGACTCACTAAGAAGTGAAGTAGGAACAGAAATGAGCAATATGTAAATGACATGGACAGAGCTACATAGGACAGCTAAGAATAGGAGGGTTTGGGGCGAGTTGGTTGATGATCTGTGACCCCAGTGGAGGGTAGAGGACAGAAGAAGAAAGAATAGACTGGACAATCACAAAGACACGCACAATAGCCTTCTGTGCTAACGCGTAGTATTTCAGTATTATAAATATTTATCTTTACATGTTATTTCCCTTTTGGTTTCCAGAAATGTTAATCTTTTCCGGCATTGTTTTCCAAATATATTCCCTAAGACAGTAATTTAAATGACTTCCGTCTACAGGAACGACCATTTACAATGAAGAAACGTGACCACATGTTGAAGAAAGGCAATGACAAATTTGAAGGCTTTGCCGTTGACTTGATTCAAGAAGTTGCCAAAATGCTGGAATTTGATTATGAAATCTACCTAGTACATGATGGGAAATTTGGTAGCAAAATGCCGGATGGCGAGTGGAATGGAATGCTTGGAGAACTGTTGTCTGGGGTATGTAAAAAACATTGTTGTGTTGTGGATGGACATGTGTGCAGTGTATTAACAGTATTAAGTTAAAGTATTTCTGTTTGGCAATTTAATGGTTGCAACGGATCTCTACGAGATATGTTAAATATGGTTGGATTTGATGTTAATTATCAGCTAACGTCTAACAGAGTTGAGTTGAGTTAAGAACCAACATCACAGCACCCGGGACACACCTATACGTGCTACGTCCGCATCTTTAACAGCCAGCAAAGAGTTCCAATACTAATGTAGTCTGCTTTTGTGTCCGTCTGACTTGTCCTCGGAGCACTGGTTGTCGGCCAGATCCTCTGGTCACTCCCTGTCGCTCCATAATCTCCAGGCTATAATGATGTATCTGCTCATTCACACTATACGCATGATCCCAAAGGTCTTTACCACACTCGCCTTATCATGAACTAGTACCCCACCCAACCTTGCAGACCCAGCCAATCGTTAATTAGGATCAAGTATTGGACCCTTCTACATGCCTTAAGACCCATTTGGGCATGCGGTGCCAGACACATATTTTTACAGACCGACCGGTACTTGCTGGGTGATGTGGTCAGTATCATTAATTAGCTTGTGAAGATACAGTTCTTATGTATCCGGGACCTCCAGCCCCGATGAGGGCCGGGATTTATTTCACGTGGACTTTAGTTATAAAATTTCCTCTGATATCTGGGTAGTGAGATCGGACGCCCGTGTGTATTGTTGCGCACGTAAAAAATCCCTTGGCAGTTGGAAATCGAAAAAGAGTAGCCTAACGGCGCTGCCCGGGCAAATTTTCGAGTTAAAAATCTACCCAAAGTATTTCAGGATCCTCGCCGGTGCTACGGAGTTCGGCACTGAGCTGAGTTTCTCCAGACTCAGGTTTGAGTTAGGAGTAGAACGGAGCACTTATGGGTTACATCTGTGTGCCATGATGTTGATCCATCGACTAAACTAAACTAAACTAAACTAAACTAAATTAACCTAACAGTTTCTATGTCAATACCTAATTTCAGAGGTGGTTGTTAGGTCGAGGAGCGGCTGGCCGAGTGGCTAGAACGCCGGGCTCTCCTTCGGAAGACCCGGGTTCGATCCCTCCGTAAGATGTGGGATTTTTTTTCTGTCGGGGGCAAAAAGAACATCGTAACCTGCACAATTCGCGGCGACTGCACTAGCCAGGCGGCCTTAATTCCTCAGGCTCAAAGACCCCCCCCCCCCCCCCACTCACCCCGGCCATACACTGCAAGGTATTATATTGGCAGTAAATGACAGATGATGACAATGACAATTGTTATGTCACACACAGGACCGTGCCGTGCTATGATACAGAACAGAGAGGCGGTCGCATCATAAAGGGGCGGCATTTTTAAAGAAGAAAACATGTAAGGGGCAGCATTTCGAAGTCTTGCATCATACTGAGAAAATCTACCGTACGGTACAGGTCTCACACATCGTGAGGAGTGTATTCGGTCCACGATAAGACTCGCGGATTTCAACACAATTCTTGCCTTACAACAACCAGCCACCGCTAGGTCAAGCAGGAACGGGTCTGTCATGTGCTAGGATCCGGTGGCCAGTCTTTCCCTCACTTAGCAGACGATCGCTAAGACGCCGAACCCTCGCCCGATCGCTCGCTCTCATGACATTATCAGCCTTGCCTCCTGGAGAATACACAAACGCATCCGCTGATGAGATTATAATAAAAAGGAACACATTAGAAGGAGATTATGCAATAATGGATTAATCTTTACTGTGACAATTATTGTAACCTGATGTGTGTGTGTTTTTTTAACCACTGAATACCTCTCCTCAGAATGCCACCATGTCTGTAGCTCCCCTGTCCATAAATGCCCAGCGGGAGGAGGCTGTGGACTTCACGAAGCCCTTCAAGACCCGATACATCTCCGTGCTCATCAGAATACCCAGGCAGGAGACTTCGTACTTTGAGTTCCTCAACCCGCTATCTCCAGTTGTCTGGATCTGCACATTGATTTCCTTTGTCGTAGTCAGCGTTGTCCTGTACGCCCTGGAGAGGATGGGTAGAAACAAGTGTGTGCATTCAGAGAGCGTTCAAATCACTGTCCGCGAATCATTCTGGTTCATTTTTGGATCTTTACTACAAGGTAAGCTAATACAGTTCCTGGTTTTATTTGTAAATGAGTGTATACTGTAATAACGAGCAATCTCTGGCATAGTGGTTAGTTCTTGCCTACCAAGTCAGTGGTTCTGGTTTAATCCTCAGCAGATTCAATATTACTTTCTCTGACCCGTAAGGTTTGAGGTCAAACCTATCTCATAAAAATGGGCACCAGGCAATTTTCAGATTTCTTCTAGGAAAGAAAGGTAACGAGAAAGAAAACAGACCACTTCACTCCATATGTCGTGACCAAGAATATGGGAAGGCCTAACACACTCCAAAAGTATTTTCTGCTTTAGAAATAGTTACCTTTTGATATCCAGGTGTGGATGTCAGCATGGCCGAATGGAGAAGAGAGCTCGGTCTTAAACATCCGGTGTGATGATACCGAGGTAGCGGGTTCAACCCCTACATCGGTCAGTTGGACTAAAATGTTGCTTTCTCATCCTTGCCTTGGTGACGTTAATTACAAGTACCTCTGAAGTCGAGGCGGGTTCGCCTGATGGCGAGGGACCAGAAATAAAACAAACCGGCAAGATATTTAACATGTAACACAATGTATGTTTACGTTAGGTGTATACACATACTTGCCTTTATGAAAGTATTAAACTCAATCTTTTGCTTATATCGTTATTATTCTCGCTCGGAATTGACAGATTTAACTGGAAGTTAAAAGTGTTTTAAACAACTCAAGCGAACAATAATTAAGCTACAGATAATGTGATAGTGGTGGCAGCTTCCACATAATTCCTAACTTGTCTGCTGGTTGTCCCATGATTCGCTTTCGTAGATTGGAATTGGCTCAATATAGTTCTTAAGTACTCTTTTCCTTTCTTTAATTGACAAAGACAAATGGCAGAGAATACACTTCATCTTCTGAAATGCTGCGTTTGCTTGGGCCATTCTACTGTATATTTAACTTCCTGAATGTATGCGGTGGTAATATGTTACTGTTATTGTATCTACACTCTTTGAAAGTCATCACCATCATCATGTCGCAGGTTCTGTGCAGAACTTCGCTCTCATCGCGGGCAACCGAAAATATTCTCGAGCCTTTTTTCAGTTCCTTTGCCTCAAAAATGTCCATACCCAGTGTCATGTGTATAACTTCGTGCTATTCGACACCTGCGGCTTCTTCCATGAACCACGCTGTCCATGAGTTCTCTTCCAACAATAATCCAATGAACCACGCTGTCCATGAGTTCTCTTCCAACAATAATCCATGAACCACGCTGTCCATGAGTTCTCTTCCAACAATAATCCATGAACCACGCTGTCCATGAGTTCTCTTCCAACAATAATCCATGAACCCACGCTGTCCATGAGTTCTCTTCCAACAATAATCCATGAACCACGCTGTCCATGAGTTCTCTTCCAACAATAATCCATGAACCACGCTGTCCATGAGTTCTCTTCCAACAATAATCCATGAACCACGCTGTCCATGAGTTCTCTTCCAACAATAATCCATGAACCACGCTGTCCATGAGTTCTCTTCCAACAATAATCCATGAACCACGCTGTCCATGAGTTCTCTTCCAACAATAATCCATGAACCACGCTGTCCATGAGTTCTCTTCCAACAATAATCCATGAACCACGCTGTCCATGAGTTCTCTTCCAACAATAATCCATGAACCACGCTGTCCATGAGTTCTCTTCCAACAATACTCCATGAACCACGCTGTCCATGAGTTCTTGTAACAGTAGTGGAGGATTAGGGTATTAGGATCTAGTGGGAAACAGCTACAGCACGATTGAGCATCGGAGGAGAATGGGGGGGGGGATGCTCAAGTCGTGACGTAGTGGGTTGTCAGGGGACAGTCAACATCCCGCCTTGGAACTGGGAAGAAGCCATGTTGTCATCGTGAAGAAAATAAACAGTCTTTGAATAAAAACCCAGTCTTTGTTGGTTCTGTACTCTGGTACAGGACTGATTTTGGAGCCTACGACCGAGGATTCGAGCCTGGTATAATCCGGTCTACAGAGAAACAACGCGAAGTCATGCCGTATACTATATAACATCGCGGAGGCCAAAAACTGAGAAGATGATCCTTGCTCCGTTTGTCTAAATCGCCAGAAACAATTTCGGCGCGCTTTTAAACCAGCTTTGAACGTAACAAGGCGCAGTGGGAAAGATGGCCAATAAGTAAGTTATCTGTGAATACAGAGACCAAAAGCACGGCCAGGGGTGGTCGTCTGTAAGTCTTTTTCAAGACTTGAGATAACAAATAAATTGGCGTCAAGAGAAGAGTGAGAGCCAACCCAACTTCCCATAACGAGTGGCAGCGTCTGCAAACAATATCATAACGACTCCTCTTGGTCATTACTCTGCTGAATATGTCAACTTCAAGTCAGTGAATCAATATCTCGAACGAGGAGTGTGCTGAAACTCGGCTCAGTTTGATCAGGTCTTGAGCAAACAGAACTTTGGCAAAAGGGCAATCCAGAAATCCAGTCGTCTGATTGTTGAGTCAGGTGAGAAAGAACATTTCAATAAGACAATCAAGTTCAGCCTCAATGTTAAATAGGTTTCGTTCGAAACGCTAATAAATAGAAAAAAAGAAAGTTGGTAAAAGACAATCGAGACAGCAAATAAATAAGGATTGCCCAATGTTTCGTTGACGAGTCAGACTATCTCGGGGCTCTACTGCAATCGAGAGCCGCTCGCTGTTATCTGTCAGACTATCTCAAGACGTCGATGATGTACTCCATCTCAGAAGGGACCCAACCAAGGGTTGAAGAACTGTACTGAGGCCCTGTGAGATTTTGTTGTGCCCTATCGAGGCCTGTGGACTACAGTCGAGCATTTTTTACCTCAAGAGGCTTGGTATAGCCGTCACTTTTCATTGTCCACCTCAAGAGGCTTGGTAGAGCCGTCGCTTTGCATTGTACAACTCAAGAGGCTTGGCATAGCCGCCGTTTTGCATTTTTTTACCTCAAGAGGCCTACCATGGCCGTTGCCTGAACTTTATCGTTTTCAAGGGGCTTACCATAGCCGTTGCCTGGAATTATCGCTTCCAAAGGGCTTACCATAGCCTGAATTTTGCCATTTTCAAGAACTTGGTCCAAGCTGCCACCTGCGTTGTCGTTTGTTTCAACGGGCTACCAAAGCCGCTGCCATACAGGGAGCTGACCAAGACTGCTCTCTGATCGCTGTCTGATCGATTTGAAGCCTATTGTCGGAAAGTGCTGCTCTTTGATCCCTGTTTGATCGTTTTGAAACTTGCTGTCGGAAAGTGCTGCTCTTTGATCGTTCAAAAAAAAAAAAAAAAAACTGGGACACCCACGCTCTAGACTTCACAAACGGGAACAAAATACTTGTAACTGAACGGATAACGAAAAGGAAGCAAAGTATGGAACAATATTGATTTAATTAAGTAAGTAAAATTATAATTTGACATATAAAATTGACATATAAATTTTGGGTTATAATAATTAACTTGGAATTGAATAAGATTAATATTATACTAATATAGTGATATATATTGCAATTTTGTGTTGTACGGGGGTATTTCATATTTCAGATCTACAATATGGAGGCCCTAGATATTTCGTTAGGACAGGTACTTGGTAGTGTAAGTAGCAAAGTTAGACACAATACTAAAACAGCATCTTGTTTGGTTCATAATAGTGTATAGTGGATTGGATTACATTGCCGAACATTGTCAACATACAACATACTGGATAAATATGAATAAGGAATTAGGACGCGTGACTGCATGGTTGCAAGAATTGAAAGTAGCGGTCGATGAGGTTAATAATTTTGTAGAAAGGTTAAGAAGAAGAACAAATGGATTAGAGACCTATAGATTTGATGTACCGTGTAACAGAGTAAGAGGGAATAACAGGAGACAGCCAGTACTTAATGAAGACAGAAGACGATATGATTCTATGTATGCGGCTGGTTACGATGAACCAGGACCCAATATCTATAAGGTAAGAGACGGTGAGAAGAACAGACGTAATAGTGAAAGGTCGGACTGGTATAGCAGTTATAAATACAAAAATGGGCGTGAGAGAAACTTTTCAAAGAAATCATGGGACTGGCCCTCTCACAGTGCAACCGCTAGAAAAAGACGTAACGACTGGTTTGAAAAGAGACAAAGACAATATTTGAAGTCAGGATCGAAAGACAGAGTAGAACACAAAGATAAGAATTTAACGACTCCTAAAGTACTGGCCAATATTAGGATTGAACAGGAAAAGAAGACGACGGTATTAGTAAAGAAAAGAAACCGAGAGACACAGACGCAGGCAGGTAATACGATAGAAAATAGTACACAGACTCAGGTAGATACAGTAGAGAAAAAGGTCCAGGTACAACCAGCCAGGCAAGATAACAAAGGGAAGTCAAACTGACTTAATAGAGACTCAGTCAAAACCAACTCATTTGACTAAGGGAGACAAGCATGAAATTAAGAAAGATAAACAGACAAGAGCCAAAGATGTTAAAAGACGGGTGAAGAAAAGTATTAAGGAAAGAAATAGTATGATTGTTAATAGAGGTACTGTTATATCAAGTTCCTCAGGGATAGACATGAAACTAATTCCCAAATGGTGTAGGAATATTAGCTGTCAGAGTTCAGGTTACGGAGAAGACATTCCTACTGCCGCAGGTTATAGTGATGCTGAAACAGATATTAATACTGATGATTCAGAGAATGAGAGAGCTGCACTACGAGCAGATCCTGAATCGAAGCGTGATGTTCCCTCATACGGTGTAGTTACTGGTAGACAGACGGACAGAGTTTTGGATAGTGACTCTTTAGAAATAGATACCAGTTTATATGACAAGAAAGTAGGGAAGGTTAAGGGACGAAGACCAAGAAAGAGAAAGAAACTCCGACGTTCTAAAGGCGACTATGGAAATGGAATTGAAGTGGCTGCGGTGAACTACTATAATGAATCTGATGAGGGAACTATTGTTAGTGTGTCATCTGAAGACGAAATGGGGAGGTACAAACGTTACGTAAGGTATACAGGGAACAGTGAGCAGACCGACGCAAATAAAGGAAATAAGAAGAAAACATTTAAGAAGAAAAATAGTAGACAGATAGCGGGAATTTACTCAACGACAGAAAGTGACTTAAGTAAAATAGAAGACCTTATGACCTTAAGACCTGAGTACTTTAACAGGTTGACAACAGATAGTGAAGATGACATAATAAGAGAAAGACGGGTTAATGTATTGAGAGACAATGAAATATTTAACTTGGACACACTCTATAACGGTTAAAATTCCTTGGGTGAAGAAGGAAAATGAAATAGTTTTGGCTTATGAGAAGAACTGCGGTTTGAACATATAGATAGGTGAGCTGTCTAAAATAGGCAGATGAATTTTTTGGTGTAGCATCGCATGGTACAGGGTAGGCGATGGTGTTGTTGAGGATAGAGAAGTTACGGCAAAATGATATTCTACGTGGATACGAAATACAGGATATCTTATATTTGGTTACGATGTAGGGAGAGTAAACAGAGTAAAAATAGTCCTTTGTCCGGAATGGAAAGAATGGAGAGTTAATCACGTTGAGTGATGTATAAATGGTGTGATTAAAATAGGGTAGATTCAGCACAGAATTAGTAGAGGGTGAGAGATAAACTAAGTACTAGAAATGCTTTGACTCAGAGCTATGACGTGAAGTCTGAGATATTTTCGCTTGGGAGTTTGAGAAGTAAGTATAGTATGGTTGACAGGTGAACCGAGAGTGTCTGGTGAGGAGATATAGATTGAGGAGGAACTGAGTATCCTGTGTGTAAAGTAGCCAGTTGAACGTGAGAATAAAAGTAAAGGACTGTAGAAGTATAGAATGATGGTTACGAGGTTAGTGGTTCAGCGGAATGAGATTTGTTTTGAAGAGATAGTAGATAGTGCTGTGAAAGCGATATAAGTTGCGAGTGGTAATGTAGAGATATAAGAAAGCAGTGAATTGAGAAAGTCCTCTGGAATAATTCGTCTGGTTGTGCGTTGTTCATACGTGAGTATAACTGTAGTCAGACAGCTGTTCGTCGTGATGAAGGAAGTAGGAGAGAGGTGTGGTGACGTCGCCTAAGTGAAATACATAGAAAAAAATGTAAGAGTGGCGTTGATATGTCTTGTGTCAATGTGTGTAGAGGAGATCAATACGTGTAGATTGTGGTGAATGATTGCTGGAATGTTGAGGTGGCGTCTGAAGTGTTTTTTGTAATAATAGTAGGGACACGTTAGGTTGTCGCGATGTGTATCATTGTCCGTGTGAATATGAGAAGAGTGGTTGATAAGTGACGTTGATAAATCGTGGAACATAGAGTATGAGAAAATCGAGAGATAGAAAGAAAATGATTGGAGAATTGTGATGTCTTTTCGTAGAATATCTGACGTTGGAAGGAAGTTATGGAAGTTATATGACGAAAACGGAGTTAACATTCTGAATGATGTTTCATAAAACATGTTTAGTATTCTTAACAGGAACGAGAAAAGAGAGGTCTGCTGTCAGTTATAAGTGGCGTGGGTTGCAGTTCTGAAAGAGTTCCGATAAATAAGAGTGAAAGATAAGAAGGTAAACAAGGTTAGTAAAATGAATGTTGGAGAACGTGTTCCGAGGAGGGTGACCGGTTTGATTATCGTCACGATACAAGAGTGCTAGGAAAGACTTGAGGATAGCTTAGAGTAGTCGTGGTGAGATGTTAGAAAGTAATGATACGTTAAGTAATTGCGTCGGATAGACGAGAAACTTAAAATTGGAATTAGTGCTTGGTACAGCAAGTAGATGTGTTGGTGAGAGGTCTATAGTAAATAGACAAAGTTTTGTTGGACGTAGGCATGGTGGAGATACTGTAGTTAACAGTAATGATTAAGAAGTGGTAGTGATGTTTGGTATAAATCCAAGGGAAACAATTGGTGTGCCGAGCCACAAGTTAATTGATAAGTAGATGATGGCTGGTACATTGAGATGACAATAGAATAAGTCGCCACATTAGTAATAGATAAATGAGTTGACCTGTAGTTTACAGAGCTTGCTTAAGATGATATTCTAGATATGGTGATGTATTAAGAATTAGTTTTGTAAAATGTTGTGAGGGGAGATAATCAATGTTTGACTTCCAGAAAAAGGAACGGTCAGTTGTTAATAGTGATTTTGGTTGAGGGGAACAAGTATTGTTCCGCGTTATGATGGTCTGTAGTTAACAGATATACATACTTGGCGGTGAAGTGTTTTGTTTTCTAGGTTATAGAAATAGTGGAATGAATAGCTCATATAGGAGGCCAATGTGGATGGGCCACTGTACGTAGTTAATTTTAAAGGGAATTGTTTTTTTTTTTGGAAAAACCTTCTCTTTAGCGAGAAGACAATTGTTTTATTGCCTCATGTATAATGTTTTTTTTGCTTGATTTGGTCCCGTAAAATGATTGTTATTATTTTAGAATAGGGTTATTGTGTTCTTAGACTTTTGTGTATAAACTACTGGTCCGTAAAAGAGACCAGTAGTATTAGGTAACAATAGAATAGGATGTATGTTGTATCATCATCACCATCATCATCACATCATCATCACCATCATCATCATACCTTTAGTTGAGTTGAGGGGAAACATAAATGATTGTTATAAAAATTTGGGGGGGGGGATATGATGTTCTGTTGTGATTTTATTTCGACTGTTTTGTATGTTAAATAGTAGTTAATTAAGTTATGTTTAATTTACAGGGTTTTGTCTAAAATAAAGACAATACAGGGGGCTTTAATTAGGACCCTTCGTTCAGAAAAGAGTTAATAAAAATACTGAGAGCTAATAGAGAGACACATTCTCTTAGTGAAGAATAAGTTCATGGGTGCTGTGATAATCAGCATAATGAGGTTGATATGGTACTGGAAACATATACCGGGGATGGTTATGGGAAAGTTTAGAGATACACTAAAGTCAGCATTAATTAGAAAAATATGGGATTGGAAGCCACATGGGAGAAGAAAAGATTAATGAATACAGCAGTAGAGTAAATGAGGGGAAGTTTTGAACATAGTTTCCATGGGGTCAGAAGAGCCATGATATACACGAGATTGCTGGGTTATAGAAGAATAAGAAAATTACCCCAGATGAAGAGTAAACATGAATTGGATCCATGTTTGATTAGACACTGTAGATAACAGTACAATAGTAAAGGGGTGTAAGTGTGTTAATGAGAAATGAACATAGTGGAGACATAATGACATGGGGTTTTTGAGAGTCCGTAATATATGGACTGTGATAAAGTCGATTGCAAGTAGTCACAGACAGGAGTTAGGAGTAGTATAAGGTTGCTGTTGATAACGGCATAAGTGGAGGTTTTAGTAGATATGCCCATAAGAAATGGACATTAAGAGAGAATTTTTGACTGAGGTATAGGAGAAGATTAGTTATGCGAGGTGATGTGGTTATGTGAGGTGATGTGTATAATGTTGGAGGAGGTCTTAAGGGATAATAGACCTTTTTAATTGTGTCCTCGGGATGTGTTTTGTGGTTAACATTACAATGTGAGGTTGAGGTAAGGTAGTGTCTGTAATATATAGACACTTAGAAGTGAAGAATATTTTTGATGGTTGGTATTTGATGCTGTAGATAGCAGCGTAAACTGTTACCATAATGAGTGGTACTGTGGGAGATATAATTGTTTTAGACTTTATTACATAAAGTCTCAAATGACATAGGGGGGTAAAGGGGTGTGTGATTTAGATGAGTGTGGTCTTTGTGTGAAAGAGTTCTACTGCTTCTTTTAAATTCCGGTGGCCACCGATTCTTTGTCTTCCTATCGTGTGAAAGTGATTTCAGGTTAGTTGAAAGTGGGGAATTAGTAGTGTTGGTGATAAGAATAAGTAGTTGGTATCAGCGTTTGAAATTGTAAGCGGATTGCTTATGAAGAGAAGAAGAAGTATTTAAGAAGACGTGTTATGATGTATTGTATAAAGTTGAGATTTGAAATGTTATTAAAGATATGTAAATATGTTATGTTTGTTTGTAAGGGCCAGAAACGAAGAAGAAGTGGGTTGACTATATAGCAGGGGAAAGAGTCTAAGAAATAGAAAATATTTATCTTAAGTTGGAGTTGGTTTGGGGAGGATTAGAAGAACTGTGAGAGATAAGGAAAAAGAGGGAATAGAGTAAGGGGATTAGGAGTAAAGATTTTTCCTTTATAAGGAAAATTCTTTAGTAAACATAGGGAGGTGTAACAGTAGTGGAGGATTAGGGTATTAGGATCTAGTGGGAAACAGCTACAGCACGATTGAGCATCGGAGGAGAATGGGGGGAGATGCTCAAGTCGTGACGTAGTGGGTTGTCAGGGGACAGTCAACATCCCGCCTTGGAACTGGGAAGAAGCCATGTTGTCATCGTGAAGAAAATAAACAGTCTTTGAATAAAAACCCAGTCTTTGTTGGTTCTGTACTCTGGTACATTCTCTTCCAACAATAATCCATGAACCACGCTGTCCATGAGTTCTCTTCCAACAATAATCCATGAACCACGCTTGTCCATGAGTTCTCTTCCAACAATAATCCATGAACCACGCTGTCCATGAGTTCTCTTCCAACAATAATCCATGAACCACGCTGTCCACGAGTTCTCTTCCAACAATAATCCATGAACCACGCTGTCCATGAGTTCTCTTCCAACAATAATCCATGAACCACGCTGTCCATGAGTTCTCTTCCAACAATAATCCATGAACCACGCTGTCCATGAGTTCTCTTCCAACAATAATCCATGAACCACGCTGTCCATGAGTTCTCTTCCAACAATAATCCATGAACCACGCTGTCCATGAGTTCTCTTCCAACAATAATCCATGAACCACGCTGTCCATGAGTTCTCTTCCAACAATAATCCATGAACCACGCTGTCCATGAGTTCTCTTCCAACAATAATCCATGAACCACGCTGTCCATGAGTTCTCTTCCAACAATAATCCATGAACCACGCTGTCCATGAGTTCTCTTCCAACAATAATCCATGAACCACGCTGTCCATGAGTTCTCTTACAACAATAATCCATGAACCACGCTGTCCATGAGTTCTCTTCCAACAATAATCCATGAACCACGCTGTCCATGAGTTTCTCTTCCAACAATAATCCATGAACCACGCTGTCCATGAGTTCTCTTCCAACAATAATCCATGAACCACGCTGTCCATGAGTTCTCTTCCAACAATAATCCATGAACCACGCTGTCCATGAGTTCTCTTCCAACAATAATCCATGAACCACGCTGTCCATGAGTTCTCTTCCAACAATAATCCATGAACCACGCTGTCCATGAGTTCTCTTCCAACAATAATCTGACATTTATAATATGGCCAAAGTATTTCAGTCTGCGAGACATGATGCTGTTTATAAGCCAGTGTTTTTAGATCACACCTAGCAACCAGAACGAGCCATCTTCTTTAATAGCACACCATGTAATAGAATGTTGGCATGTGGCAGACGAAGAAGATTTCGGGGTGATAGCCACCACACATGACCAAAAGCTGCTGAAATACGCAGAGGCGTCGGCTATACACGCGGGTAAACCACACATGTGTAAATAAATAGACATGAAACATGACAATGTGCCTTGTGTATTTCCAGATCTAAGGATTCGTCATGCACCTGGCGAGATTCAGCGAATATCCAAACAATGAATTGTGCAATATAATGTTTGTGTCTTCATTTATCAAATGTCAGCATTTTTCTACTTCTTGGTGCATTGTACTCTAAGACGTTGTATGTAACATTTACGTTTAAATCCCCGAATTATCTTCTATCATCATCATCAAGTGCCGTGCCGGCTGGCGTAGGCGTTCATGGCTCTCCACATATCTCGGTCTTTGGTGTTCTAGATCAACTCTGCTGATGATATTCCTCCATGCCACCGTCTCAATCCGCCCAGCATCATTTCTCTTGGTCTGCCTCTGCCTCTCTTTCCCTCTATCTTTCCAGTTGTCACGATGTCCCCCAATGCCTCTCTTCTTATCACATGACCAAAGAAAGCTGTTTTATCTTCTATAGGGATAGCCAAATTGCCCACAGCTCATATCCCTATTTTGCTACAAGAAAGATGTTATTTTCTGAAACAGTTTTAATTTGTGTGCTCGTGTTGAACATTAGGTTCATAATACTTACAATATCTTCTTCTTCTTCTTCAGCATTCCGAGCCATTGAGGTTCTTTGCTGCAGATACAAGCCGTCTCCATTCGTCTCTCTGGTTGACCTTCTCTTGCCAGTCGCTGATTCCAAGTGCTTGTAGGTCTGTATATATATTATCTCTCCACCGTCTTCTTGGTCTACCTCAGGGTCTGCGGTCATTTATTTCCTGAGTGTAAGCGAGTTTTGTTTCCCTATTATTTTCCATTCTTTCTATATGCTCCAGCCATTGCAGTCTATTAGACTTCATGATACCAGTGATTAGCGGGGACCTAAACAGATCTTAAATGTCTTTGTTACTTCTTCTTTTCCACTCTCCACTTTGTGTATCCCTAATTGGCCCAATATAATGTCTCCTAATACTTAATGGTGTTATGTGACACTAGAAAATTTGTGGGAGTCAGAAGAAATTAAACTTAGCACAAAACTTGAATATTCAAGTCTAACGTTAAATCATTATAACTGTATGGATCAGAAACACAGAGAACAATTAAAACTATTACAAATAAACTATAAATATTCATTAATTGGTGCCTGCTCAAAATAGAAGGAATAAAATGGTATGACAGAATCTCATATGTGGAGCTTACAGAGAAAACTAGACAAATATCAGTGAACCAAGAGTTGAAGAAACGATGCTGGGTACTGCAATACATTGAGAAAACTAAACAATTATACATTAACCAAGAGGTGAAGAATCGATGTTTGTAGGCCATACATTGAGACAATTAGACACATATAAATTAACAAAGAGGTGAAGAATCGATGCTGGGGAGGTCATACGTTGAGAAATCTAGACACATATAAATTAACCAAGAGCTATATAGTCGATGCTGGGTAGGCCATACATAGAGAATACTAGACAAATATAAATTAACCAAGAGTTGAAGAATCGATGCTGGGTAGACCAAACATTGAGAAAATTAGACAAATGTACATTAACCAAGAGGTGAAGAACCGATGCTGGGTAGGCCATACATTGAGACAATCCGAGAATAGAGAAGCCGTAGCCTGAAACCCGCAAGGCAAAAGAAATAGAGGAAGATCTAAAAACTCACGTGATGAGAGGTAGAAACAGAAATGAACAGTATAGGAAGGGCATGGACAGAGCTGCATGGGATAGATAAAGATAAGGGTGATTGGAGTGAGTGTGAGTTGGTTAAAGGCATATCCCCCCAAATGAGGGATAGAGAACAGAAGAAGAAGAAGAACTCTTAGTAATTTTGGAAGTAGTGATTGTAATGTTGACATATTAAATCTGCCAACATTGGCGTTTTGATCACAACCATTAGGTAACACTGACTCCACGCCATCTACAATTCCGGGACGTATTTTGACAAGTGCCTGGTGGTTTTTTGCTCTCATTCTCATCTCATCATACACAGCCAACCTTGCTGCCTTCCTCACTGTGAAAAAAATCAACACACCCATTAAGGTATGAACTGTTGCCGTTACGTGTCAGTGCATTAAAGAGAGATGGGCATAAAGAGACAGAGACGCGGGCAGAGAGATAAAAAGAGACTGTGTGCACAAAAGAGACAGACAGAGGGACAGGCACAGATAAGCAGACTGAGGAAACAGACAAAGAGAGACAAACAGTCACAGAAAGAGAGAAAAAAGTCAAAAAGCGACATACACATAGAAACAGACTGGGGGATGCAGTGAGACACAGGAGAGACACAGAAAGGGTCAAGGGGATAAAAAGAGACAGATAGGGAGAAATAGAAGGCAGAAAGTCAGACAGAGAAAGACAGACAGAAACATAGAGACATAGAGAAAGACAGAGAGACAGACAGGCACAGAGATACACAGAGAGTGTTTACTGAGCCTATATTTGGCTTAGTATTAGTCAAGGGTAACTTCCATCTCCTCAAGCACCCCAGTCATATCGAGTAGATCGCATAAGGAGATCCTTACACAGTGAACGAACTCCGTAGCACCAGCGAGTATTCCAGAATCACAGTTGCCATGCATATTCTTGTGTGGGTAGATTTTCTCATTCTGAAATTTTGTCTGAGCGGCGGCTTATACGTCCTGCCCTTTTCGATCTCTAAGTTCGAGGGATTCACGCGTGTGCAGCGTGCTATTATCATGCTGGACAATGATTAATGAAATTATTGGGAGGTTGGAAAATCTGTTAGGATGATGATGACAATATCGTGGACAGATAAGAACACAAACGCCCGGTATTACGCCCCTTGGGAGTTACTAGATCAATTATAAAAACTATCATGAAATGCCAAATGAAATAGTATGTGCATATCAACAGAAGAGATGCTTAAGAAACCGTACATTGTTATTGGGAAATACTAGACAGGAAACATACACAAAGATATAGGAAGGTATACGAGTATATATGTTAAATGCTTAAACGGCTGGACAACGATTAATAATTGGTAAATTTCAGTCTGTAACAGATCTGGCCCAACAAACAAAGATCAAGTATGGAACCGTGAAAGACAGCGGCATAATGTCGTTCTTCAAGAACACAAACATAGAACACTTCTCCAAAATGTGGTCACAGATGTCGGAGATAGACCCAGACTCCATGGTGGACAATACAACAGAAGGGTACAAGAAAGTAAGTTTGTTGACATTGACAACATCAGTCCTGCGCTTGTTTCACTGTATCATGGGGACCAGCTGGTTAGTCAGTCCGTCATCAAGCGAGGTGCACTGTTTTGTCAAGTCTGTGGCTCAGTACATTCGGTTTCGACAAGCATTTTTCTGGTTTGCTTTCCCTAGACTGATTATCTCCAGTCATTTTATAAGGTGGCAGATTTATGTTTCATTTCGTCGTCTGGCCTTTGTCCCTTGACCTGTCAGTCATGGAAGACCCCATTAGCCAATAGCATCTACGCTACCGTCGACATAGAACTTGGACTTTCTTCTATGAATAGCAGAGCAAAACTGGCCAGAGCATGAGATAGCCATTGTCTTGCCAACACCTAAAGGAAATTGACTAAAATGGGGCAGGTTATGTATTGGACGTGCTGTAGATGTCATTCTTCAAGTGTGCAGGCCCACAGGCATCCATCTTGGAAGTGAGTGGATGCCATTGTCAGCAGATACTCGTACCACCATCTCTGCTGTATGACGTTTGACGGAAGTCGTAGACAGCAAAACTGGGCTGCAATGAGCACTGAGGTCAAAGCACTAATAGATTAAAACACTGGGAAGAGAGAGAGAGGGAGAGAGAGAGAGAGAGAGAGAGAGAGAGAGAGAGAGAGAGAGAGAGAGAGAGAGAGAGGGAGGGAGGGGAGGGGGGTGACCCTCTCGTGTTTACAGATGCTCTGTGAGCATGACAAGCGGAATGTATGGCCATACTCAGTAAGAATGAGCTGCAAAACTTGTCAGGGAAGCAAGCGTGCGTTTGTTATGACAAGTAGCCTCAGAATGGAAACAATAGCAGTAATCAATGTACCCCTTTATCAGATCCGAAAAATCTGCCACAGAAGTCACGCTGTTTTGAAACTTCTTACTCCACTAATACTCTTGCTGGACTGACAGACATGCATCACCATACTGGACCTTCATTCGCCGATGAATTTCTATAGGTTTCACCCCTTCACTAATAAAATAAAAACGGATGGTGCATGTACAAAGTGGGGAGGCCATCTTTAAACTGTCCTTATGACATCACTGTGTTCGTCTGCACTGTGATGTCACGTGCTTAACACTCATGACATCCTTAACGACAATATTTACAGGTTATAAGAAAATGGCATGCTTATTGTAATTTCTATCGCACTTTTAAGGTTTTCATTTGAAGCCTCCTTGTATATATACTTGCTTTGTGTACATTTATATTTGTGTTTATATTATACATGATCCTTGTGTGTGTACATCTGACTTCATTGGGTCAATCTGGCATCTGTGATTCAGTTTTAGAATAGCATTGGCTATGGTGTGAGTTTATACTGTTGATATGTCTTGCTTCTCAATGTGATGTCTTTGTGAAGACACGTCCGGGAATTCTGTGATTTGTATGTGGACCTGTCTAGCTTTTCTGTGTGGTTTTTCTTTATTTAAGAATGTCTGGTTGTCATGTAACTGTGTCTTGTAGATATATCTAGAACTATTGTGAGATTTCTTTCTGTAACAGACCAAAGTATGTGAGTTGGAATGTGGCCAATGTTCCATCACAATGCCTGGGCAGAGCTTCAGAGAAACAAGTGGTGCCCAAAACGGCATGTTCTCTCTCTCGGACTAATCTCGTGTATTCCAGAGGAATGGGTAACCAATACGTCTGGCACAAGGTAGGCTGCAGACGCTGGCGGCACAGCGTCAATCCTCCGAATCCTCGCCACCACGAGCAGATGGCGAGTGATGGCCAGACCCTGGAACCCAAGGGACCCGGCTTAGAGGCGTTCAGCCAAGTCCCACAGGTGAGGGCCTCGTACGCGATCGGACCGTAAGGGCGCGTACTTCTGTCAGTCACAGTGTCCGGACCTGTGTAAAGCGTGCACTACCGTTAGACTCCCCGCCTGACTTTTGCGGAACCCGAGACTAACGGGATTTGGCCCGTCAAAGGTATTGCAGGAGATTTTGTTCGTCTGTTGCGAGCAAATCTCCCGCCCCGTCCTTCCACTGTGCGGCTCTCGCGACCAGCGAGAATAGGCCCGCCGGAGATAATGCTCGTCTTTTGCGGGCAAATCTCTACCGATACGACTGCATAAGTAAAGAAACGATAAAAGTAGTGGTATTCAAATTGCGTTTGCGCTCCCATCTATGCTACACCCTTCATGTGTCTTCACAAAGTCGGACTAGAGTCAAGCTTAACAGCTCAACAGCAGTATATATATATATCACTTTAGCTAATTATTTCTTAAACATAATTAAATGTTTCTGGTGACTCAGTCTGTTAACCGTGTGCTACCAAGGCCCATAATGGAGGAGAAGGAGAGTAAGACTGGCACCTGCCATGTATGTCGTAAGAGGTGATCAATGGCGCTGTGGCATGACACTGGTCACCCCATATCTTAAAAAACTTTAGCGGTAAAATCAAACTAATCACGAACAAGTTAAATGAACAGAAAAGGAATAGGAGAAGTCATGGGAGAAGTCATGGGAAAAGTCCTGACAGAACCTGCAGGAGATAGCAAAGGACAGTAGGACTTTGGGTTAGTTGGTTCAGGACCTATGCTCGACTCGGGGATGAAGGGCAGAAAACGAAAAGGTTACATACAATGCCTGCCCTAGAAAAGTTAGCATTGTCGACTTTAAGTAAAATGTTTACATTACGTATGCGTACCCTAGAAAAGTTAGCTTTACCGTGCTTGAAGTAAAATGTTTACATTACTTATGCATGCTCTAGAAAAGTTAGCCTTGCCGTCTTGACGTAAAATGTTTACAGCCGTCATTAACTGATTCAGTGCCGAAGGATTATACATCGCCAAATGTAGCCATTTGGACAGAAGGACGATGTATCGCCATACTGAGGTCAACTTGTTATTTGTTTAGGTGTCTTTCGCAATTGTAATGCTTCATATAATGGAAGTTTAATTAAAGTACTAGTATCATTTGAGCGTATACCACTGTTTTATCCAAACCTACTGTTTTGTTTGACACTGAATGAGTTAAATAACCATGTGTCCATGTCTCCTGTACCTGTCCCTTACTGGTGTGATGATCGTTCCACTGTTGAAGGTGAAAGAAGGAGACTACGCCTTCTTCTGGGATACCACCGTGAACAAGTATCAGACGATTGTCGACTGTGACGTCATGGAGATAGGCCCAGCGTTTGACCCCAAGGGGTTCGGAATTGGGGTGCCTCCAGGTGCTACATACAGGGAAGAACTCACCATGGCAATTCTCAAACTTAGTGATCGTGGAAGCCTTCATGAGTTAGAAACCAGGTAAGCGGGAATAGATGTTAATAAATATGGAACCAGGTCATAGTGTAGCTCAGGATGCATGTTAAAGTTAGTTGCATGTCTGTTACCGGGACGTCGCAGTCAACTATAGTATAGCTATAGTTCTTGACTGTGTGATTTACATGTAATATTTATGTTCAGTAGTTTGCAAAAGCTTTCTAAACGACTGACGTTCATACTTCTAAATCAACACATGATGGTCTGCTTCCAAATCGTCGGCGGCTGATTTTGAACCCACGGGTCGCTGTATCGGGGAATTGTTAAACACATTCACTACCTCAAAGCAACAGGCTGGCCGGATTGCATGACACTGAGGAATATTGAGAATACAATTTTCAACCTGATTTCGGTGACTCTACTGCGATGTATGTAGTCTGTATGGTGCCAGTACAGTCACCTTCCCAAAGTAAATGTTCCTTGCACACGCCCTTAACGCGCATAAGGCATACTGTGTTAGACCCATATCTGTACAGACCAGTCGGCACTCGCTGGGTGATGTGGCCAGTCTCACAGCGGCGTCTTTACTTCCAACGACATTTCCTAGTACCCATTTTAGGCTGAGTTTACTTGTTTTAGACTGAGTTGACTTTTTAGACTGAGTTGACTTTTTAAGCTGGGAGTGAAGGTCAGATTTAAAAATGTGAATCTGATCCATTGTCATGACAATGGATCGAGCTGGCGGCCTGCGTCTAGCCACTACGCTACCGTGGCTCCCCACCCGCCCACAGAAATCGCAGACATTCATTCTAGCAAAGGGGATTAGAAAATGGGATGTTTAGAAAGCACAAGATATACTTGAACCTAGATGACTTAGTCTAGACAGTGAACTAACTAGGTCGCGTGTCTAACCAGTTGCGATGCAATGTGCATTCTAATGAATACCATGGACAGACAGAAAAGCCAATGAGCAAATCCTACAAGAAGCAAATGAGTACCGTCATCTGGTTAGAGAAAATCGACATAGATAGTCACCATTTTTGGACACATTATAAGAAGAAATAAATGAGAGAACTTTGTGATAACTTGCAAGATTGAGGGAAAAAGAACAAGGGAAGGCAGAGAAATAAATATCTGGATGGCTTGGCCACTTAGCATGGTCGAGATAAGAATACGGATCTGATCCACGACTCTGGTAATCATGCGAGATGACCGCCCATGGTTTTCAACATGGCACATCATGATGATGAATGTGCATTCTAGGATTGTTATTAATTTCCAAGAGACAAAAATCCGTTGACTTACAGGAAACTGGAGCCCATGGTCCACTAAAATACTGCAGTTCGTTTGTGTACTCAAATATAGCTTAAAGACTTCACGATATACGATTCGTTAACAGAATTCAGAAACAGGACTCTGGTATGCGCATCATACACCGTGATTTTTGTTATCAAAGTTAGACGTCACTTATCCATCTTACGAATGGGTGGCATTTTACTGTTTTCATTTTTTTCTTTCTTTTTTTTTTTTTTCCTTTTTTTGGGTAGTATATTAGCCATGTTACTTTATGTGAAGCACCACCAAATGTTAGTCGTTATACTGACAAATTAATCGTACTTGCTGTCAATTGACGAAACTAACACTAATATAACATAACATAAATATTATCAGATATACGGATGGTTGCAGACATCCATCGTGATCTGCAACATTTAGAAGATAAGGTTATTGTACACAGTTAACACCTATGGTTAGAATTAAATTGTAAGAAAACACAGATTGTGTCGTCTCGAAGAAGAATGAAATACTACAATGTAACATCCAAGTAAATGGCAAGATTCTGAAGCTAGTGAATGGATATTACAACTATCTCGGAACAATCAGACCATCAGATGAGAGGTGCCTTGAGGAGATTAGAACAAGAATGGAAAAGGTAGACTTTTGCAAGACAGGAAACATACTGACGATGCAAAGTTGTTAAATGCGATGAGTGAAAAGAGTTTTGAATTGCTATGAAGGACAACTACTGTTATATGTGTATGACACGTGGAAAATAGCAGACAAGCTAAGAAACATCTAATGGCAGTGGAAATGTTGCTTCTGTTGAACATGCCAAGACGACCATGGACGAACACCTAGAAAAACAAAAACAAACAAACAAACTAATGAGGTATTCCTAGAAGAAGAAAAAATTAAAACCGCAACTTGATTCGATAATTTAGGCTTAGACACTGGAGATATTTTGGACCCATTATGAACAGAAATAAACTGGAGAACATGATGATAACTGACGCGATTGATGATGGAGAAAATACCTGAATTGCTTTGCTACATCACATAATGGGAACAAAAACACACGCCTGATCAAAGACAGGTGATCTTGTGACATTGCTATTATGACCACCTACGCTTACCGGCATAGCACATGATATTATATCACAAACATGTTTTTCACTTTCATCGTTTCTCATCCAGTCTCTCATTGTTACTTTAAGCATCCTGCGCAGGTAGTTCATCCCTGTTGTTGAGATTGTTGCTAAAGAGTGACATATTATTTTACTTCCGTATGCTGCAATTCTGTTTGCTGTGACACCCAGATGGTGGGACAATCGCAACTGCCCAGATCTAACAAAAGCATCAACAGACGAGACTTCATCGCTGCAAATTGAGAATGTAGCCGGTGTGTTCTTCATCCTTGTTGGCGGTATCATCATTGCAGCTGTCGTCTGTTTGGGGGAATATTTTGCTAATGCAATGATACGAGCGTCCAAACTGGTAAGTTGTAAGAGAGATTAAGATGTGCACAAACATTACACTTTTATATGTAAAATTCCGTGTTTATATATATAAATAGATTTACTTAAATGTCCTTTACAGTAGGTCACATTCAAAGTCAGCATTTTTGGCTACTTGTCATTTTACAAGGCAAGTTCAATGGTTTGTCATTGCTTTATGGACGACCAACGCGTGTGCCATTATTAAACATCGACACAGGACTATCTGCTTCCAAATCGTCTGCAGCTGATTTTGAACGCGGTATCCGTGATTGTGAATCGCGTTCGCTACCCTTCCGCCACAGACGAGGGCGACATTAGTGTATATAAACATAACATTTTATATGTGAAAGTCAGTACTGAGATATTTAAATAGGGTCATTTACTTATTTACACTTGTTAATGTTACAAAGCCGGCTTCGTGGCTTAGAGGTTATGACTTTTCTCCGTAATCTCGTATACTCTCGTCGGTAACGTGATGACGGTTCAAATCAGCAGTGGTTCGAATCGCATCGGTAACTTACGGGGTATGTGAGCCGGCCGCTCAGAAAGCAATGGCAAACTACTGAGCGTAATCTTGCCAAGAGATCAACATACAGCTGAAAGATGCTGGTGTTGACAGCTAAGTCCTGTAAAGGATATGCTAAAAAAAAAAAAAATGTTACAAAACAAAACGGGAACGAATCATTTTAAAGACTGTTTGGTCTTAGAAGGAACAATAAGCAGATAAGCAGATGGCCATCCGATGACAGCAGACATGGATATCCGGGGAAGCTGGAAAGAATACCATACAAAGAATAAAACAGTGAAGCTGACTAAAGCTTTAACACATCAGCAATCAGTAACGTTACTATCTATGATGTATTATTAATGCATCACCTCTATTCTGTTATTGTAATTTAAACAAGCCGGTTTTATGTATGTGTTAGTTAGTATTCAACAGATCATTATCGTTGCACATCCAATTATTAGCCCACATGTGTGCAGATCCCCTTTTCAGTATCCCACGTATTGTGTAGCGACTGACCACATCAGTTCTGCGTCGGATGACTGTTCTTCTTTGGCTTCAAGCATGGCGTTCTTGTGCAGCTTGACTTCCTTGACTTGATGTTCTTGCAGACTGGTCAAAGTTACAGAATCACATCCATCGCTTGGCTCATTTACTTGTCCTGCATATTCTTGAGGGCGTTCAGGATGACATCCTGGTATAATGCTCGTCAGCTCCTTGCAGCAACCAAGAAATCTACTCGCTTGTTTTCTCTTACCCCCGTGTGTCCTGGCACAGACATGAAACATATATTATTCATCCTTGGCCTCCTGTGAGATTCAAGCCACTGGAAATTTAAAAAAAAAAGAAGAGGAAGAAGAAAAATTGCCATTTTCATCATATCTGTACCTAAAGCAGTACAATGTTAGTGTTGTTCAGAAATAACCCAAGTATATGGACTGCTGTCATTTTGTATTGTGATGTGTGCATGGGTAGAAGTAGATGTAAATAGCGTTAGCTGTCATAGTGTTGTGTTTGTTGGTTAACAAATTATTATTATTATTATACACATAGGCACAGGAAGCTTTCATAAATGTTTTAAAAAATAAATTAGAAGCTATAGAGAATTAATTCTAACATGGGGGAAGACATAATACTTTGCTGAGTAAATATATTGAAAGATCACAGTGAAGATACAAGAGTGAGGCGCAATAATATTAAATCAATAAATAGTTCGTCAGTGTATCAAGGACAGATGTCTAAATCTCTGATACGGACGTTAAAACAAGGAAAATAACAACATTTTCCCGACACTAAATTTATGGGCACTCACAAAGCATTATTTATGGTGGAATAAAAGGTTACAAGCACTTTATAACAGTTATCGATACAAAATATTGTTCTATTGCAACTTCTTCTTCTTCTTCAGCATTCCGAGCCATTGAGGTTCTTTGCTGCAAATACAATCTGTCTCCATTCGTCTCTCTGGTGGACCTTCTCTTGCCAGTCGTTGATTCCAAGTGCTTGTAGGTCTGTATGTATATTATCTCTCCACCGCCTTCTTGGTCTACCTCGGGGTCTACGGTCATTTATTTCCTGAGTGTAAGCGAGTTTTGTTTCCCTATTATCTTCCATTCTTTCTATATGCCCCAGCCATTGTAGTCTATTAGCCTTCATGATACCAGTGATTAGCGGGGACTTAAACAAATCATAAATGTCTTTGTTACTTCTTCTTTTCCACTCTCCACTTTGTGTATCCCTAAGGGTCCAAAGATGCGTCTTAAAATTTTGTTCTCAAAGGTTTGTAACAAGGCTTCGTCTCCTTTCGTTGTACTCCAGGTTTCAGAGCCATACAGCACAACTGGTCTGATCAGTGTTTTGTATATTGTGATTTTGGTGTTACGAGATAGCGCCTTTGATTTTAGTAGATGTTGTAGTGCATAGTATATCTTATTTCCAGAGTTGATTCTAGTTTGTATTTCTTCCCTTATGATGTTGGAGCAGTTGAAGATTGTACCCAGGTATTTGTATGTTTCCGTTCTTTTAATGGTCATATTATCTATTTGTATGTGGCCAGAGTTTTTAGCCATTCCGTCTCTTGAAATTACCATATATTCTGTCTTATCTTGGTTGATAACCAGCCCCATCTGTTGGGCTTTTTCCTTTAAGTGAGTCAATATTTCTAATGTCTTTTGTTCACTTTGCCCTATAATATCTATATCATCTGCATAACCAAGCAGCTTGGATGTTCCTCCAATATCACATTCCTCCTTTACCTTCCTTACAACTTTCTCTAGAGCCAGATTGAAGAGTAGCGGCGATAGTGCATCACCCTGTTTCAAGCCAGATGTTATTTTGAAGGGGTCTGATTTCCTGCCTTTATATGTTACTATATTATAAGTATCTTCCATGCATAGTTTGGTCATGTTAATTAACTTCCTTGGTATTCCAAATTCCTGCATAACATTCCATAGACTATTCCTATGGACACTATCATAAGCCTTTTTAAAATCCACAAAAAGGCTTATGATAGTGTCCATAGGAATAGTCTATGGAATGTTATGCAGGAATTTGGAATACCAAGGAAGTTAATTAACATGACCAAACTATGCATGGAAGATACTTATAATATAGTAACATATAAAGGCAGGAAATCAGACCCCTTCAAAATAACATCTGGCTTGAAACAGGGTATTGCAACTTCGAAGCAAAATAATTTCTAAAGAAGTACAGCGAATACAGGAAGTCCTAACTTCTGCACAGTTAACAATTAGTTTCTAATACCAGCAATATATTCTATGCATGTTCGCGGATTTGATTCATAGTAAAATTGTTCAATAACTTTAAAACAAATTAATTATAACAGAAATAGATTCATTCCATAAAATGGAGGAAGTAAAATGTAAATGCATGATCATTGTCATAGAGTTCTGTTTACGAGGTCTGTTCA
>JACEFZ010028276.1:0-5000 GCA_014155875.1 Cepaea nemoralis | reverse complement strand
ATCGTTTTGGATCTAATCTATTCTAGTTACATTTACAATTCATCCTAGGCACTTAATTTACTCGTAAGTTCTTTCAGTTGATTTTGTCTTATTTGTTGTTAGATCCATCTCTAACATTAGTCATGTAATGTTGGATAGGTAAAGGCTGAACAGCGTTCTACTCATTAATGGTATTACTAAATTCAAAGTTCATACTTAGTCATATTAGCCATACGTGTACCAATAGCCACTTATTCATACATGTACCAATAGCCACTAATTCATACATGTACTTTCTTTACATGAACACAGGGCAACAACAACAAGCCAGCTGACTCTCAGCATTGTTCAGAGGCGCCATCTTTTTTGTGATATCAAGACACACTGGAGGACATTGCATCGGATTATCTTTAAATGTTCCTAGGTACTATGGTCAGGCTACCATCAGGGAAGAATGGTCACACTGTAACCTGCATACATGTCGTAAGAGACGATGAGGGTGATTGGCATGCGACTGGGTACATTATCCTGCAGAATCCAGCCAACCATGAACAGTGGGCTGGGCGCGTGTTGGTTGATGGGCGTGTCTTCCACTGGGAGATAACCAGAAGAAGATGTCACTTGAAACGTTAGCATTCTGGCATGTTTGACATGTGCAGTAATTATTTAAAACCTGTTTGTCACAACATGCCAGAACTTGACTTGTTCGTAAAATAAACTTGTTTGTTTGAACTATCATCAGCATGTGCCCTGACAAATGGCGTAGGCATTCGGGTATCTCGACAGATCTCCTTGGATCTGCACAGTTTTCCTACGTGTTCTGGATCAATTCCGCTGATGATTTCCTCCAAGCCACCGTCTTAGGCCAACCGGCATCATTTCTATGTTTGCCTCTGCCTCTTCTGCTGCTGATCTTTCCTGTCATCACGATGTTTTCTAAGTATTCCTCCCCAAGACGCTTGACGGCAAAAGCGAAAGTTAATGGTTGATGATGATGATGATGATGATGATGATGATGATGATGATGATGATGATGATGATGATGATGATGATGATATTTTCCAAAATTTCCTCCCCACAAATAAATACACATAGTATTGTCTGGCACTCATATGGTGCTATCTCAATGGTTTGATACGAATTCTGTCCGTATTCCATAGTTGTTGGTTCATCTGTATGATAGACATGACTAATGAAGACACTTTTTTTTAGGAGTATCTAGTTGGTCATGCGTCGAAGTACACTTGTTCCTGCAGCGAGGCGCCGTCGTCATTTGGAGTGACTGGTTCGAGTCGCGGTAGGTAATTATAGCTATCATATTTTGTGCTGTCTGGTGCATCCTCTAATCTCTACTTATTTCTTCTCCTTCTGTGAGCGACATACAATACTATGTGTATTTACCACGATGATTACAAAGATCAGTGGTTGAAGAAACAGAGGCGGGCAAAGAGAAAGGACACTTGATAGTCCAAGACACTTGATTGTCTAAGACACGTGATGGTCTAAGACACTTGATGGTCTACGACACTTGATTGTCTAAGACATGTGATGGTCTAATACACTTGATGGTCTAAGACACTTGATGGTCTAAGACACTTGATTGTCTAAGACACGTGATGGTCTAATACACTTGATGGTCTAAGACACTTGATGGTCTAAGACACGTGATGGTCTAAGACACTTGAGGGCTAAGACACTTGAGGTCTAAGATGCGTGATGGCCTAAGACACGTGATGTTCTAAGACACGTAATGGTCTGAGAGACTTGAGGTCTAAAATGCGTGATGGTCTAAGACACGTGACTGTCTAAGACACGTAATGGTCTAAGACACTTGAGGTCTAAGATGCGTGATGGTCGAAGACACATAATGGTCTAAGACACTTGAGGTCTAAGACACTTGAGGTCTAAGATACTTGAGGTCTAAGATGCGTGATGGTCTAAGACAAGTGATGGTCTAAGACACGTGATGGTCTAAGACATGTGATGGTCTAAGATACGTGATTGTCTAAGACAAGTAATCGTCTAAGACACTTGAGGTCTAAGACACTTGAGGTCTAAGATGCGTGATGGCCTTGATTGTCTAAATCACTTGATGGTCCAAGACGCTTGATCGTTTAACATGCATATGGTCTATGACGTTTGGTGGTCTACAAAGTTTTATAGTCTATGGCGCTTTATGGTCTCCGACGATTTATGGTCTATGGCGATTGATGGCCAACGAGTTTTATGGTCTATAACTCTTGATTATCTACGACGCTTTATCGTCTATGACGCGTTATGATCTATGCTGCATTTCGTTCCAAGACGCTTGATTGTCTACCATGATTTATAGTCTATGACGCTTGATGATATACAACGCTTTATAGTCTACGACGCTTGATGGTCTACAACGCTTTATGATCTATGTAGCTTGATGGTCAACAATGGATGGGATGTCATTAACAGAACTAATCTAGAACAAGGGCCCAGATCTGTTGAGAGATATGAGTAACTAAGCCACTTGCGAGGCATAAGATATTGATGATGAAGTCAAATAGCTACAACGACATTTACATGCTTGAAAAGTAATAGAAGAAAAATTAGTTTAGACAAACTGAGTTAGACACAAAGTTGTTTGTTAACAATGGACTATTTAAAAAAAAAGTTAGTTGCATATCCTTACAGGACGTCACAGTCAACACCAGCATTTTTTTCTGTCTGTGATTTCAAGGTAAGTTTACGTTCAGTAGTTTGCATTGCTTTCTGAACGACCAGCATTCATACCATTGAATGATAATCAACGCAAGCTTGCTTACAAACTGTTTTTCGGATATGGTATGCGGGATTGCGAAATGTGTTAGTAACCCCTTTGCTTTATTGTTTGTGAATGTGATAAATGTGAATATTGCATGTAACATTTTCTGTTCTTGTAACTTCAATGATGTCAGTGAACCGCTGCTGCTCATAGCTAGGCGGCCGTAATTTACTCTCACAAAATGCTGCAGTTATATGTACAAAGTGAACAACATTCATTCCATATGGTTATCATTACGTGCTTGCTTATACGATGTTTAATATAAGGAATACTTGTTTGCCTGTAAGTTGCTGGGGAGTATGTGAGGACATGCTGAGCACTCGTTAGTAATCATTAGAAGGAAATTAGCCGTCAAGTATTGAGATTAAACAAAAGTGAAAGGGAAAGACATTTTTTCACGCTAAACATAGTGGGTATTTGGTGCTAGCCTTATATATTTAGACCAATCGACACTGGACTGGTGATATGGTCAGTATCACTTTGGTCGCCTGTGGTTCTCAGGAAACCCCTGGTACCTATTTTAGGCTGGATGGAACTGGCAGCCCAGGTCACTTAATGACATCACCATCTCAGAGCCGACTGAAACATACGATCACCGGTCTGGCAGGTAAGCTGCTAGCCGCTGCTCTAGGGCTGCTTCCGTTGAGATTATAGTCCTTATGTTTGGCCGTGTGTTTGTAGTTTCTCGCTTCACACGGTGAGCATATTCGGTCATGTGTTTATAGTTTCTCGTTACACATGTTGGGTATATGTTGTCAAGTGTTTGTAGTTTCTCTTTCCTCGTAGTGAGAATATATGGGCGAGTGTTTGTAGTTTCTCGCTATACACGTTGAGAATATTTGGTCATGTGTTTGTAGTTCCTCTCTACATACATTGAGCATATTTGGTCATGTGTTTGTAGTTTCTCTCTACACACATTGAGCATATTTGGTCATGTGTTTGTAGTTTCTCTCTACACACATTGAGCATATTTGGTCATGTGTTTGTAGTTTCTCTCTACACACATTGAGCATATTTGGTCATGTGTTTGCAGTTTCTCTCTACACACGTTGGGGATATTTGGTCATGTGTTTGTAGTTTCTCTTTCCTCGTATTGATAATAGATGGTCAAGTATTTTAGTTTCTCTTTTATCGTAGTGGGAATATTTGGTCAAGTGTTTGTAGTTTCTCTTTCCTAGTAGTTAGAATATATGGGCAAGTGTTTGTAGTTTCTCTCTACGCACATTGAACATATGTGGTCATGTGTTTGTAGTTTCTCTCTACACACATTGAACATATGTGGTCATGTGTTTGTAGTTTCTCTCTACACATGTTGGGTATATTTAGTCAAGTATTTGTAGTTTCTCTTTCCTCGTATTGATAATATATGGTCAAGTATTTGTAGTTTCTCTTTTATCGTAGTGAGAATATTTGGTCAAGTGTTTGTAGTTTCTCTTTCCTAGTAGTTAGAATATATGGGCAAGTGTTTGTAGTTTTTCTTTCCTCGTAATGAGCATATGCTCGTATGAGTAGTTTCTCTCGTTTTTAATCTGGTTATGATTTATGTAGTTTCTTTCTTTCAGTACTGAGTTTATTTGGTCATGTAGTATGTCGTTTTTCTCCCCAGTAATGTGGTTATTTAGGTATGCGATTGTAGATCAGTATTTAAATATTTGGGTTAGTATGTCTAGTTTCTATCTTCTAGTATTCAGATATGCGGGCTTGTATTTCTATTTTCTAGCTTCTGGTATTCAGACAATTTAGACTTGTGTTTCCAGATTTCACCTTCTAGCATTGAGATATTTGGGCTTCTGTTTCTTGTTTCTGTCATTGTCATTTACTGCCAATATAGTACCTTGCGGTGTATGGCAGAGAGGTCTTTGAGCCTAAGAAATTAAGGCTACCTGGCTAGTGCAGTCGCCGCGAACTGTGCAGGTTAGAATGTTCTTTTTGCCCCCGACAGAAAAAAAAAAAATCCCAAAACTTACCGAGGGATCGAACCCTGGTCTCCCGGATGAGAGCCCGGCGTTCTAGCCACTCGGCCAACCGTTCCTGTTGTTTCTTGTTTCTATCTTTTAAAAATAGCATACCAAACTAGAAAAATGGAAACGTATCTGCTTACAGAAAATGTAGGTATACGAAAAACAACTTACATTTATTTTACCCAAACTCAAAACAAATAAATAGTAAATAGTTTCTAACCTCAAGGAGGGAAATCGTAGCACAAGCAGTCGTACAAAATAAAAAA
>JACEFZ010028275.1:0-285452 GCA_014155875.1 Cepaea nemoralis | reverse complement strand
ACACAATTGCGTTTTGACAAAAAAACCAACTTACCCGTAGCGTACTTTGATCCACAGCCTGGGGAGTACACATTCAAGCACTTGGCTATGACATCCTTGCGCTGGACTGGAATAAATATTGCGGTACTGGTTATGCGGAAATGCTAGTCAACAATACATTTTGAGTTATGTGAAATAAAAAACAGTACATGGCTAGAAGTGAGGAAACAAAGCCATAACAAGATATACACAGAAAGCACAACGTTTGCACAGCAGAAGGTGAGGGCATTTGTCATAGTTAGTTTATAGATGAAAGTTCATAAACAGCAAAGTTATCACCAAAGCTGTTTCGTTTTGTGAACTTTCATCTCTAAACTAATTAATATATATATATATATATATATATTATAATATAATATATATATATATATATAGATATATATATATATATATATATATATATACTAGCTGCCCGGCCCAGGCTTCGCCCAGGCTCTGGCGGGGATCTATCTATCTATCTATGTATCTGTCTGCTTGTCTGTCTGACCCGGCCCGGTTTCGCCCAGTCCCTGGCGGGGAGCGTCTCATTAAATTCATATAAGTAGTCATTATACATTCAAATACATTCTCTAAGCAGTACAGAGTATGCGTTCGGCCCCTGGGCCCTCGCAGCTAATTTATTGGTTGCAGCTAGAAAATTTCATTTAATGTTAGGATTATTTAGTTTTTTAAATGTTGACGTATAATTTTTAAGTTATGGTCGAACACCAAATTTGATGTCTAATGTAGTGCTTTTTGATAAACAATATTTTTTGTTTTTCTGTCTGGTGCGTACACAAATAAATCCGAAGGTTTTCCAACGCGTGAGCAGGCCACATATAGCTGTCCATGTGTGAAGCACGGATTTTCCAAATTTAGTCCACACACTTGTAGCGATTGTCCCTGTGCTTTGTTGATCGTCATGGCAAATGCAAGTCGCACCGGAAACTGCAGGCGTTTGAATTCGAATGGCATGTCTGTTGGAATCATTGGGATGCGAGGCAACAGTACATCAAAGGATAGGCTTCTTCTTTTTTTAGACAAAAAAAAAAACAACAACCTGCATTTTAACAGGCGTGCTGCGTGTAAGGTATGCATAAGGTATGCACACCCACAACATTGAATGAAAAATGTGATGTTGACACACACGCGGCCAACTTTTTTTTAAAAACAAAAACAAAATCAAGAATATACCCATTTAATTGTGTACTGACCTTCTCTCTGCCAAGCGAACGGAAAAAACAAATGCTTCGATTACTTCAAAAGTTCCACTCCGAAAAAAGTACAGAAATAAAATTCTAACGTATCTAATCTAAAATAAATCCATTATTTTTAATGAACACTGGTTTTAAAAACATAAAAAGATGTGTTAGAAAATTTTCACTATTTAAATAGATGCATTACTTTTATAAAAATTATGAAAATGCCTTAAAGATTATATCATTATTTATTATAACTCATATGCCTGTAAATAACTATAGACAGAAAGTTTATAAATCTTTGAAAACAATGCAACAATCTATACATAAAATAATAGTGATGTTATTAAAAGTTATGACCCTTGAAATAACTTTTCTTATGTTAAGTCCCCTTGATGGAAACGATAAATATTAGCTGCCCGGCCCGGCTTCGCCCAGGCTCTGGCGGGGATCTATCTATGTATCTATCTATCTATCTATCTATGTTCGGCCCGTTCCCGTTAAAAATATAGATAGAATAGAAGAATAGATAGAAAATATGATTGGAAGAGATCTATCTAAAGTAAACTTGGCTCCCGTTCCCGACTATCTGTCTGTCTGTCAGTCTGACCTGGCCCGGCTGCACCTCATTTAATTCGTATAGATTTCTATCGCTAGGGGACTTAACTTAAGATATAACAATGCTACTAAAAGTTATATCCCTTTTTGTCATATATTTTTATATTTTCTTATGTTCAGTCATGTAATTACAAAATTAAATTTTAGGAAGGTAATAGCTGATAGCTGATAGATAAAACTATCACAGTTGGTTGCACAGGAATGAAAGGAAAACGTGTAGAAAATTTCATCTCAATCGGTTGGACTGTTCGCGAACGCATAAAGGACGGACATACATACAAAGCTGGTGATAATTGTGCTGTTTCGTTCTGTGAACTTTCATCTGTAAACTAACGGAGAGATGACCTCATCTTCTGCTGCACAAACATTGTGCTCGCTGTGTTTATCTTATTATAGTTTCCTCACTTCTTGCCATAAATGCACTATTATTCTTAAAAGCGGCAGTTACTTTGAGCTTCTTGATTTCTCCGTAGTTTGAGCTCAAGTGTGCTGAGTGTAGGCTAAAATAATTTTTTATGGTGTGTACATATTAGCCACTTCTGCAGCAAATATTTACACATCATGTTACCAGTTCCACAATTACATTTATCAGTATCTCCTTACAAAATTTTCAACCATAATTTCCCAACACTACTGCCCCAATACTTGATCACCAGAGCTGCACCTGTCACACCGTAGAGTGTTTCCTGACTTCTACCACGTGAATACTCCATACTTCTACCACGTGAATACTCCATACTTCTCCCACTTGAGTACTCCATACTTCTCCCACGTGAATACTCCATACTTCTCCCACGTGAATACTCCATACTTCCACCATGTGAATACTCCATACTTCTACCACGTGAATACTCCATACAAGATGTAATGTTCTGAAGTACTTTTGTTTTCCATACAGTTGCTGCATTAATCTGAACAAATCAGCATCCAAGTTGTGGCTTACTGGATAGTGAGACGCAATTTCCAAATTCCCGGCATACAGAGCTCAAAATCAGTTCCTTCGATTTAGAAACAGACCAACTTCCTTTGGTTTTGATGGTATTTTAAGTAGTACGGTGTGCTTGACTTTCCAACATGGCAATACTGCTTCTACAGAGCACCATATTACAATGTTTGTTTAAGAATGCATTGAGTTGCCATTCAGAAAACAGTGGCAAACTACTGAACTAATACTACCTAGCAAGACAAACATATAATGAATGCTAAGGTTGAAAGTGGTGTCCTGTAAAAGACATGCAACTAACAATCAGTATAAGAACCGAAACTTTAACTTCACGTGTTCCCATGTGATGATTTCACTCTCAGAACACATGTCAATGACAACAAGAGTTAATTTCTCCTGGCCAACAATACCAGCAGATAATCATCATCATCATCATGTGCCTTGCCAAATTATGTGTGTGTTGTTTTTTTAACGCTTGCTCGCTTTGAACTCAAGCATAGTCCATACACACTACATCTACTAGTGGCTGAACTGAATTTTGCATGTGGATTAATTTTCCCTATTAACAGTGTCCCTCACCATCAGGCGAACCCACTCCGATTTCAGGGGTACTTGTAATTTACGCCCCCAAGTCAAGGACGATAGGTCAACATTTTAGTCCAACTGTCCAAAGTAGGAGGTTTAACCCCTTACCACGGCATCAACCCACCAGGTGTTTAAGAACACACGCTCTTATCCATTCGGCCTTGCTGACCTACACCAACTTGTGTAAACATTCATGTCTTTCCACAAAAATTAATCCATGGCGTTCTGGATCAACTCTGCTGATGATATTTCTCCATGCCACCATCTCAGTCCATCCAGCGTCATTTCTCTAGTCTACCTCTGCATCTTGTCCCAATGATCTTTCCAGCTGCCACAATATTCATCAATGTCTCTCTTCTCATCACGAGACCAAAGAATGCTGTTCCTCTCTTATATCATCTTTCCTATAGTTTTGTATAATGTTTCATCAGCTACTTCTAGGCAATCATCAGATAATATAGAACAACAGATATTTTAAAAATCATACCTGGAGATATTTTCTTTATTCTTTGAAGATAACTCAAGGCCAGTCCATTCCATACAATCGGTGTGTCTGGATACAACCGTTTCAAGCTGTGAATCAAAGATTCAAGAGGTGGAGCTCAATAAACAGATGAACAATAATGATAAAAAGTAAACTAAACTGTCTGTAGCTCTTCGCATATTATGTACTTTATTTATTTATTTACAAAGGGTTAAGAATTGGACACGCAGGCCCGTCTAACATTCTGCCCTTCTATCACTCTCATACATTATATCATTCACACATCACTCAAGGCTAACTGAAAACAGCAACAATATAAAAGATAAGCATTATAAAGGCAGATGGAAAATGAAAAATCAATACTACACGACTCGGTAATAGTAATGTGCCATCTAAAGAAAGTCACTCACAAGAAACTCATGGCAGCCATTTCAACCGAAGCATTTAATTTACATAGATAAAATAAGCAGAGTAAAGCGGAGAAGGCAATAAACTGGTGACAAGATAATTCAAGTAAACAAATAATGTCACTCACTCTGCTATTATCAGTTTCCGTTGTGCACTGGCTTCTTTAAAGAACAACAAATGTTGAACAGTTTCAGGTGGAACTCTGGGTTATCTGTGAAAGAGACATGAAGACAGTATGAACTGAGTTTGCCTTTTTCATCCATTTTGAAAAAGATGTGGTTGTGTTGAGTTTATTTACTAAAAGACTAAGATATTTTCACCCTGCAGCCAACATATTTATCTTCAACATGGCATTTTTGGGACCAGGTTTCCCCTCCCTTTAACCCACAGTCTCTCTGCCGGACTGCAGTGATAGAGCCATCAAGCGTCAAGCTGACTGCCTCGTGCTCTGAAAGTTGTAGGTTTGTTTTCAGACTGCGCTGTTCAACCGCAAGTGCAATTTTTCCTGAGACATCTGCATCATTGGAGCTACAGAGGTTGTTTTATGTGGTGCTCTCGCCAGACGGCTTGAGTTCTGGGGAAAGAGACTAAGCCAGATGAAGTAATCCCCAGAGTCATGAAGTTGATCTTCTCACATTTAACCCAGGACTACCACTTGCTAGCTGTTGGAACCAGTTCACTTACCATGTGCAAGCACTGAAGTTATCAGTTACTCACTGCATTAATGTTTGTTTCATTAACTTTGGCCCTGGTTGTAAGAAGCAAACAGCAAGTCACAAGGTCTCCAACAGAATGTATAAATTCATTTCTTGGTATTGTTTCCATGATGTAATAAAAGGCTTTTCTTCTCTCACCTTTCTGTCTAATTGTTTTTTAAAATAAATCTGTCCACTTGTTATATGATCTGGCTTTACTTTAATCATAACATGTGGCCAACAAATGTCAACTTGCTCTATCTTCTTCTTCTGCGTTCATCGGGATTTTTTTTTCCGGATGTGACTGCGTTGTGCCTGTTTACAGCAGAGCTGCGGTTTGTTAGGCCGACACATCCGACTTCTGCGGGCATTTGTTGACCGGGTTAACCTTCCCGGGTGCTCTATCTAATATTTGTGATCAGTTACCTTTGTGTCTGATCCTCCTTGAAAACATTTTAAGAATGAAAATAACTTGCCAATAAAAAGAAAACAGCCATCATATTAACTATGTTGCTGCATATATTTACCCACCTTGAACATCTCAAAAACACTTATAACTGAATATTTGAATTCCACATTCACAGTTTTAATAAGGTCACTTTTGTTTGCACTGATGTCACTACTTGAATGTGTAATTCTTCAAACATGACACATTATTTTTATCTAAATCTGTGAGCTAAAACTCTAGCCTGCACACTTAAATCTGTGTTTAATCACACCTTGTCCAGTCCACAGAAGAAAACAGAGGGGTAACTTTTATATATATTCTCACGTAGTTTTTCATGTAGTTGTATCGGCGTGTGTTTGTTGTTTGTGTGCTGATGAAGGCTTTGGCTGCAACATCCATATTGTTACCTGTGATCATTGATGGTGATTTATTCATTGTAGCCTGCACACCACGTGGCAACATGCACCACTGGGGCACGTAAGGGAAGCCAGGAACAGTAACCCTGTCACCAATCACAATTCTTTGGACATGTTACGAGAGGAAATAAATTGCAGAATGTGGTGACAAGTGGCAAGCTTGAGGGAAAAAGAAACAAGAGGAAAGCAGAGAAGTAAATACCTAGATGACTTGGCCACATGGTATGATTGAGACAAGAACACTTGGTTGTTCCACGACTCTGGTGATCGTATGAGATGGCGAAACATGACTGGACACACTTATCGGTGCGGCACATGATGAACCTACCATTCAAGCCATAAGCGGTCACTAAGGAGACAGGTTATCTCATTTCGCAGACAAGTATAGCTACAATACCCAGCTAATCATGAACTAGTCTACACAGGGCCTGGCATGAGTTGAAGGTCCAAACTTCATTGGGAGATGAAAGGAAGAAGAAGAGAAAGAAGGCAGTAAGTGGTCACTGCTAGGTCAAGCAACTTATATTCTGCTGCCTGAAGAAACTCATCATCGTCAAATTGACTTACTGGAGTAGGCGATCATGCTTCTCAACATCTTGCAACCTCAAATAGCATGTACTAATTCATGCATTGACACCCTTCCATGCCATGACAGCTTGTAAAGTTCAATTCTCTCAGCAAGTCACATTGTTTTTTGGTTTCAAAAGCCAGTTGTTCAAATCACATTGCTTTATGACTGCAAAACACATCAACATTAGTCATAACATTGTTTTATGACTGCATAACACCACAACTTTATACATAATACTGCTTGATTACTGTGAAACACTAGAAGTTTACAATTCACATTAATTTATGACCACAAATTTCATACTTTCAACAACATAACCAAACGGATGCTGTAACTAACCAGGGAAGAGCTCCACGCCTTTCCTGTAGACAATCTCAGCTAATTTCAGTTCTGCTATTTTATCTTCTTCTGCACTGCTGACTGGTGATTTCGCCTGTGGGGGTTGGGCCTGTGGGGGTTGGGCCTGTGGGGGTTGCGCCTGTGAGGGCTCCGCCTGTGGAGGTTGCGCCTGTGAGGGCTGTGCCTGCAAAGGCAGAGAACAAATACAACATTTAACACTTCTTAACAAGTACTTAAACACCCCCAACTCAAAAGCAAATGACATCACTGGATTTAGCTGTAAACAAAACCAGAGTTCATTTTCCAGTTTTAAACAGGACATGCTGGAGTCAGGGTGCCACAGCAGCGTAGTGGCATTCACTGACCAGCCAACCTGATGGTCACTGGTTCAATTCTGTACCAGGTTAGATTTCCACAACTGACCATGGCGTCAGGTCGACCCAGTCTAAAGTAAGTACCAGGAAATGCCTGGGCAATACAAACAACCAGTGTGATACTAACCACATCACCCATCAAATATCGACTGGCCTATAAATATATAATTCCAGCACCTTATACTCAATGCACCCTAAGGCACATAAAAGGGATCCTTTATGTTTACTATGCTAGAGTCAATAACCACTGAAAATATATCTACTTATCTGCATTCATGTTCATTCATTCGCAACTGCAAAGCCTTATCGAGAAAGTCACCCTTCTACGGGGGAGTAAATGGCACATTCCAAGACAAAGACACCCAAAGTCCAAAAGGGGCAGCGTAAAAGCCACCACCGTCAAGAAGATGAGAGAAGAGAACCTGCCTACGAGCTGCAGCGAAGCACCAGAACTTCCGGCAACCTTAAATGAAGCGACCACAGGGATGGGCGGTGACAACCTACCACAAACAAGACAAATAAAACCAGAAGCAGAGAGAGGAGAAAGACACCATAGTCGGGAAAACCGGCACGAGTCAGATGACCAGATGGGCGATAAAACGCATCCAGGTGGAGCTAACAGACGACCAGACACTGAAGCAGCTGCAACAGGAGAATCATAAAGGCGAGCCGCTTCTGACCTATTCCAAGATTCCTACAACGCTAGTGGTGGTAACAACGGAGGGGAGTGAGATGCCGATCCAAGTGTTGATGATCAGGAAAGGTCAACAGCCTGAACAATTCATTCCGAGAATCACACAATGCTCACGGGGCCAGAGGGCGGTCTACAGCAGAACATTGTGCCGCAGCAAGACAGAGATGTCTCCACTGTCGATGCTGCGCCGACCACCATGCCTTCAAGGAATGTCCATTGGCTAAACAAGACAGGGACTTCCAAAAGCCCAATGACAATAGACAGTATGCAAACTGCCTTGGCAGCCCTTACCTCCAAAGACACAGAGATGCCATAAAGACCGCCATAATTACAAACAATCTATTCAAGGAAGCATGGCGGAGGTGCAAGACAGTCACAGGAATCTCACACGATGAAAAATCTCAGCTTCAATGCCAGATTCACAAGCTGAAGAAGCAAATAAAGTTACTCCTGACACCTACACCAACCAATAAAACCCAGGAACAAGATACCAGCAGCAATGAAAAACTTCTGGGCAACTTTGAAGGAAATTCAGTGCAGTATCCAGCATGAAGTGGAACGCATGGCCCAGATGAAGAAGAGGAAGAATGAAGAAATTCTACAAGCAATCAAAACAGATTACTGAAAGCAGAAAGGGAATTAACCCAAAACAAGCCAGCAGAAGCAACGCAAAAGAACAGATAAGCTGCAAGCTGAAGTCAAACCAAAGACCAATGAGAAACCTCAAATTGAAGCCAGCAACCCCCCGGGAAGGTTAACCCGGTCAACAAATACCCGCAGAAGTCAGATGTGTCGTCCTAAAGGAACAAGAACGCAGCTCTGCTGTAAACAGGCACAACGCAATCACATCCGGAAATAAAACGCAGAAGAAGAAGAAGCCAGCAACCATTCTCAATGACAAATAAATACAATAGAAGACCAGTTGTCCTATGCAATAGAAATTACAAAGAAGATACTGAGGAGGCAACCAATTTGCTCATATGTCAGCCACAGAAAAAGGACACAAAAGCAAATAAACCAAGAAATTAAACTTGCACACTGAACCACCACAATTATAACCAACGCCACTGCGGCTGGTTGAACAAGGTGGAAAAATTTTTTTTCCCCAAACCAGATGGATGGAAGTACACATGGACATTTCATATATTCTTAACTTATTACACCAAATATACTTGCCTCACTGACGGCAATTCCTAAAATGGCTTTTCTCTTCAGAATTTGTTTGGCCAGTTCAAGTTCCATGCGATACATCTAAGATAACAGAAAAATGCATTGTTGTATACAATAATTCAATTAAAATATTTTCATGTGTATTTCAATTATTCAACAATTCTTGTAATATTTATACTGCTTCACACCATGTGTAAGTTTATCAAAGTCTACTTAAACTAAAGCATTTTTTCTATGCAAACAGAAAGACTTCATTTTAAACCTGAGATTACCATGGGGATAACACGCTCCAGATTCAAACAATATCAGCGACTATGTGTTTTAAGTATTTCAGTCGAAGTATAATTCATTTATTCACTTCATATGATATATAACTATGCACCTGGCGAGATGCAGCGAAATATGTCAAACAAGGGACGTCAGCGAGGCCGAATGGATAAGAGTGGTTGCTCTTAAACTTCCAATGTGCTGATGCTGAAGCAGCGGGTTAAACCTCTAGACCGATCAGTTGGACTAAAATGTTGACTTCTCATCCTTAGTTAGTTAGTTGCGGTTCCAACTTCACGGTAACGTTCCTGTGTCAGTGAATATCACACAAAATGCTCCTCACTGCACAATGTGAAAAGTGGAAAAGACAGGAGTCTCTGCAAGCCAACAGCCCGCACAGGTTCACTGTGCATATTGCCGCAGCCAGAATGCCAACACAAAAGTCCTCCATGAAAAAAGAGTTCATCGTCAATGGAATCGGCAGTCACCAGAAAGATTTCATTGACCCACGTTTTATCCCATATGGCTTGGTCTCATTCCGCAGGGCGAACCGCCAAAAGTGCCGCACAAAGCATGAACTCCGTAGCTCCAGTGACGACTCCCAGGAGTCTTCTGAAAAATGCATTCATAAACCGAAAAAGCAAAACAGTCAATTCAGCAACAGCTGGCCGCCATCGTTCCAAAATGCAGTTCACGCTACACACAAGCACGGACAGACGTAAAAGCATTTTGCACGAAATTCACAGCTCATAGTGTCATGCCACGCACTCATTCAATATCAGGGCGGCGGAACCATGCACTACCAGTCCAACATGAGGAACATACATGCCAATGCAACCCTTAGCCACAAGCATAAACATTCTAGAGGCCATAACATTTTAAAATGCCTATCCGCCATGTTGGGGACTGAAACTTTTCATCCTTTACTTGAGAACTAAATTAAAAGTACCTCAGAAGTCAGAGTGGGTTTGTCTGATGGCGAGGGACACTGGTAATAGGGAAAGCTAACACACACACAAATCAGCCCAGTGCACCAAAAGTAGTAGCATGAGTATCTTTCTTAGTAAATGACCTTACCTCAAGGATAATAACTTGCGATTCAGGATTTACTCTTTGTCCTTTCAAAAGAATTTCCCTGGCCACTTCCGAGTTAGCATTGCCCTCTAGTGAACTCTCCCACCGTGCTGCCTTGACCCACAAATCTGATATAAATAGAACAGAAACATATGTGTATATATGCATTATCATCAAGTGTCATTTTGACATTGAATCTTCAACATACTCTGCGTTTCTTTGGTGTACTCATAGAGACATATTCCATTCCACCTCTTGATGTCAACCCACATGTGACACTATCTTCTACACCTGTCCTTCCCCTGGGTAACTATTGACAAGTGTGTGTGCATGTATGCATAGTTAACGTTATCGCTCTTGTGCACACACACATATATACACAGTAAACTGTCATTCTGACATTAAAGATAGATATGAATCTCCACACTCGTAACCTGTGTATTCATAGTGTACTCAAAGACTTTTCCTGTGCATCTCTTGCTGTCTACCCACATGTAACACTGTCTTCCTCTTGCACGTTTCTCCTCCACAACTGTTAGCAAAGGGAGAGTGAGTGTGTGTAATACATAGTTAACATGATCTCTCGCTCCTTCACTCTAACTCCAGCACCATATATATATATACACACACACACATTCAGTTAACATCATCACACATGTATAAACACAGACACTATATAGTTCCATCTCCATAACAACCACTTTACAGTCCTAACCGCCATTGTAACAATCAACACTGATGATAGCTGTGTAATCAAACTAGCGTGAAAGTTTAACAATGCTGATGACATCAAGCATAAAACATATTCAGCCTGTAGTAGAACTACCCAATACTAAGCAATTTATGCATAAGCTACACAAGTCAACGAACCTTGATTGTGTGAGTGTATCTTCAAGACTTGATTGTACAACCTCGTCACATACGCCTTCTCTCTCTGAAACCAAAAACCAGAAAAGTAACAAATGAAATAAACACCCATTTAAATTATCTATATAGTGGTATTTTCAATATGATTGATGCATTCACTAGTGTGAATTCGCATTCATTATCACCACATGCAATGCTGGTAAGCATGGTCAATCGTGGGTCAAGATTTTACAATATCACTTCAGTTTCAGATAAGGTTTTTCAATTCTAGATTATTCATTTTAGCCAAGACATCGAGGTATTTATCTTTTTACCTTTCCCTTGCTCTTTTCCATCACTTTTTCCCTGTTACAAAGTCTTAAAGCCTGCCCTTCCTCATAACATTCCAGGTTCTATCAAGTGCCAGTATCCTTAACCCCTTCCGGATTATTCATTTTAGCCTAGACATCCAGATGATCCAGAAGAGACAAGAATGTGTAAAGACAACACCAGAAACATGATAGGCATAATACCATGCATGCAATTAATTTACAGACAATAAATAACATTCTGGGACATAGAATGAACTTAATTAAATGAAGGAGGAACATAAGTATCTAAAATTATTGGCAGAAGGCTAAGGACAGACATGATCACCAGTGTCATGTGGCAGGGACTATAAGCAGAAGAAGTAGAGCATGGAATCTGATCAATCACCATTGATTGATTGATTGAGGAACCGACATCACAGCAATTGGGGCATTCCCATAAGCGCTCCGTCCCCATCCTCAGCAGCCAGCGAAAAGTTCCAACACCATTAAGATCATGCAACCCAAAAAGTCTTGATGCTGAGCCAGAGAAAGATTGAGTAAATGTTGGATAGATGACCTCAAGGGTACACTAAACAAGCATGCACAGTCAGAGGAAAATTGAGTAAATGTTACAAAAGGGGACATTAAACAAGCAAGTATATGATGCAAACAAAGCAACACATCTGGAGTGCAAATGTGATGTAGGAAAAGAGACTTCATCCACCTGGAGATAAACAATATAGAAGGCTAGGTAACAACGGTCTGGGAGTGGAAAAGCTGAAGTTGATGGCAAGTGGATTCAAAGCCACTATCAGCCAATGAAATGTGCTGCTAAAGATGACAATAAGAAATTATGAGTAAAGCTGTAACAACACAATGAATAAATCAACAGAAGTGGAAAGTGGAAATTGTCAGCTTTGCAAGAACACAATCACAAATGGTTGTTGTGGCTAGAATGCATTCATCAGCACTCAATGTCCTTCATCAGCACTCATTGTCCTTCATTAGCAAATAGAATGGGGCAATATTAACTATCAATGAATCCACCATGTTTCTTCATCCTTTTCTTATTTTAAAACTTTATTATTAACCTGGTAAATTTTTAAAGAATGTGAGGTGTTTGAAACGAAGAAGGAAATAAATATATTCAAGATGAATAACAATATATTTAAGTTCCTTTACTAACCAAGTCTTTGCTCAGTTGAATATGCTGCTCCCACAAGCTCACGTCTTCCTGTTGAATACACAAGAATGTATCAGGATTTAATGTTGAATGCTATGATTATATTTATAACAAGTGCATATTACACTTGAGGGAAAAAGACATGTCTGTAATACATTTTCTCCCATGAAGATATGTGTACTAATGCATTTTATACCCGACAAGCTTTGTAATTAATTAAACGAGGTAATTTCACACATTTTACAGAAAAACAAGCACAAATGTAATGTTTACGAGTAACAAATTACAATGGGACTAAAATAATCCTCTCTCTCATAAATTCACTGCTAAATTGCAGATCAGCGTGTTAAACAAATTCTTAACTTTTTGAAAACAAATATGATTAACCCGGGAAGGTTAACCCAGTCAACAAATGCCCGCAGAAGTCGGATGTGTCTGCCTAACGGTGCAAGAACGCAGCTCTGCTGTAAACAGGCACAACGCAGTCACGTCCGAAAAAAAGAAACTCCGGATGAACGCAGAAGAAGAAATATGATTAACGAAGAAACTATTTCTGTGGCATAGCGAACATGATTTGCAATCCCACATACTTCCAACTTGCCTAGTAAATCACAAACATCCATAAATGCCATGTGCTGATTGCGATATCTTGTAAAGGACATGCAACCAATTTAACATATATAAAACATGTTTAAATAGTCTGTATTAGTAACACCATATTAGTACCAAAATATGTCCAAAGACTGTTTTAAACTTTTTTAATGTAAATTTTCTAACCTGCACATAAACTTATTTTAGGGATAATTATGTGTTGATTTTCCCTTGCCTTCCAATCTAATGGGTGCCTTGTGCACAGCTATGCACTTATTCCGGTGGATGCTGAGTCTATGAACAGCACTTCCCACTCTTGTCCGTGTTCCATCGTCTAACACTAACAGCTGTAGCTGAGGGCGTTACTTTACTGCACTGAGATCATGGCGAAACTATAGAAACTGTTTTCAACAGTAAACTAAATCCCTTTTGTGATCTGAATTTTTGTATTGCATAATTATACTTTTGACAGTAAGAGCATTGTTTTACTGATCCGGCAGCTTCTGCAGGTCTTGTTTCAGATGTAATGGTGTTACTTTTCCTGTGTAGTAACCAGGCAGGCAGAGAGAGGGATTATACTTCATGGGCACCACATGGTCTCTAAATTCAGCCCAAGCTTTGTACTATGGAGAGGTATAACCTCATCCCAGGTCCCAGGTTTGTAGTTATTGTGCTTTTTTTTTAAAGCATAGTGTAAGAACTATCGTCCAGTAAAATTATACTTAAGTCACCTTTCTTTTCAAACACTCAAAATTTGCAATGCACAATTGTTTTTTGTTTTTAATTTTACAAAAACATGTACTAGTGAACTTACTGGAAATCTTGTGATCACAAGCTGAAAATAAAATAAGGAACACATAAGGTGATAATGAATAAAACAAATAACGATACAATAAGTCTACAATTAACATCCTATGACTAAATTACTAATGCCGAGCATAGAGAGAGAGAACTAGACAGTTTCAACCAAATCAAGTGAGGAAAATGCTGGTGCTGGCAAGGACGCCCACTGATAAAACATGATATGCTAATATTAAATACAGTAATACCTCGGTTTTCATCAATAATCCATCTGAAAACAATTGGCAAAATCTGAAACCGACGAAAAACAAGGCAATTATTTCCAGTAGTAAGTATTAGCACTTGCAATCAGTAGAAAAGCGATGGAATTGTTTGGTGATGCTCACATAATAAGAAACAACGCCGAACTGAGCAAAAGAACGAGTAGGTCCCTTTGTTTTTGCAAAATTAGCAGCAACCGATAAAAACTGAGACACATTTTTCGCAGAAAAAAATCAACGAAAGCCGAAACCGATGATAACCGACGTCAACTAAAACCGAGGTATTACTGTATAACTAGAAAGTCCTTTCTCTGATACCCACGGGGAAAATAACATAGAGGGAGACCTCAGACATCTGGAGAAGAGAAGCAGAGACATGGTTAATATGGGGAGGGTAGGGGGAAGCTGCAGAAGACAGCATAGCTTGACATGATTTGCTTGTGGGTCTAGGCTACAATGAGAATAACAGACAAGAAGAAGAAGAAGAAGAAGAAGAAGAAGAAGAAGAAGAAGAAGAAGAAGAAGAAGAAGAAGAAGAAGAAGAAGAAGAAGAAGAAGAAGAAGAAGAAGAAATATACAGATTAAGTACGACCAAAGGCACTCGAACAAACTGTATGTGCTCCAATCATCACAGCAGGTGTTGCCATCTACTTCAGCAACACTGTTGTTCTGAGACAAACATTGCTAATACCTTGGATGGCTAGAGTAACTAACAAGTGCCAGGAGGAGGCTAATGAAAGCAGAATATTTTACAGTCATAGGAAAAGACAAACCGTGCTCTTTAACCACATGGTGAGAAGAGAGATGACGGAAAATATTGTGACTGGAAAGATCAGTGATGGCAGAGGCAGACCAAGAGAAGTAATGCTTCTTGATACATTGAGTATTTTTCTCAGTAATCTCATTTCTGTTGTGATTTTTCTTTTCTCTTTTTCTGTCATTGTCCAGGTTTGACATTGGTAACATAGTTGGTAGGAAGATTGTGTTGTAACGTGCTTTCTTAGTAGTTATTGATACATGTTTGTTCTTTAGTATTGGTGCCATTTGTCCAATGAATTGGTTTGCCTTATTGCATCTATTTTCAATCTCGTCTTCTGTTTTTCCATTTGATATAGCCAGTACCAGGCAGAAAAGTAACCACAAGCAGCAAGAAAATAAACAGTCACAACTTCAAATATTAATTCTTTCTATCCTAGGCAACTGTTGCTGTAACACCTTCAGTTTTAACCATTTGGGCCTGCATGACTTGAAACATTTCAGTGCATAAAGAAGGGTGTCAGACAAGGATGTATGTTAGCTCCTGATTTGTTGTCATTACAACTGTAGAAAAATATATCAGGAATGGCGGTTGATCATAACATAAATAAATTATGCTATGCTGATGATACATCCTGATATCAACAAATCAGAATGGATTACATAAAATGATAAATAAATAGGTTAGCATGGCTGAATGGATAAGAATGCATGTTCTTAAACATCCGGTGTGCTGATGCTGAGGTAAGGGGTTCAACCCCTACACCGGACAGTTGGACTAAAATGTTGACCTATCGTCCTTGACTTGGGGATGTAAATTACAAGTATGTCTGAAATCGGAGAGGGTTCACCTGATGGTGAGGGACACTTAATAGGGAAAGTGCACATGCAAAATTCAGTCCAGCACTACTAGAAGTAGTAATAGAAGTGTATGGACTACGATTGAGTTCAAAGCGAGCAAGAGCAAAACATAATAATAAATAAATAAAATACTTTAAAAAAATGATAAATACAATGGTAGTACATACATTCAGGAAGCAGGGAAGACAGTTCATTTCAATTAACATATCAGAGGTGTGTAATATATTTATTTTAAACTGCTAATCTGCTACATGTGTTACAGGAACAAAACAAATGAAAGTGCAGTTTGACAACACCAGATTTTGCTTCGCACTGTAACCAAATATAAAATGAAATACAAAACATTTTGATTGGTCTATGATGAAGTGAATGGGGTGAAATAAATAATAAATTAACTTATTCAGTGCCGAAGAATAATATAATGTTAAATGTGACATCCCGTTTGGACAGAAGGGTGATTGATATATTGCTATACTAGGGTCACTGTTTTTTTTTTTATTTGTTTTGTGATATCTTCCACAATTTTAATGCTCAGTGAATGGAAGTTTACATTATAATACTTGTTCATTTGATTGTGTGCCATGTGTGATCCAAACCTATTGCTTGTCTGGCACTGAAGCAGTTACGCAAAGCAGTAGAAACACATTTACTAGCCTCATTACAACTAAATTAACAGCAACATACCCTGTACAGCTTGTGTATACGATCAGCAATTGACTTTTCAATATTACGTTTCTTGGAATCAATCCCAAATCTCTGTACAGAAAATGATGAGATAAAGGCATTGAATTCAATATGGATGATATTAAACATATTATATGCTAAAATAAATGTAAACTGACACTTTTAAATATTGCAATATTCATAAATGAGACTTTACATACATTATTTTTACAAAAATCAATTACAAGTAATTTATTTGCCTTAGTTTTTGTAGCGCAATGTTTGGTCTTTTAATTTATGTCATCACTTTCCCATCATTAGAGAACCTAGATATGCCAAGCTACTACTCACTTTCCCTTTATTACCATTGAAAAGCTCTATTTTATCAATACTAGGAAACAACTGACACTTAATTTATAACAGTATACAAAAATTGAAATTGCAACACAGACAAACCCCTTCTGCATTTAAGAGTTAATGATCAAGTCTTTCAACTTACCTTCCGTCTGGCTTTCAACAGCTCCAGAACTTTTTTCTCATACTAAATAACAAGAAATAAACAAATCATGAAAAATGCATATACCGGTCACCTGCGTAATTATGTAAATATTTACTTGCCAGTTTAAGTATGTTTCAAAATTGAAAAAGACCACAACAGACATTTTTTTTAAATATTTTTTTTTTAATCGAACAAATGTTTATTCTTTTGTTCGCTTGAAATTTATTGTCTATATGTGCTGTGGTGTCTCTTGTATACACTTTACTGTCTTTGTTAGTTCACTTAGTGGTTCATAAAGTTTATTTTCCACTGTTGTTTCTCTGGGCCAGAAGGTTTGCCTAGATATATCGTATTCAGGTCAGTCTTGGAGGTGTCTGTGGCACCAATCCACATAGAGGATTCACCAACAAACAAATGCAATTTTGAGCTTATTCTCAGTAAAAGGGTCATTGCTATTAAGAGTTTTCACATGAACTTAAAAATGCAATAAGCGTATCAAAGATGACATGTGTGTCTTCGTTCCCCATGACTTAGCCCATCAACAATATCCACGAGCACAAACATTAAATAGTCTTAAAAACAGTCTCTCTCTCCACACCTGTCTTTTAATGAGCTTTTGTTCATAAAGGGCAGCATTTCAACACTTGCATGCCAGGTAGCATTCCACAAATACTCATGGGCCTCCTTGCACCCCTGAAAGCTACACTTTGTGAATCGTCTTCTGTTTATTGTCAAAATAATCCTGAGAATTACATCTATACTCTATCTATACTCCATACTTGGATATACTATTGAAATGTATACATGACATCATTGGATCTTATCTGATTCTTGGGATCGGACAATTTCCGAATAGAGACTTCTCAGCTGGATTTGAACCAGGCACTTTTTCAGTTACAGTCAGGCCTAATTGCGACCCTTTGATTCTATCATTTGTTCACATTTGTCACACAATATCAAGAGCATAAACTTACATCTATATAGTTCAGAAACATGGGTTTCGTCTTGGTCAACTGCCGCAGCGTGTACTCATACTTTTCTCTCTTCTTGAGTATAACCCTGGTGGAAGATAACAATCTTGTATGAATGGTGTTAGCATTTTTTTTTTACATAAAACAAGTCCCCTAGCAGGAACTTACTGTGGGTATGTGAAGTGGTAGGACCATCACATCTTGCAGGTCTGAGCGCACGCAGGGATAGGTGTTCAGTCTTTCCCTACCATAGCGAAGGCAGAGAGCAAGCATCAAACTCTTGTCCAACGGTGTTCATGTCATTGGAAGCGCAACCTCCCAGCCTCCACCCCAGCCTGCCACTATGAATGTTATTATTGGGACATCAATTGGAAACAATTTAGGTTGGCAATGTGGAAGAGAAAGTGATCTTACCTTTGTATAAACCCTAACATCAACTGGAAACAATTTAGACTGGCAACGTGGAAGAGAAAGTGAACTTAACTTTGTATAAACCCTAATATCAATTGGAAACAATTTAGGTTGGCAATGTGATAGAGAAAGTGATCTTACCCTTATACAAACCCTAACATCAACTGTAAACAATTTGGGTTGGCAACATGGAAGAGACAGTGCCTTACCCTTGTATAAACCCTAACATCATTTCGAAATAACATAGGTTGCCAACGTGTAAGAGACAGTGATCTTACCCTTGTATAAACCCTAACACCAACTGGAAACAATTTAGGTTGGCGATGTGGAAGAGAAAGTGATCTTACCTTGTATAAACCCTAACATCAATTAGAAACTATTTAGGTTGCCAATTTGGAAGAGTCAGTGACCTTACCCTTGTATAACTCTAACATCAATTAGAAACAATTTAGGTTAGCAATGAAGAGACAGTGATCTTACCTTGTATAAACCCAAAAGCAGGCAATGCCCGCATAGACTATCATTCCAGCAACAGACAGAAAACTCTTGTTCATGTGATGCCAGGTCCCATGAGGGTCGCAAGCAATAGTAACCAGAGCTAGAAAACACTAAATATAATTCAGGAGTAACCCCCTTTTCATAGGAGCCTGCATAACTATTTTGCAAATATGAGCTAAGAAAACAACTGAAAATTCAGATGCCAGGTAGATATTTTCAGGCGCCTCGATTTTTCTACCTGTGATAGTAACAATTAACATGAAAGCCCAAAGAATGAGAAGATGGAAAATTCTGGTGATCCATTGCCGCCAATATTCAACGTGAAGATGGCTATCAATCTGAACCTAATAAATTAATTCAGTCACAAAAGTTCTATATTGTATACCTCAATTCCACTGTCCGGGAAGGCTAACCCGGTCAACAAATGCCCGCAGAAGTCGGATGTGTCGGCCTAACGGCGCAAGAACGCAGCTCTGCTGTAAACAGGCACAACGCAGTCACGTCCGGAAAAAAAAACTCCGGATGAACGAAGAAGAAGAAGAATTCCACTGTAAATGGAGTTAGGGTGCAGCCTCATAAAATAAGCACTGAATAATTGTCTGAATTTTCTGGGAATTTGTCTGTGATGGAAAGGGAATTGGCTACCCTGTCTCTCTATACCAAGATCTAGAAAATGTGATGGCCGAACAGTTCAAACGATACCGTCCTTGGGACTATGGGACTCACTTTTGACAGTTCTCATCACAACTGCAGGTTCAACCATGGAATTACCTTTGGCTTCTTAGGGTTCACAGTCATAAACACCATTCTGATCTTTCATATAATAGCAAAAGATGGCAGAATGGCTTTGGGATCACAGTGTCAACCTCTGGGTCATGCAAACCTCGTTTGGTTCACTGCATGAACTGTGGATTTTTTTTGTGAATGTCAAGGTTTTCTCAACTCAGTCCAAGGAGGTAGACTGGATATCTGCTCAACCTGATCCCGGGAAGCAGACTGGACGTCTGGTCTTCTTGAATGGGGGGAGAAAAGACTTGGAGAGCCTGTTGTGGATAGATGGAAATAGGCTGGGTGGGCAGCTGGAGTTAGTGGGTCTGTTGTGTTGGAGTCCCTCTGGGGCTGTGGACTGAAGGAAGCTGGCTTGTTTGGCAGCTGCTCAAGCTGAATATTGGAGTTGGAGTGCATGTACGCAAGTGAATATTTGTGGCAAGTGTGATTCTAGTATACACACATTTAGAGCATCGCCAGAGCTATGGAGTTTGTGCACTGTACTGAGATTCTTCTTCTGTAATTTATGAGACACTGAGTACTTGAGAGATATAGCTGTGCAAAGAAAGTTACCCTTGACCGAAAAGAAAAAAATATAATGGGCAAGAAACAGACTCGGGTAATTTTTCTTAATTATTTGATACCATACAAAAGAAGGAAAATTTAGAATTATTCACCCATATTTGTGCAGTGAATCAACATTTAGATGACATAAATGTTTTAGAGGTAGAGAAGTGCAAGCAGATCACCTGCTGATGAGTAAAATGGAACTGAAACTCAAGAGAACTTAACGTTTTATAAACATGAAAATCAGTACAATGTAGGACATCTCAGAAACCAAGAAACAATTTGTGGTCACAGTCTCTAATAAGTATCTGATCTTGTAACAGTTAGAAGATACTATATGAATCAGAAGCACAAGAACAACTAAACAAGTTACTCATAAACTACAAACATTCATTAACCGGTGCCTGAGCAGGATAGTGGGATTAAAATGGTAGGACAGAATCACCCATTTAAGAGTTCATGAAGAGAGGTAAACACATCTCAGCTAGTCAAGAGGTGAGGAAAAGATGCTGGTGCTCAATAGGACACACACTGAGAACACCTGAGTGTCTATCACTAGACACACCCACACAAGGACAGAACTGCAGGAGATAGCAAAAGATAGGAAGGCCTGTCATGAGTTGGTTAAGAGTTCTTTTGTCAATGGGGATAAAGAGCAAAATTACTGCCACTAAGGTTACTGTCAGTCAGTCCGACATGTGAGAAGCTCATGGGCCTTTACAGCTCGGGCCGGAGGGAGAATTGTGAAGGAGGACTCTGGTGCTTTCACTGAAACCACAAGTAGCCTGACCATGGAAGTCATGGCAGTAAGTAAAGCAATAACATGGCTCGAGATACAGACATTCACTAGGGATTGTTTCCTTAGCGACTCAATGAACATGATCAAGAGGATAGAGGAGGGGTCGATCCGAAGAGAATGGTTGCTGCCTCTGAAGCGGTCTCGGCTGGCAAAGATTAGTTTCATCTTCGTGCCAGGTCATGCGGGAGTACAAGGAAATGAGCGGGCTGACAAGCTCGCAGGTGAGGCTACTGTGGAGGGCGGACGCGCCATGGACCAAGCTGACATTCTGAATGCTCTACGAGAAGTGAGACTCTTGCGAGAACCAAGTGATGACTGTGAATCTACAACAATGGCCAGACTGCGGGAGCAGCAAATTAAAAGAGGGGTGGCCAAACAAGAACACTACGCAGGAAGCCAAAGAAGATTGATAAACCAACACAGAACTGGCGTCGTTAGCCACTACACGCTGCGGGATTTGCTGAGGAGGGGATCCAAGCACTTATGGACTGAATGGTTCGATGTGCAACGAGGATGATCTGTCGACTAACTAACTAACTAACTGTCAGTCAGTTCTGGGAAAAACATTAAGTTTAAGTGAGATCAGCATCATGTAGCAGGTCCTGGCAGAAAGCTGCTCTCATCACAATTTGCTGAAAGGCCTCTCAACCTCGTGCTGCCATTGGTCATGCCCCAGGTGTCTGCAATGTCCTGTGTCTATCTTCGTGGTGTTCAATCCCTGCCTCTTCTTCTAAATGCCTTCCAGCACTGTTCTTTCTCCTGCGACATTTAATATTGTCAAAGTATTTTAGTTTCCAAGATATGAAACTGTTTGGGAGCCAGTTTACTTCAATCTTGTAGAATTTCAATATTTTTATTCCCTTCTTGGTACATAGTATTACAGCAAGTTTTCTTCTCTTCTTGGTACACGATATCACAGCAAGTTTTCTTCTCTTCTTGGTACACGATATTACAGCAATTTTTCTTCTCTTCTTGGTACATAATATTACAGCAATTTTTCTTGTCTTGGTACACGATATTACAGTTTCTTGGCAAAGGCTAATGGTTGACGTTTAGTGCAGGAGAGCTTGGCGTATATGATACTACAACATCTAGCTTAAGAATGGAGGTGGAGGCAGTCAGTGCAGCTTTCCGCTGGATGGAGAATACGATACACACACACATCGTGATTGTAACTGAGGGCATGCTGAGTGGGGTGACGACAGGCAACCTTCGTGCCGAGTGGCTTGCTTCGCTTCGGAAGTCACAGGTGGCAAGCATCGTCTGGATCTTTTCTCCGGGGTATGCTGATGTGCTGGGGAATGAACATGCAGACAGATTGGCTGGCTCTGCAAAACTTGATGGAGTGTTGATGCATGGTGGGGTAGATGTGGTTGCGGCCTTGTGGGAGCACGTGTACACCACGGAGGAGCAGATGGATCACCATGGTCTGGCAGGGGTGCGACAGCGTGGGGTGATGAGGGGATCTGGCCGATGCTCGACGCTTAGAGGAAAGGTGAGACGCACATATAATCAGATTGCTACTGGTACTATTGGTGTTGGAACTCTTCGCTGGTTTCTGAGGATGGGGACGGAGCGCATATGGGAATGCCCCAAATGCTGTGATGTCGGTTCTTAAATAAATCAATCAACCAATTACAGCAATGTTTCTTCTCTTCTTGGTACACAATATTACAGCAATTTTCATTCTCTTCTTGGTACACAATATTATTATTACACCTATTTTTCTTCTCTTCTTGGTACACACTATTACAGCAATTTTTCTTTCTTTTCTCGGTATACGATGTTACAGTAATTTTTCTCTGGAACTCAAATTTTATTTTTTAGTGATTGAGAAATGGTCCATGACCTATAATATCATTCCATATGTTGCTGCAGGAAAGATACATGTTCTCAACAATTTTACTTGACTGCTGGTGTTGTCCATAGACATACTTTAATTACTTTCTATGGGTCGACTTCAGTCTTCATTGCACCGAGTTTTTATCCCCAATTTTACTTGACTGCTGGTGTTGTCCACAGACATACTTTAATTACTTTCTATGGGTCGACTTCAGTCTTCATTGCACCGAGTTTTTATCCCATATGACTCAGTCTCTTTCCGCAGTGAACTGCCGAAAGCATTGCACAAAGCACGAACTCCGTAACTCCAGCGACGACGCCCAGGAGTCTCCGAAAAAAAAATGCACCCGTGAACCGATGGAAGAGGTCCAGAATTGATTGAACCCACAATCTTCGGAGCCCGAGTCAGACGGTTTAACCACTTCGCCACAGAGACTCCCGATTGGAATGACTATGTCGTGTTGTACATGCGCGTGTGCATGCAATTGCGCGCCGATTTTTCGAGTCTGATAATTCCGACCTAAACAATAAACCTAAATAATTCATAACACTAAAACAATAATGCTATCTCGTAGTATTCGCAAATAAATAAATAAAATTTGATATTTTATTTATTTATAATCTGATCCTAGTTAACAATTATTAATTTTTTAAATTTTTTAAAAATACATAAATAGTTAAAATTTAATAAAATCTTTAAATTTATCTTACTTGGTTTCTGCAACCGTAAACAATCCGACCTTATTCATCTCCTCTAGCTCAGGAATCATTTCCTCGAGGGTTTGATGAACGTATTCCGCCATGACTATTCCGATATATTTGATATGTTAGGCTTCAGTAAAAGCAAACGAGTCGAGACTGCAAGTTTATTAGTATAGCACCTATTACGAACGAAACGGCGTGTCCGTGTTTACAATTTGACTTAGCGATTTCCGACTATGTCGTGTACGACAGTCTCAGCAGTAACAAAACTCTCCGTTGTATAATTACTTCGTATATTTCACATCGCTTACTTTTCTCGTACAAATATACAGGCAAACGTAAACTATACAAAACAATATTAATAACTGTTCTCAAAGAAGAAAGAAATAAGAATAACGAAAAAAATAGTTGTATAATTGTATAATATGTTTTGAATAATTATATAAATTAAAATATTAAGAATTTGTGTCATAGAACGTGCGAAGTCAAAGCGCGTGACCCTAAAAAAGTGACAATGAAAATCTCTGCAGTGGTTAAAGTTAAAAAGAAGCATTATTATTTGATCAATTGATTTAATTAATTGATCAATAGTTTAGAAGAACGTGGAATAGACCAGGTCACCAGACTGCAGAATACTACAGATGATATTTGAGATATACCTCCTGAATTATGTAATTCTATATTGCAATATCAATCAATCATGTGCCATGCCGGTAGACGTGGGCGGTCATGTTCTGCCATCTCACTCGATCGCCAGAGTCGTGGATCAGTTCCGTGTTTCTGTCTCGACCATGCCACAAGGCCAAGCCATCCAGGTACTTGCTTCTAGATCTTCCCCTTGGTCTGTTCCCCTCGATTTTGCCAGTTGTCACCAAGTTCTCCAAATCATTTCTTCTCATAACATACCCAAAAAATTGTGACAATTAGATATAGCCAAAATTTTTGGACACGTTATGAAAAGAAATGAACTAGAGAACTTGGTGACAACTAGCAAGATTGAGGGGGAAAGAACAAGGGGAAGGCAGGGAAGTAAATATTTGGATGGCTGTGCATGTAGCATTGTCGAAACAAGAACACAGATGACAGAGCTGATCCACGACTCTTGTGATCGTCAGAGCTGGCGAAACATGACCGCCCATGCTTGTCACGTGATGATAATTATGATTATTTTAAACGTAAAATATCTATCATGATAGTTTGTAAATGTATAAATAGCGAAGATTCCTGGTGAAATAATGCGTTGGCGGCAGGGCGTGCACGAGAAAGACCACTCTAAGTGTGAGTGGACACAATTAAGAGATGAACAGGAAGAAGCAGGTAAGAATGCAAAGTGTATATGCGGGGCAGAGGGTGCTTAAGACGTTTTACAACTGACCTTCAATGCGGGTATGGCATTTAACAATGGTGGAGCCTATACCTATAAGTGAACTTTAACGTACAGTGAGGACAAAGTTTCTTGTGGGAGAGAGAAAAAGAGAAGAGACGAGAAGAGAAGAGAAGAGATAGCTGTGCTCTTATGTTCTTAGAATTCACTAACCACAAACTGTGTGAACCTGAAGCGGGGATTATCTATCTAAATAAAGCATGTGTGGCTGTTGTCTAGACCTTTGCTTTTTAACCGCTAGTTTACTTTACAATTCTCTCAAATAGTTTGCATAAACTTCTTCTTCTTCTTCTTCTTCTTCGTTCATCCGGAGTTTTTTTTTTCGGATGTGATTGCGTTGTGCCTGTTTACAGCAGAGCTGCGTTCTTGCGCCGTTAGGCCGACACATCCGACTTCTGCGGGCATTTGTTGACCGGGTTAACCTTCCCGGGGGTTTGCATAAACAAGAGCTGACAAAGACAGACCTATAACTTTCAATGTGCTCATGTGGTTTCCACTATCTATAATGGCTACGATCGTTGTTGGTTGTTTCGCGGTACTCATTTTGCTAGCTTCTTTTACTGTCCATATTTTATAATTTTGTGTATCAGTGTCACGTTAACAATCTAGTGAGAGCTTTAGTGTTTGTTTCATTGTGGTAGTATTCACAGCCTCAGAGTTGAGTCAAGAACTGATATCACAGCACTCGGGGCATTCTCATACGTGCTCCGTCCCTATCTTCAATAACCAGCGAAGAGTCCCAATACTGGTAGTAAGAGGCGTAGTACGATTATGTGTCCGTTGGATCTTTCATCGGAGTATAGATGTTGGTCAGATCCTCTGGTCACTCATCGCCGCATCATTCTCTCCAAGCTATGAAAATATGTCTCTTCTTCCACATTAATACATTATTGACATAATCCAAAAGGAATCTTACCACATCTACCTGTACTCGGCTCGCGATGATGGTGGAATTCTGCAAGAGGGCGTCTGATTGGTCTGGAACTCTGGGACCCCAATATATAAGGCCCCGCACAGGTAGAACTGGCCCTTTTCCGTAGTGCACCCCACTGAGTGACTAGGCGCCAATGCCTATTTCTAATGTGTGTTTAGTAGTTAGACCCTGAAGTTTTGCAGTGGAAAAGCCAGAATTCTAGTTTTAGATTTTAGATTTTCCTGGGTTTTTAGTAGACTAGAAGTTTTTGATAAATTATTTTTTGGTGGACTAGAAGTTTTTGTTAAATTAGTTTTAGTGGATCAGTTGTTGGTGAATTAGTGTTTGGTAGATTTGTAGCTTTCACTGGATTAGAAGTTTTTGCTACATTTAGGAATTTGGTTTGTTAGGTTAGTCTCTTTGCTGTTTGATTTTTGCTGTATCCTAATTTCTTTGTTGATGCTACATGTCTGTATATTATTGTGAAGTTTAGAAGTTTAATAAACACATGATGCTTGTGTTACTCTTACTTTGTTGTTTAGTTGATAGACTCTAGTGTTATAGTCATTGGTGTTAGAACAGCCCTTGGAGTAATTCTTTGTCTGGGATTGGAGAATATTGTTCTAATCCCCTGTCGGCCCACCCTGGGATCTTCTTAAACCTTAATTCTTTTCTATTCTTGTTAACCGAGGACGGTGAGAGGTTCTTTCTCTTTATTCATTTTCTTCTTTGGCCCTACGCAGTCAGGGTTTGCGCTCTTCTCCTCACATCACCGTAGCAGAAGTAAGTGGTCCTTGCTTCCTGTTTTTACCTTTGTTTTCAAGTGGCGAGCCTGCCAGGATAGTGACAGCCTTAGAATTATTCTGGTAGGATTGTTTTGGTACCAAGTGATTGTTTTAGTTGAGGTCTTTAGTTGGTTTCTGTGTCGGTTCATTTTTGGTATAGTTGGTAATAGTCTTCTAGAGATAGCAAAACCCAGGTTAGCTAGTTAGGCTTCATTGCAGAACCACCCGTAGCATAGTATCTTGTCCTTAAGATGGAGACCAGAAGTACTCGTGCGGCAGTGAGAGTTGAAGAAGACGAGTCGCCGCCAGTTTCTACGATGGGAACCGAAGATTCCCGCCCAATGGATGCTCCACCACGCGAGCTCACTGAGGCTTTGAGGTACGTTGTAGTACCAACCAGAAAGCCTGTTCGGTGTTTTGGGGAGAAAGGTGGGCCATCGGTAGAAGAGTACGTCAGGGAGGTGAGGTCAGCTTGGAGGGCTGGCATGTTAGAGACTGTTGATAAGGTGGATGTTATTTTCGACAGCATAACCAGTCCTGTCAGGAGGGAGTTGGAGCTCCATGCTTCTGAGGAAGATCCCGAGGCCATGCTACAGGCCTTGCTGAAGATATATGGTGAGAAGAAGAGTCTACGGGAGCTCCTGGCAACGTTATTCACAATACGCCAGCGAGCTGGGGAGACAGTCCATGACTTCTCCCATAGGGTCAATGCTGAGTTCAAGAGGGTAGTGAAGGCCCAGGAAACGCAAGGTGTCCCTGTGTTGGATGGGGAGGCCCTTCGAGACCAGTTTGTGGCTGGCATAAGGGACAGTTTCACCCAAACTGTCCTAAAAGAAAAGATCGCACAAGATTCATTTGTGACTTTTCTTCAAGTCAGGGAGTGCGCACAAACGTGGGAAGGTGTGCGGGCCCCACTAGGTGCTGAAATCAGAGAGGTAGAGGTGAGAGCCAGAAATGAGAACACTGGGGAAATTCAGTCAAGCGTACCTTCAGCAGTGAAAGTTGAGTTTCAGCAGGGGCGGTATGGGCCGGTGCAGGCTGAGGTAGTCCCACAAACGGTAGAATGTAGGCCTGCACGTACTGAGCCAGCTCGAGTACCACCAAGAACTGAGTTTACTTCCAGGCAGGGTGAAATTGACTTTCTTCAGAGGGAGATGTCTGAGATTGGTGCCAGGCTGAACAGACTCACCACCAGCGATCAACAACATCAAGTGCCACGTTGCTGGCGATGCAATCGGGTTGGTCACTTGAGACGCGAGTGCAGACAAGCATTAAACGGGACCCCTCTAAGGCTGGGAGCCAGGTATTAGAAGGGGAGCGTCATGGCTCGGACATTAAAATTGTGGGTGGTAGGCCCGAAGAGACTGTCTTGATAGGTGGGAAGAGTGTCCAGTGTGTCATCGATACAGGTTCTCAAGTATCCACCATTACTGAGGCCTGTTTCAAGGGCATGTTCCAGGACTTTGTTCTAAAGGAAGGACAATTCGTTAGGTTGACGGCCGCAAATGGCGTAATGATTCCATATGTGGGGTACTTCATGTGTGACATTGTGTTGGGTGGGACACAAGTGAAGGACTGTGGGGTGTTTGTCACCAAAGACATGGATAATGGGGAGAGAAGAGTGCCTGGCATTATTGGCACGAACATTTTACAGTCAGTGCCGAATATGTGTAGGTTTCTTAATTGGAGCAGCACAGCGGAGGAGATTCCTAGAGTCGGACTGGACGGAGTTAAAGTGTTGGTTGACAATAGAGTTTGCGTACCTGCCCGCTCCATCACTGCAGTTAGTGTAAAATGTGTAAGATTTGTGAGTGAAAATATGCATGTCATTTTCAGCCCAACTCGAGACTTGGAGCACAAGGGTTTGCTTTTCTCCCACACTTTGACTACCTTGAGACGGGGCGTATGTCAAGTCCAAGTGGTCAATCTGGGGGATGAAGACATATTCTTGTCGAAGGGTACTCAAGTTGGGGATATTTCAGATGCTACTGTAGATTTGACCAACCATTTCAAAATGGTAAGTGCTCAGGAAGTGGAGGTTTCAACACGGCCTTATGCCGGAGAGAAAGAGGATGTTAGGTGCCCTGTAGATTTGAGCAGTTTTGAGGGTAGTGATAGAGATAGGAAGAAGTTAGAGGAGTTATTAGTTAGGTATGATAGTCTTTTTGCCAAGGGAGATACTGACATAGGCTATACAGATAGGGTAACCCATAGCATCCAGTTGACAGATGAGACCCCCATCAAGCAGCCTTATAGGAGAATTCCCCCAGCATTTTATAGAGAAGTACAAGATCATCTCCAAGGTTTATTAGATAGTCAGATAATTAAGGAAAGTTCCAGTCCTTGGGCTTCTCCGGTGGTCCTCGTGAGAAAAAAGGATGGTAGACTTAGGTTATGTGTCGATTATCGGGCTGTAAATGTTAGGACAAAGAAAGATGCATACCCTCTCCCTAGAGTAGATGAGTATCTAGATGCCCTGGGTGGTGCCAAATTATTTTCAACTTTAGTTCTTGCAAGTGGGTATTACCAGGTGGCCATGAAGCCAGAGGATCAAGAGAAGACTGCTTTTACCACCCCGTTTGGTTTGTATGAGTATACGCGCATGCCAATGGGACTTGCAAACTCCGCGAGCAGCTTCCAGAGGTTAATGCAATGCTCTCTGAATGACTATTTTTTTCAGATTTTGTTGGTATACCTTGATGACATTTTGGTGTATTCTGGGGATTTTTCAGAGCATCTGAGTAGGCTTGAGAAAGTATTTGAGAGACTGCAGTCCATTGGGCTAAAACTAAATCCTGAAAAGTGTAACTTTTGTCAGAAAAAGGTTGAGTTTTTAGGGCACACCATTTCAGAAGAAGGCATTGGAACCATGGATGATAAAGTTGCAGCCATAAAAGAAGCACCTGTGCCCAGAACTCAGACAGAACTTAGGTCATTTCTAGGGTTAGCCAGTTATTATAGACGGTTTGTCTCAAAGTTTGCTAATATTGCAAGACCACTACATGAGCTGGTGGGCCAACTCAACCAGCAGCAAACCGGTGATACTAAGAAGAAGAAAGGACCCATAGGGCGGTTGTGGACTCCAGAGTGTGACGAGGCGTTTAATCGATTAAAAGAGGCTCTGACATCAACACCCCTTTTGGGCTTCCCAGACTTCTCATTACAGTTCATATTGGAGGTAGATGCCTCATACCAGGGTTTAGGTGCTGTCCTCTCACAAATTCAAGATGGTAAGAAAAGAGTCTTAGCTTATGCTAGCCGTACGCTTCGCCCCTCAGAACGAAACGCTAAAAGCAGTTCTAAGCTTGAGTTACTTGCATTGAAGTGGGCTATGACTGAGAAATTTAGAAGTTATCTTTTAGGTACTAAAGTAGAAGTTTTTACAGATAGCAGGAATTTAGCTTTGTGGCAAAAGGCAAAATTGGGTGCCATTGAGCAGAGATGGATAGCACAGATGTCAATGTTTGACTACACCATTAAGCACAAACCAGGTCGTGCTAATGGAAATGCTGATTATTTGTCCCGCTACCCATTTGAAGCCCCAGGAAGATCAGATGAAGAAGGTGACATTCCAATCAGTCACATAGCTGCTACACCAGTTAGTCCAAACTTAAGAACTGCTAGGATAGGAGATATTGTAGATGTAGATAGACAGAATAACTCTGTAGGTAATGTGCCACTGGTATCATTACCATCATATTCAGCTGAAGAGTTGATAAAACTACAAGCAGAAGATGTGCATGTGTATAAAGTGTTAACTTGTGTGAGTGAGAGAGTGAGACTGAGTAAGATAGAGATGAGGGGTTTACCCCCTGAAACCAAAAGCTTGTTGAAGCAGCGAAAGAGATTGAGTGTGATTAATGGGTTGTTGTACAGGAAATTAAAGAGGCCAGGTAGAGGGTGGATTTCTCAATTAGTGGTACCTGATGCATTGAAGCAGAGAGTGTTAGAATCGGTGCACAGCACCGGCCATCAGGGCAGAGATAGGATGATACAAATCCTTAGAAGTAGATGTTATTGGGTTGGCATCACGAAAGATGTTGAACTGTTTTGTAAAAGATGCCAGAGGTGTAATATTGCTAAACCACCCCATATTAAACTGCAGGGTCCTTCAGGTAATTTATTAGCATCTAGGCCTTTTGAGGTGGTGACCATGGATTTTACTATGTTAGAGAAGGATAGTCGGGGGTATGAAAATGTGTTGGTCATTACAGATGTTTTCACCAAATTTACAGTCGCTGTTCCCACAAGGGATCAGAAGGCCTCGACAGTTGCAAAAGTTCTGGTGGAGAAATGGTTTCTGTATTTAGGTGTACCCCATAGACTCCATTCAGATCAAGGCAGGAACTTTGAATCGGCTGTGATTGCAGAACTCTGTAGAGTGTACGGGATTCAAAAGAGCTGTACCACGAGTTACAATCCAAAAGGGAACGTTCAGTGCGAAAGGTTTAATAGGACCCTACATGATCTTCTGAGGCCACTAGAGGCAAGCCAGAAAAGGAAATGGTCTGAACATATAGCTGAGGTTTTGTTAGTTTATAACTCTACGCCCCACTCGTCCACAGGTTACTCCCCGTACTACTTAGTGTTTGGAATAGAACCCAGATTGCCAGTAGATTTCATGCTAGATGCTAGTGATGATAGTGATTGTAATGATGGGGAACCAAATGTTGAGAACTGGGTGACTGGACATCTCTCCCGTCTGCGTAATGCACATGTTAGGGCAGGCGAACAGTTAAGAAAGTTAGCTGCTGTAAGGAAAGAGAGATGTGACAAGACATCATCCTCTAAATTGCTAACCATAGGAGAAGTAGTTAGGAAGAGAGTCCACTATACAGAGAGGTGCAAGATTAAAGACCAGTGGTCTGTAGATAAATATACAGTGGTGCAGGTCCCAAAAGCATCAGGAGGCCCGTATGTTATTAGAAGAGTGGGAGAGAATGGACCTGACATTAGGGCAGCAGGACACGAGTTAAAGCGGTGTGAGAAAGATGCGGTAATTGAGGTACCGGAGGCGACGATAAGACTACCCGAATTGCCTGTCGTGGCAGAGGTTGAGGAACCACGGGACAGACCGCCAAGAAGTGACTGGTACATGTTTGAGCCAGGAGACGAATGTGAGGCGATCAGAGAGAATCCGTCTTAGAAGAGATAGATGATGTTATTTTTGAATACATTTTGTTTCACATGTTCAGTGTTGAGGCCAGTGGTATCCTGTATAAAGGTTGCTGATTTATTGTTTGTGTAACTTTTATGATTGTTTAATTATTTTTATGTAAGAAGTGAGGGTTGTATTCATTTTGTTATGATTGCTCATGTAGCAGAGGGGCTATTTCTCCTCACTGATGTTAATTTGGTCACTGAGTATTAACTTGTACTAGTATAAGGATGGCTTATGCTTATGTGTTATTAATGTTATTTTGGACTTATTGATGACTGGTGACGTACATGTATACTGTTTCACATTATAAATCTGGATAGAATGAGTAAATTGTTTTATAATGGTACTGTTTAGGGATGTAACCAGCAGTTCAGGTGTTGAGGGCAGTGTCCTCAAGAGTGACAGGTTTTTTTTTTTTTTTTTGCTGAGAGATGTGTTCCCTGGCATAGAATTATCAGGGCATAGAAGTGTGAAGATAACTACTTGTTTGGTAAGTGTACCAGGGACGTATGGTCTGGTTGTCGAAACGACAACAGTTAAAGAGGGGGAATTCATTGTTTTTGTAATTGTTTGTATAATATTGTGAACACTAAGGTGGCAGGAGACTGTCTCCCTGTTGATTGCATTATTGTTTTTACTGCTGATATTAGTTTAGTCATGAATAATGACTGGTATCAATGTAAATGTGCCTTGTATTTGCATGTGACCATTATTCTTGCTGGTACCTGATGTACAGTTTTGGGGTGTTTTACTTGATGGGTGATGTCTGGTGAGGATAGGAAATTTTTTTTTTTTGAGCTCCATCAATAGTGGAGGACTATAAAGTAGGGGTCAGAAATTATCCCTCCTTTACCCAAGGCACTAGGGGTGTAATGTTCAGTTGTCTGGGACGACAACAGTTAAAGATGGGAAATAATGTACTCGGCTCGCGATGATGGTGGAATTCTGCAAGAGGGCGTCTGATTGGTCTGGAACTCTGGGACCCCGCACAGGTAGAACTGGCCCTTTTCCGTAGTGCACCCCACTGAGTGACTAGGCGCCAATGCCTATTTCTAATGTGTGTTTAGTAGTTAGACCCTGAAGTTTTGCAGTGGAAAAGCCAGAATTCTAGTTTTAGATGTTAGATTTTCCTGGGTTTTTAGTAGACTAGAAGTTTTTGATAAATTATTTTTTGGTGGACTAGAAGTTTTTGTTAAATTAGTTTTAGTGGATCAGTTGTTGGTGAATTAGTGTTTGGTAGATTTGTAGCTTTCACTGGATTAGAAGTTTTTGCTACATTTAGGAATTTGGTTTGTTAGGTTAGTCTCTTTGCTGTTTGATTTTTGCTGTATCCTAATTTCTTTGTTGATGCTACATGTCTGTATATTATTGTGAAGTTTAGAAGTTTAATAAACACATGATGCTTGTGTTACTCTTACTTTGTTGTTTAGTTGATAGACTCTAGTGTTATAGTCATTGGTGTTAGAACAGCCCTTGGAGTAATTCTTTGTCTGGGATTGGAGAATATTGTTCTAATCCCCTGTCGGCCCACCCTGGGATCTTCTTAAACCTTAATTCTTTTCTATTCTTGTTAACCGAGGACGGTGAGAGGTTCTTTCTCTTTATTCATTTTCTTCTTTGGCCCTACGCAGTCAGGGTTTGCGCTCTTCTCCTCACATCACCGTAGCAGAAGTAAGTGGTCCTTGCTTCCTGTTTTTACCTTTGTTTTCATACCCTATCGTGAACCTGAACCCCACCCAGCAGTACAGACTCAGACAGCCTTTGCGGTTACCCGTTTCTCAAAACACCAGTATATCCCAGTATAGGGAAAAGATCCAACGCATGCTCTCTTTGATTTTGTAATTGCGCATGCCACTCTACACGAAGCACGCTTGTCTTCACCTTTCTCAGTATGCTTTCCCAGTCCATTACAATGTCGACATGTGTGTGCTGTTTGTCCTCAGCCAACAGAACGCCCCAGTGACTACCTCTATCTCCATTCTTAGACTAGATGTGGTACCATATGCCAGGCTCTCCTGCACTAAACACCATCCATTAACCTTCGCTATGAACGCCTGGAACTCCTGTTGCCTCTAATCACAGAGCTATCCATGTAGACGATTACATAGTAGTGATTCAGTTGTTGCACTTCCCACTCACATATGACTACTGGCCAATCTCTGTACTTCTGGTTCAATGTGATTATGACACTGCCCAGGTTTGACATTTCCTCTGGCATTATGACCTATTCGAGATTCCTGTCCGTTTCACTTTTCACATGAGACAACGAAAAGCATTTTGTGTGATATTCACTGGCTCAGGAATTGAGCATTATGGGGCGACCCTTTGCAATGAAGTTGGAACCGCGACTTACTGACTAACTATTCTGACCTACTCTTCTCCTCTCCCAGTGTTTTTACGCATACACACTTTTCTGATTGTGTCCTCTGCTCAGCCTGTGGCGATTATCTATGTCCAGGGCTTCATACATCAGGTGTTTAATGTCCGCGGCCACTCAGAGATAGGACTTAGCCTGCTGCACATTGAGCCTGTCCATAATCGTTAGTAAAGACAAAGAATATCTCATACACACTGCCTGCGAGCCCCGCCTACATCCCAGGACCACCCGCATAGCTTCATTCTGTAGGCACTCTAGTTTCACCAGCCGACTCTTTGACACTGAGCAATCCCAGTCAATACTCAGTTACTAAGATAATCAGATTGAGTATGAACAATATTATTTGCTTCATGTCCATTGCTGCCATAGTATTCAGTGCACAATGTCCCTTCTTAATCTCGTAACTCCTTTGAGTACATGATGTGGGTGATGATTATTTACCCTCACCTTGGGATACCTCTTTAGCAGCCTCAAATCACGCAAAATGGTTACTTATTGGCAAGCCTCACGGTGAGGCCTTTGTTAGCCCAGGATACCTCACGGAGAGGTTTAAAGATTTTGGTCAGCAAGAATATGACCCTGGTATAAGAGTTCCTCAACACCCCATAGTGATAATCTCTGTCCTTTCGTAGAAATATATTACAAAGCCATTCTGAATGTAAAACCAAATTGAATTTGAAAGAAGCTGAATTTGAACCAAACCGATAGTGAACCAAGCTATCAATTTGACATAAAGCTATACATTTAAACCAATATAATTAGTCAACTTTTATGTTTAGTTGATGGAGGGTTCTATCACTTGTTTTATTTCGTAAGTGATTGATTTGAAATACAGGTCTTCATATAGTTATGCATCAGATTCACAGTTACATGAAGACCTAGATTTCAAAAGTATGCGGATGCTGTCCGTGTTCGAGGGCAAGAGAGGCGACATTACAACTAATTATCAGATGAACATGAGTAGAGTTTGAGATGGCTGCTGCATCATATGAATAGGAACGCAGGGGAATACCCAATGTTTGGGGGATATCGATAGTGATAACATAAGATGCACAGCTATCTTTCCTGTGATCTCTATAAGGACAATGCTACCGAGTACATGACAGATCATTATACCCCCTGCTCCCAAGGACTTAATGCTTGAGGAATGGCTGCACTCCACATAGTGATTACCCACACTGTACTTAATTTCATAGCAATCCGTGTTTGAGGTGAATCCCTTGCACTTCAAATAGTAATTACAGATCCCTTGCACTTCACACGGTGTTTACCCTACTGTACCACACTTCCTAGCATTGGGCGCTTGAGGTGAATTCCTTGCATTCCACATGTTTACCCTACTGTACATTTGCTTGCATTGCGTGCTAGAGGTGAATTCCTTGCATTCCACATGGCGTTTACTCTACTGTACCACATTTCCTAGCATTGTGTGCTTGAGATGAATTCCCTGCATTTCAAATAGTCATTAGTTCCCTTGCATTTAGTGCTTGATATAGATCCCTTGCACTTCACATGGTAATTGTTGCTAATTAGCGAGCAATGTCTGTCTGCCTCAAATCACAGACGACAGAACACAAAAAAGTTAAGGAAAGATTATGGGCACAAAGAATAATTACATATGTTCTCCCCTATATTCCCTCTTAAAACATATGTTCAACAAACCCGCAGCAAACCACTCTTTCCCTTACATCTAATTCAGCTCCCCCATGTTCTTTCCATTTTATTCATCCCAGTCTCTAATTCTCATCTCCATGTGTTTATAGATCGTCTTTCATTGCCCTGTGGGTTATAGACACGAGACTTTCTAGTTACAGGGTTTTTCGATGTGTCCCACCCAGCGCCTTTTCCTCCTCTTGGTTCACTGGTATTTAATGTTGTCCAAGAGCCTGACACTGATTAAGATTTTGTCACACCATTTTAGTCCCAATCTATGTAGACACCAGTTAATGAAGGTTGTAGTTTATTAGTAATTGTTTTAGTAGTTTTCTGATCCATACGGTAGTACATATTTAAGTATTTTTTTTTAATTTTGCGCTGGCTCGCTTTAACTCAAGCGCAGTGCATACATACTATTTTTATAATAGTAATGGACTGAATTTTGCGTGTGGTTAGCTTTTCCTATTAACAGTGTTCCTCGCCATCAGGCGAACCCACTACGACTTTAGAGGCACTTGTAATTTACGTCCCCAGGTCAAGGAAGATAAGTCATTTTAGTCCAAATGTCCGGTATAGGGGTTGAATCCCTAAACTCGGCATCAGCACACCTTATGCTTAAGAACATTTCTTATCCATTCAACCATGCTGACCTACGATTTAACAGTTTAAAATTCAAGTTGCTAAGCTTAATTTCCTTTGGTTTCAACATATTTCCTAGCCCCATGAAAGCTTGTGCATTTTTATTTGAATATCTCCATCTGTTTTCCAATCTTTGTTTACATTGCTACCTAAATTAAAATAGTGTAAGATTCCTGTACTGGAATTTATACAGAGCTTGATTTATATTCTTTTTTCCTAAGCTTACTTAGTTGTGACCTTCCATCAAGTGAGTATCCTGCATCTGATTTTGTGCATCATTGCTTTTAATCCCTTTTAATCAGTTTCTTGGTCACACTCGATATCATACTCACCTAATCTCTAACATTCAATGCAGCATTGTCTCAAGCCACAAATTTCATGCAAACTACCACTACCCACATTTTATACCACGCAAATCAGATAATTTGAAAACAAATCTTTATTTCATAAACCCGTAACTATTTCGCATCAAACAAACTTGAAACCACTTTAAACTCTTATATATTAATTTAATAGAAAACAGCACCAGCCTGGTCAAATGTTCATTTCAAGATTGCCATTTGCACAAAATGTAATGAATACTGTTGAGGCTGAGATAGCTTCAAACCACACTGCCCGACATTAAATGTTTGTAGTCTGAAAATTTCTGACTTCCTAATAACAGCACTCTTCAACACAATTACTCTACCAACGTCATGGTACTGCGTGTTAATCTTGGAAACAAATGCACAAGAAAAGAACTGAAACAAAAGAAGACTCAAGCAAAATTCTAAATGTAACAAAAAGCAAACATCAGAGATTACGAGGAAGCAAGTAGGAACAGAAACAGTGTTGGTAAAATAAAAACTATAAATAAATTAAGTGTTGGGCATACGGTGCTAGACTCATATTTGTGTAGAGCAGTTGACACTCCAGGGTGATGTGAATATCACACCAGCCACAGCTACTCCGTGATGTGAATATCACACCAACCACTGCTACTCCGTGATGTGAATATCACACCAGCCACTGCTACTCCGTGATGTGAATATCACACCAGCCACTGCTACTCCGTGATGTGAATATCACACCAGCCACTGCTACTCCGTGATGTGAATATCACATCAGCCACTGCTACTCCGTGATGTGAATATCACACCAGCCACAGCTACTCCGTGATGTGAATATCACACCAACCACTGCTACTCCGTGATGTGAATATCACACCAGCCACTGCTACTCCGTGATGTGAATATCACACCAGCCACTGCTACTCCGTGATGTGAATATCACACCAGCCACTGCTACTCCGTGATGTGAATATCACATCAGCCACTGCTACTCCGTGATGTGAATATCACACCAGCCACAGCTACTCCGTGATGTGAATATCACACCAGCCACTGCTACTCCGTGATGTGAATATCACACCAGCCACTGCTACTCCCCAAGACCTTTTCTGGTACACATTTCAGCCTGGGCCGAGCTGGATGTAGGGCAGCGATGTAGATTATATTAAAAGTCAGGTGATCTGGCCATGTAACAACAGTCAGGTGATCTGGCCATGTAACAACAGTCAGGTGATCTGGCCATGTAACAACAGTCAGGTGATCTGGCCATGTAACAACAGTCAGGTGATCTGGCCATGTAGCAACAGTCAGGTGATCTGGCCATGTAACAAAAGTCAGGTGATCTGGCCATGTAACAACAGTCAGGTGATCTGGCCGTGTAACAACAGTCAGGTGATCTGGCCATGTAACAAAAGTCAGGTGATCTGGCCGTGTAACAACAGTCAGGTGATCTGGCCATGTAACAACAGTCAGGTGATCTGGCCATGTAACAACAGTCAAGTGATCTGGCCATGTAACAACAGTCAGGTGATCTGGCCATGTAACAAAAGTCAGGTGATCTGGCCATGTAACAACAGTCAGGTGATCTGGCCATGTAACAAAAGTCAGGTGATCTGGCCGTGTAACAACAGTCAAGTGATCTGGCCATGTAACAAAAGTCAGGTGATCTGGCCATGTAACAAAAGTCAGGTGATCTGGCCGTGTAACAACAGTCAGGTAATCTGGCCATGTAACAACAGTCAGGTGATCTGGCCATGTAACAACAGTCAGGTGATCTGGCCATGTAACAACAGTCAGGTAATCTGGCCATGCAACAACAGTCAGGTGATCTGGCCATGTAACACAAGTCAGGTGATCTGGCCGCGTAACAACAGACAGGTGATCTGGACATGAAAAAAAAGTCAGGTGACCAGGCCATGTAACAAGATTAGAAACAGCTTTCGCACTTTGACATGATAGCATCAGTAAAGTCTACAAAAGATTGATGGGATAGCTGATTGCTATTAATACCATCAAGTGTAAACCACCGAAAGCTCTGGCCAGATGTCCCTGCTTAACCTGAGCCTGAATAACAAAACACAGATGCAGAAGGTGGGTTATTTTGTTAATGATCATTATATCAGATGAACTGCCACAATCACAATATAGATCAGCAGCAATCATCTCCAGTACTGTCCCTCTCATTGTGATGGTAAATAAAACATACTGTTTTCAATTTATCTCGATTTCATTCTCCCATTGAAACTATTTTCTTTCTGCATGTTTGATTTCCACCTTTACCTCTGCCCTTGTTTGCTGTATGAAGTTTTATCATTTTATGTGCTCAAAATATTTTATTTGTAGAACCTTGATTTAATTGAATATCTTTTTCATTGACTGAGACTTAAGTTTGTTTCAATGACATATATACTGTGATATGCAAAAAAGTTGAACAAAAGTTGATGGAAGAAAAACAAAAAATATATACATACTAAATATATGATGTAAACAGAATCTTACAGACCAACTTCCTTCCTGCTTGTTCCTTCCTGTTTTGAGCGCATTTTCTCTTTATGAACTCACCATAAGAAAATACATTTCCATCTTCTGCCTTTTTCTTTTATACAGGCAGACTGGATCCATACTCTAATTCCAAGTCATCAGTAGTTTTCAAACGTCATCTCACTGACTCACGTTTCTCTCCAGGCCAGCTTCTGTCAACAACACTCCAACCCATCTTCTGTCAAAAGTCCAGCTCAGCATCTGTCAATGCTCCAGACTAGTGTCTGCCAACAACACTCCAGCCCGGCTTCTGTCAACAACACTCCAGCCCAGCTTCTGTCAACAACACTCCAGACCAGTGTCTGTCAACAACACTCCAGACCAGCTTCTGTCAACACTACAGTCCAGCTTCTGTCAACACTACAGTCCAGCTTCTGTCAACAACACTCCAGCCCAGCTCCTGTCAACAACACTCCAGCCCAGCTTCTGTCAACACTACAGTTCAGTGTCTGTCAACAACACTCCAGCGCAGCGTCTGTCAACAACACTCCAGCCCAGCTTCTGTCAACAACACTCCAGCCTAGCTTCTGTCAACAACACTCCAGCCCAGCTTCTGTCAACACTACAGTCCAGCTTCTGTCAACACTACAGTCCAGCTTCTGTCAACAACACTCCAGCCCAGCTTCTGTCAACAACACTCCAGCCCAGCTCCTGTCAACAACACTCCAGCCCAGCTTCTGTCAACACTACAGTTCAGCTTCTGTCAACAACACTCCAGCCAGCTTCTGTCAACAACACTCCAGCCCAGCTTCTGTCAACAACACTCCAGCCCAGCTTCTGTCAACACTACAGTTCAGCTTCTGCCAACAACACTCCAGCCAGCTTCTGTCAACAACACTCCAGCCCAGCTTCTGTCAACAACACTCCAGCCCAGCTTCTGTCAACACTACAGTTCAGCTTCTGCCAACAACACTCCAGCCAGCTTCTGTCAACAACACTCCAGCCAGCTTCTGTCAACAACACTCCAGCCAGCTTCTGTCAACAACACTCCAGCCCAGCTTCTGTCAACACTCCAGCCCAACTTCTGTCAACACTCCAGCAAGCTTCTGTCAACAACACTCCAGGCAGCTTCTGCCAACAACACTCCAACCCAGCTTCTGTCAACACTCCAGCCCAGCTTCTGTCAACACTCACTCTATGTCAGTCATGTCATTAGGTGGTAATGATTTTGACATCTGCATTTCTGCTGCACACTGAAGAGCATCTGAAAGAGAAAAGGAAATCAAATAAGATTTCACTGTAGGATATTTGCGAGTCTAGACGTGACAAAGATCCATTATTGGAGATTTCCACCTGTGTGTTACTGGGGCCCATACAACAAACAATGCAACATTCAGCAATCATGCATGTTTCAAGAGGCGACTAAGGCAGGTTGGTGGGAGTCTGGCTACCTCATCCCATGGACAATTAGCTGCAACATCCAACAGATCATAACTCAGTCTCCCTGGGAAGGTTAAACCGGTCAACAAATGCCCACAGAAGTCAGATGTGTCCGCCTAACGGCACAAGAACGCAGCTCTGTTGTAAATAGGCACAACGCAATCACGTCCGGAAAAAAAACTCCGGATGAACGCAGAAGAAGAAGAAGATAACTCAGTCTACAAAGGGTTTAGGGCATGAGTTTGTTGGGGGGCTGAAGCTCCTTTGGGAGATGAAAGGTAGAGGCATTGGCATACACATACAATAGGCAGACATAAGATAATCAACAAACAGATTTATTCTTTCTTAGAAACTAACTGGAAAGTTGAAAGTGGCAGGAGACCAAGAGAAAATGCTGGACAGTTTAACATGACATAGGAGGATTGGGGGTGGGGGGGGGGGGGGTGGGGGAGAGAAAGACAGAGAGAGATATCAATATCAGAAATGACTTGCAGCACGAGAGACAGAAGCCTGTGGACAGACACGATCAACGCTGCACAGCATGGGCTATAAGAAAAAGAGACTAACAAGATCATAGATAATCTTTCAAGCCTTCCAATTGGAGAAGACATCCACCTGTTACACCCCTGCATGCAATGAGAATCTTCACAACAATGTTAAAGCCAGGAAAGATATCTTCACTGACAGATATAATTCCTAGAAACATCACAAAGTGAAGAAGTATCTGTATTCATGTGGATAAGAATTATGGACTATTTTGCAATCACTGAAGAAGAAAATGAGGGATTTTGAATAAATGTTACAAAAAGAGTTCTTAGAATACCATGAACTAAGATGAAGGGAAATACTGACAAGATTGAACATTGAAGAAAATTGATTCTAATAGCATTATGTCCCCAGAAACAAATACTTGTAAAATTAAACAATTAGTTAAGAAAGGAACAGAGATGGAAAACAAGGTTCCTGAAAGAAGAGGCAGAGGCCGCAGAGGTTGACCAGCGTGAAGATGGACACAGGGCATTGCAGACACCTTGGGCATACAAAAAGCATGAGGTTGGAGAACTGAGGAAGGACACCATTTTTTCAACAGGCCTGCTACAAGGTGACAAATAAAATCAGATCTCCATAGCATCCATAAATCCAGAGATAAAATCCGGTGGCCACCTTTCCAATGTGGAATGACTGAATGAGAGAGCTAATGCCTTGTCTAAAACTGAATGGAACAATCAACTGGTTATACTGGGAAGAAAAGGACCTTTCATTACATCTAACACACCTCTCAGAGGAAGCAACATGTAGACATTGATATCAAGACCTGACTCATTTCACAAAGTCCAAAGGCACAAACCAACTTATCTTTTGCCTAAAACTAGGAGAATAAATACTTAGTCATCTGTATCTTCTCAAAACCACCCAAGATATCTTCACTGACTGCACATCATTCCAGAGACAGAACAAAATGAAGAATAATAAAGAACCATATCTCAAAATCTCTCAGACAGATAAGCATCTGAAACACCTTACAGTTTTTGAAACTAGAGGTTGATGCCGAATCTCTAAGTAGTGTTAAATATCAGCTGTGCTAGTGTTACTATGTGTCCAGTTTTAGTCAGGGCACATTTTTGGTTCATTGCATGAGCATGTATATATATAACAATAAATTTTGGGGAAAGAGGGGAGGGGCATGGTTAAGATACTGCTATGTCAGCCTTAGATTAGAATCAGTTTAGGGTTGACAGTTTGTATAAAACCATGGCTTTCAAATGATATCACATGTATTACTGCATTCTGAGTATGTTATCTTACAGCAGATCAAAATAGAAAGCAGGCCATAAGGCTGCTGTTATGGCAACATTGCTAGGGGAAAAAAAACTTACCTGTGGGTAGATAAAGTTTGTTACCTTGGATGGAACATCTAAAGGAACCAAACCATATATAAATACATGATGAAGTCAAAGACACATTAATCTCGGAGCTAGAGAGGTGTATAACTAAGTGTGATAACTCTTTTCAAAAGAGCAGCAAATGAGAAGGACAATTTAACAATAGTCAAATGTAAACATGCTAGCAAAACTTCAAAATCTGAGGGAGCATAGCCTCTATGCCATTCCGATCAAGGTCTAATATATGTATACATGTTCTCAAGGAAAATCTCAGTGGAATTAGGAAAGAAGTTATTTAAAATGGAGAAAGATTATGAGAAAAATTTTTCACATTTTCCTAGGAAACAAAACATTAGGAAAGAAGCCCAGTACTTTACTTTAAATGAACAATGATATTATGAAGTGACATACCACATTGTCAGGAAAAAATAATGGATTGGGAAATGTGTTCATGTGTTCATGTAACTGTTGCACAAGGGACGTGCCAGTAGTGCAAATGCGATACATCCTGGCCTTTACCCATAATTTCAGACAGGCTCAAGGTACTGCAGGATGAATCATATCTCTGTGGCTGCAGACACGGAACATCCACTGCATGAAGCACTGGACACAGCTAAGGGCCACAGGCTGATCAGACGAAAATCAGATGGCTCAGGCAGAGGACAATCATAGAAGTGTGCATGTTTGAAAACATTGGGAGAGGAGGGGAGCGAGTCAGAACGGCAGAAGAAAAGTCAAACCTATGCAGAATCATGACAACATTGATCAGGAATGCAGGGATTGACCAACAGGCTGCACTGACTGGGAGGTGCAACAATTGATCCATGACAATTCGCAACTAGGCGATGTAATCTACACAGATGGCTCTGTGCTTAGAGTTAAAAGAATTGCCTGTGGTGGTGGTTTCATGGCAAAGATTGGTAGTCAGTGTTGGGTGCAAGAGAGCCTGCATTATCTGGCATATGATACAACATCTAGTCAGAATGGAGTGGAGGCAGTCACGGCGGTGCTCAGCTGGCTGGAGGACAAACAGCACATGCACATCATGATTGTAATGGACGCACAAAGTATGATGAGTGATTGTAATGGACTAACAAAGTATGAGAAATGTGATGACAGGCATGCTTTGGGTAGAGTAGCAGGCTTAATTCAACAACCAAACATAGGGGGCATCTTTTGGATTTTTCATACCAGATATCCCGATGTGGTGGGAAATGAGCAGGCAGATAGACTGGCTGGGTCTGCACACTTTGGTGGGGTATTGGTGCATGATAAGGCAGATGTGGTCGGGGGTCCTTTGGAATCATGTGTATAGTTTATTAGTTTAGTTTAGTTTATAGTCAATGGATCAACATCACGGCACACGGGTGTGACCCATAAGTGCTCCATTCTTCTAACTCAAACCTGAGTTTGGAGAAACTCACCTCAGTGCACGAACTCCATAGCACCGCTGAGGATCCTGAAATACTTTGGGTAGATTTTTAACTCGAAATTTTGCCCGGGCAGCGCCGTTAGGCTACTCTTTTTCGATTTCCAACTGCCAAGGGATTTTTTACGTGTGCAACAATACACACGGGCGTCCGATCTCACTACCCAGAGATCAGGGGAAATTTTGTTACTAGAAGTCCACGAGAACTATGTGTATAGTACAGCAGAAAGGGTAGATTATCATGACTTCAAGAGAATGTAATGCAGGGAGTGACCTGAGGAACTGGCTGACATTCAAGACTCCAAGGAAAGGTCAGACGGAGACAGACTGTTACTGGTACCATTAGTATTGGGACCCTTCGCTGACTGTTGCAGATGAGGACTGAGCACGTATGGGAATGTCCCATAATTTGTGATATCCGTTCTTGTCTTAACTCAACTCTGGTTACTGATAACAATTTTCAAAGTGACCATGAAGCTACAAAACAAATGCATACAACAGCCATATTGTTACCTATGCTTACGGAAGGTCTCCCTTCCTGATGTTGGAACAGCTGATTGACATCACATTCAACATAGCCCATAAGACTTCGGACGTAATTCTTTTGCACTGATAAACATGCCAGTTTGGCATCAAATATCTGACAATATAAACATGAGTAACAATTTATCAAAACTGTCTTTCTCTGCTCTATCAAAGCAATCTCTAAAGCTTTCTCTTGTAATCATTTCTACATCTTCCATAGAGTATAATGAGAGTTGAGTGATGCTGAAGTTTCTGGTGTACCCTGTTGGCCCAGATTCAAACTTCCATGCCTCTTTAATAGAGCAGGCTTACTTAGTGACTCACACGGCTGTGAAAATTACTTCACCTGAGCTTTGCCTCTCCCATGGAGCTTTCAACCAGGAATTTCACATGAACTCTGCTCTCCCACTAAGGCTTCCCACTATGAGTAATTTCATCTTGACCTCATCTGCCATTCCATCTGGCTATCCACTGGGGATTTTCTTAACCATGTTTGTTCCATCATGCTTCCTATTAGGGATTTCACATGAACCTTCCATCCTGCTTCCCATTAGGGATTTCATAGGAACCTTCCCTCCTGCTTCCCATTAGGAATTTCATAGGAACCTTCCAGCCTGCTTCCCATTAGGGATTTCACATGAACCTTCCATCCTGCTTCCCATTAGGGATTTCACATGAACCTTACATCATGCTTCCCATTAGGGATTTCATTGGAACCTTCCATCCTGCTTCCCATTAGGGATTTCACTGGAACCTTCCATCCTGCTTCCCATTAGGGATTTCATAGGAACCTTCCATCCTGCTCCCCATTAGGGATTTCACATGAACCTTCCATCCTGCCTCCCATTAGGGATTTCACATGAACCTTCCATCCTGCTTCCCATTTGGGATTTCACATGAACCTTCCATCCTGCTTCCCATTAGGGATTTCACAGGAATCTTCCATCCTGCTTCCCATTAGGGATTTCACAGGAATCTTCCATCCTGCTTCCCATTATTGATTTCACATGAACCTTCTATCCTGCTTCCCATTAGGGATTTCACAGGAATCTTCCATCCTGCTTCCCATTAGGGATTTCAACGAACCTTCCACCCTGCCTTCACATTTGGGATTTCACATGAACCTTCCATCCTGCTTCCCATTATTGATTTCACAGGAACCTTCCATCCTGCTTCCCATTAGGGATTTCACATGAACCTTCCATCCTGCTTCCCTTTAGGGATTTCATAGGAACCTTCCATCCTGCTTCCCATTAGGGATTTCACTGGAACCTTCCATCCTGCTTCCCATTATTGATTTCACATGAACCTTCCATCCTGCTTCCCAATATTGATTTCACATGAACCTTCCATCCTGCTTCCCATTAGGGATTTCACATGAACCTTCCATCCTGCTTCCTATTAGGGATTTCACATGAACCTTCCATCCTGCTTCCCATTAGGGATTTCACATGAACCTTCCATCCTGCTTCCCATTAGAGATTTCATAGGAACCTTCCATCCTGCTTCCCATTTGCGATTTCACATGAACCTTCCATCCTGCTTCCCATTATTGATTTCACATGAACCTTCCATCCTGCTTCCCATTTGGGATTTCATAGGAACCTTCCATCCTGCTTCCCATTAGGGATTTCATAGGAACCTTCCATCCTGCTTCCCATTAGGGATTTCATAGGAACCTTCCATCCTGCTTCCCATTTGGGATTTCACATGAACCTTCCATCCTGCTTCCAATTTGGGATTTCACATGAACCTTCCATCCTGTTTCCCATTATTGATTTCACATGAACCTTCCATCCTGCTTCCCATTATTGATTTCACATGAACCTTCCATCCTGCTTCCCATTTGGGATTTCATAGGAACCTTCCATCCTGTTTCCCATTAGGGATTTCACAGGAACCTTCCATCCTTCTTCCCATTAGGGATTTCACAGGAACCTTCCATCCTGCTTCCCATTAGGGATTTCACAGAACTTTACATCCTGTTTCCCATTAGGGATTTCACAGGAACCTTCCATCCTGCTTCCCATTAGGGATTTCATAGGAACCTTCCATCCTGCTTCCCATTAGGGATTTCATAGGAACCTTCCATCCTGCTTCCCATTTGGGATTTCACATGAACCTACCATCCTGCTTCCCATTTGGGATTTCACATGAACCTTCCATCCTGTTTCCCATTATTGATTTCACTGGAACCTTCCATCCTGCTTCCCATTATTGATTTCACATGAACCTTCCATCCTGTTTCCCATTATTGATTTCACTGGAACCTTCCATCCTGCTTCCCATTATTGATTTCACATGAACCTTCCATCCTGCTTCCCATTTGGGATTTCATAGGAACCTTCCATCCTGCTTCCCATTAGGGATTTCACAGGAACCTTCCATCCTGCTTCCCATTAGGGATTTCACAGAACTTTACATCCTGTTTCCCATTAGGGATTTCACATAAACTTTCCATCCTGCTTTGCATTAGGGATTTTACTGGAACCTTCCATCCTGCTTCCCATTAGGGATTTCACTGGAACCTTCCATCCTGTTTCCCATTATTGATTTCACAGGTACCTTCCATCCTGCTTCCCATTAATGATCTCACTGGAACCTTCCATCCTGCTTCCCATTATTGATTTCACAGGAACCTTCCATCCTGCTTCCCATTATTGATTTCACAGGAACCTTCCATCCTGCTTCCAATTAGGGATTTCGCTGGAACCTTCCATCCTGCTTCCCATTATGGATTTCACTGGAACCTTCCATCCTGCTTCCCATTAGGGATTTCACTAGAACCTTCCATCATGCTTCCCATTAGAGATTTCACAGGAACCTTCCATCCTGCTTCCCATTAGGGATTTCACTGGAACCTTTACTGTCCCATCCAGTGTTTCATTAGGGATTTCAGCTGAACCTCATTTCTCCCATCCAGCTTTCCATTTGATTTTGCCTTAGCTTTCCGTCTGCTGTCCCACTGAGCTTATTAGGGATTTTGCCTGAATCTGTTCCATCTAGTCAACCTGCAGGGATTCATCTGAACTGTATGTGCTGTTCCATCTAGTTAACCAGCAGGGATTCATTTGAACCAGCTCTGCTGTTCCATCCATCTTACCTATTTATTCTTCACACACCTTCAGACTGGGTACTAATAAATACAAAGAAAGCAGCAGTCAACTTGAGCTTGTTGATGAAATCATAGTTTGTGTCCTCAGAGCATGTGTAGGCCAAAATATTTTACTCTGTTCTACAAATATTGAACACTCCTGCAACAAATGTTTAGCTGTCATTTTACCAGTTCGACAATTACATTCATCAGCATTTCCTATCAGTTTATTAAACATGGTAATTCAGCCTGTTGTGACCAGTTTGAAGTCTTGATTGCTTCTTGTTCTCTTCAGTTGAGTGGGTAATATGCATCATCTTTTTGGTGGCCTGGATGCCTAATTTCCACTTGGTTCAATAAATCGCTTCTTACAAATCTCTTTTTCTGTATGGCAGGTGAATCATGAATGTAAATGAACAAATTAGGAAGAACTTTGAAATAACAGAGATGTGGTTCTGAAGACGAAAGTCCTTGGACTGCCAGAGTAACTAACAACAATTGCATGAAAGAGGCTAATTAAAATAGAACATTACCCCGGGAAAAACCTCCAAAAAAGGAGAAGGGAGGTTTGGTAAGGCGCAAAAAATTGGAAAAGGCAAAAGCAACAAAGGAAAAAACTTGGGGGAAAAAAAGGGAAAAAAAAAAAAAAATAAAAAAAGACAAATTTTTTACATGGATGAGGGGCATAGAGAAATTTGGGGCTAAAGTTGGGGAAAAAGGCACAGTGACCCAAAGAAAAGCTGGTAATTAGCAGTCTGGGGAAATTGGCAGCCTGTCCGAAACCCGCCAAGTTGTGGGGAATGCGCCTTAGTCGGGGATTTGTAAAACTCTTTACATCTAAATTTTGATTCTGCCTGTGCAAAAACCTTCCATACTGAAAAGACGAGCAAATTGACCCTGGGGAAGGGTCAACCCTGATTTGGCTAAGGTTGGGGTTATTAACCCCGGGCCAATTCCGTGATTTTTCAAAACCCTGGGGGATGGGACTATGGGGTTCCTTTTGGATTTCCCTATCAGGAAAAGGCTACTAGGGATCTTGGGAATGAACACCCTGATGGGAAAATGGTTTAAAAATTTTTTTTCCCAAAGGGGTTACCAGTTGCCATTAAAAAATCCATTGATTTTAAATTTTTATTTTTCAACCCAATATGCTATTGGTCCATTTGTTTTTACATAAAAACCCTTATCCAAAAAGAGCGGGTTTTTTTTATTGTTTTTAAACAAATACCAAAAATTTCCAATTCCCCCCCCTTTCCCCCTTACTTGGGGGGGGTTTTTCCCATCACCCCATTTCTTGCCATGGTAAAAATAATGGAAGCTTTTGGGAGGGGCCAACTAAAAGCCAACCCGTGCCTTTAAAGCTAGGTCGCAAAAGTTTAAAATCACAAGGAATTTTGGTCCACAAAACCCTTAAAGGCCCCGTGGGGGGGGTTCGAAAGCCCCGCCCCCCCCCCCCCCCCCCCCCCCCCCGGGAAATTTAATCCCGACTTGGGTAACCCCTTTAAAACAAACCTCCTAGGAGGGGATCCCCTTAAAAAAGAAAAAGATCTGAAAGTAAATTTAGGTCTTAATGTTGGGCTTGTGGGGATATAAAATTCCCGGATGAAGGGGTCCCTTTTTAGGAGAAGGTAAGGTGTGGCCGGGAGCCATTCCTACCCTGGGGGAAAAAAAAGTGGTCCCCGGAATTCGGAAATTTTGTTTTAACTCTAGGAATGAGACAAAAATGGAAAAATTTCTCAACCTAACCCCGGGACAAACCCATTCTGGGTTTAAATGCAAAATTTCCGGTGGATGACCGGTCTACCCCCCTGGTTTTATTACTAGGGGAATGGGTCCCCCCACAGGGTAAAAATAAACCCAACAGGACGGGAAAATTTGGGGGAAACCCCGCTAACTTGTGGGTTCAATTTGGAAGCCCCCCCAAGCAATAAGCCCATTCTGTTTCCCCACAACCCCGAAGTTTAGTTACTTTCCAGCTGAAGGGGGGACATTTCTAATTCTCAAACCAGGGAAGGTCCCCCAAAAAAAAGGCCGGGGGAAAAAGGGGTTAGGGTGGCAAAAAAAAATTGAATACGCTTTTTTTTGAAATTCCCCAATGTTCCCTCTAAAACCTGATACCTGTTTAATGGTTTTGTTGGCGCTCTGCTAATTTTTCCAATTTGCGTGGGAAAATTTTGGGCGGCGCCTGTCAAAAACCCGAGGGAAAGTCTGAATTCTGTTTTGGGGGAACGGCCCCAAAAAAAGCCCCTATTTAAGTGGGTTGCGCCTGAGCTCCCCCCCCGGTGACCCCTTAGGGGTTGTGTGGCCCGGGAACTTGGAAAAACCAGGATCAAAATGCTTGGCTGGCCTCCCTTTTCTTGGGGGGGAGAATTGACTGTTAATTGCCGCTGGGTGGGACTCCCAAAAAAGACTGATTGTAATGGTCTGCCCGAAACCGTTTGCCTAAGGGTTTTAAAAGGGGGCCCAAGCCCCGCAATCCTCTAAAAAACCTGGGGAACGAAAAAGGGGTCCCTTGCCTTCTTTCCAAAAAAAAAAAATTTTTTCCCCCCCCCTAACTTTGTCCCAATTTGGGTGGATTAAACTCCCCCTTTATTTGCCCGAAAAGACGGGGGTTTAATTTGGGAAAAAAATTCCCAATTTTCTTCATAAAAATTTTGTTATGTTCCCCCTTCTTTTTAATGGGAAAAATTAAAAATATTTTAAAATGTTCCAATTTGGGCCTTGTTTTAAAAAAAAACAAACTAAAAAAACATATTTTTGTCCCCCTGGTTCCAAAAACCCTTTTCCTGCCCCTCATTGTGGAAAATTTCCACGGGTCAAAACTCCACCTCATAAACTTAGTAATGTTGGCCTCTCAAAAAGACATGCCCCCCCCCCCCCCCCCCAAGAAAATTATCTCAAACGACAACTAGCTAATTCCCATATGTATGGTACATTAACCTTCCTTAGGTATGCATAATGGCCGTGTTAAATAAAAATTGCCTTAGTGAGTCATGTATTATTGATTATTTTCCATGTGTCTTAATGCATATTGTTCTTTTGTTGTCTAATATTAGCTTCATAAGTGATGTATGAATGAAATAATGTATGAGAGGAAAGAGAGAAGAAGGGTAGAATGTTAGATGGGCTTGCATGCCCAATTCTTAACCCTTTGAAAATAAAGTTTGTTTGTTCGTTCTGTCAACAACAATTCTGCTGCAGTATTCAGGGCCTCTACCTCTGAAGTTACATGAGAACCTTCCAGTTGCCAGTCTTCTTTGCTCCATTCTTTTTATTATTCAGGGGAATACCTCCACCTCCAGTTTCTGTTGAGTTGTTTGCTGATCTATCTGTGTGAGCATGGGACCAGGTGTCTTCTAATTCATTCTGCTTTTCTCAATACTAAGAATGTGTTCTATCATCGAAGGGGTTACAAACAATTCACAACCCCTCATTCAAAACAGCTACAGGCACTTTGGAAGCAGACTGCCTTGTGTTGGATTTCATACAATGGTGTAAGAGTCATTCAGAAAGCAATAGCAAACTACTGAATGTAAATTTGCCTAAAAATCACAAAACAGCGCCAAAAATGCTGAGGTTGACTGCCACGTCCTGTAAAGGATATGTAACTAATTTTTTTTTCTATTTTTCCTCTATTATCTCAGGCACTGTTGTCTCCAAGCTGGGGGATCAGTTTTCATTGATCAGTTTTGATTGTTAATGGGTTTGGCTATTGATATGTTGAGTATTGGATCTGTCCTAATCTATTTTTGAAGATTCCACCAAGTTGTTTCACTTTAATCCTTTTTAAACCCTTGATACATGTTATATAAATAATATAGATAAATTTGCTTGTTGCTGGGCTCTGCTAACTCTCTATCCTGCATTAGACGTGTGATCTGTTAAATGTGTCTGTTGCTGGGCTCTGCTCTCTATCCTGCATTAGACATGTGATCTGTTAAATGTATCTGTTGCTGGACTCTGCTCTCTATCCTACATTAGACATGTGATGTTAAATGTGTCTGTTGCTGGGCTCTGCTAGCTCTCTCTATCCTGCATTAGACGTGTGATCTGTTAAATGTGTCTGCTTGTTGCTGGGCTCTGCTAACTCTCTATCCTGCATTAGACATGTGATCTGTTAAATGTGTCTGTTGCTGGGCTCTGCTAACTCTCTATCCTGCATTAGACGTGTGATCTGTTAAATGTGTCTGCTTGTTGCTGGGCTCTGCTAACTCTCTATCCTGCATTAGACGTGTGATCTGTTAAATGTGTCTGTTGCTGGGCTCTGCTAACTCGCTATCCTGCATTAGACATGTGATGTTAAATGTGTCTATTGCTGGGCTCTGCTAACTCTCTGTCTTGCATTAGACGTGTGATCTGTTAAATGTGTCTGTTGCTGGGCTCTGCTCTCTATCCTGCATTAGACATGTGATCTGTTAAATGTGTCTGTTGCTGGGCTCTGCTCTCTATCCTACATTAGACATGTGATGTTAAATGTGTCTGTTGCTGGGCTCTGCTAACTCTCTATCCTGCATTAGACATGTGATGTTAAATGTGTCTGTTGCTGGGCTCTGCTAACTCTCTATCCTGCATTAGACATGTGATGTTAAATGTGTCTGTTGCTGGGCTCTGCTAACTCTCTATCCTGCATTAGACATGTGATCTGTTAAATGTGTCTGTTGCTGGGCTCTGCTCTCTATCCTGCATTAGACATGTGATCTGTTAAATGTGTCTGTTGCTGGGCTCTGCTAACTCTCTATCCTGCATTAGACATGTGATCTGTTAAATGTGTCTGTTGCTGGGCTCTGCTAACTCTCTGTCCTGCATTAGACGTGTGATCAGTTAAATGTGTCTGCTTGTTTCTGGGTTCTGCTAACTATCCTGCATTAGACGTGTGATCTGTTAAATGTGTCTGCTTGTTGATGGGTTCTGCTAACTCTCTATCCTGCATTAGACGTGTAATCTGGTAAATGTGTCTGTTACTGGGCTCTGCTAATGCTCTGTCCTGCATTAGACGTGATCTGTTAAATGTGTCTGCTTGCTTCTGGGTTCTGCTAGCTCTCTATCCTGCATTAGACGTGTGATCTGTTAAATGTGTCTGTTGCTGGGCTCTGCTAACTCTCTATCCTGCATTAGACGTATGATCTGTTAACTCTCTATCCTGCATTAGACGTGTGATCTGTTAAATGTGTCTGTTGCTGGGTTCTGCTAGCTCTCTATCCTGCATTAGACATGTGATCTGTTAAATGTGTCTGCTTGTTTCTGGATTCTGCTAACTCTCTATCCTGCATTAGTCGTGTGATCTGTTAAATGTGTCTGCTTGTTGCTGGGTTCTGCTAACTCTCTATCCTGCATTAGACGTGTGATCTGTTAAATGTGTCTGTTACTGGGCTCTGCTCTCTGTCCTGCATTAGACGTGATCTGTTAAATGTGTCTGCTTGTTTCTGGGCTCTGCTAACTCTCTGTCCTGCATTAGATGTGTGATCTGTTAAATGTGTCTGCTTGCTTCTGGGCTCTGCTAACTCTCTGTCCTGCATTAGACATGTGATCTGTTAAATATGTCTGTTGCTGGGTTCTGCTAACTCTCCATCCTGCATTAGACATGTAATCTGGTTAACTGTGTCTGCTTGTTGACGGGCTCTGCTAACTCTCTATCCTGCATTAGACTGATCTTTTCCAGTTTATTAACTGATCAAATGCCATGGGATGATTAATCATGTTAAGCGACTTCCCATATTTGTCGTGGGTCTAGATATCACTGAAATGTCATTGCATTATAATACAACACTGTCTGCTACCATATTAACAACTTTTAAGTATAATTGACACACCCCTTTTTCCATTTTCCCTCTTCCACATTTTTGTTTAGCCCAACCTACTATTTGTTTCGCACAGAATCTGTTAAAAGGCATTTTCATGCCTCCAGCTATGATCCACATTCCTTATTTTCGGACTTTGATTTTTGTTAAGGTGTGGCTTAGCTGTTGTTATCCATGCTCTTTTACCATACTCAAGGACTGGCCTCACTCGTCCAGTGCTTCTTGAGAACTCTTTTTTATCTACTTCTTATCCACTAGGGAGTTCACATGAACCTTTGCTATTTCATCCAGCTTTCCTCTATGGACATACCCTAGTGTAACATTTTTATTCTTTTGTTTCTATACAACGTGCCATCTGCCCATACCTCCAATATTCTTATGTTTATATCCAATATACCATTTACCCATATCTCCAATATTCTTATGTTTCTACCCAACATACCATCTGCTCAAATGTATTGTATCCTTAAATTTCTATACAACACACCATCTGCCCATATCTAAAAAAATTCTTATGTTTCTATACAACATATCAATTGCCCATATCTCCAATATTATGTTTCTATCCAACATACCATCTGCCTACACATCCGAATAGTCTCAGATTCTTGTACTGCACCTTTTTCCCTGAGAAGATTCTTGTATTCAATGGTTGCAATGTCCATGTGATCTTGCTGCATGCTCATTACCTGTTGAGTGTCAGACAATAAATATTACCTATTGAGGGTTCCAAATGTTGCTGTTATGTAGCCGGGGGTGGGGTTGGGGTGAGCGCCCAACCTTGCATAAATACCCCAATGGCTCGGTGCATTCATCACCTCTGCAGCTAAAGTCCAACTCCTGGCCTTCATGTGGTGGACCTATTTTAACTAACAAGAGAAGGGGCAGCAGCGAGTCACTGTCGCAGAGAAATAACCAGAAAGCTCTAGATGTGTAGGCACGTACATGCATGCGCAGACACGTGTGTGCATGCCTACACACCTAAACTCGAATAAGACCACAGTCTGCTCTATTAAAGGAAAGGTGCTGAAGACGGAGGCAACCAGACAGGAGGCGCATCACAGAAATCAGGATGCCACGCACTTACGCGTAATGAGATGTGTCGACTACTGCTAAATGTTATGGTGCTCGCCCTGCTTTGGACCCCCAGGCAGGTGCAGTGCCGGGCCCTATGTCTCAAAAGGGTCCAACTCCAACTACTGGAGATCATTCTCAGATGTCCTGTGGAGCCAGGGGATCTGAGAATAGAGCGTCTGGCCATACCAAACAAAGACTAAAAATAATGCACTGGAATGCGGAAGGAGTCAGCAAAAAAAAAAAAAAAGAACTAGAAAACATCTTGGACCAAGTAAAAGTAAGCGTATGTTGCTTGCAAGCAATGCACCTCAACAAAAATATAGCCTTCAAAATCAGAGGCTACCAGTGTTACCAATCTGACCAAAAGGACAGGAAAAAGGGTGGGATACTGACCCTTGTAAAAAATACCACAGATTCCCAAATTGAAGTTTACTTTACATGGAAGGGGCTGAGTATCAGACTCTTAAACTTAAAACAGGCTATACAGACCTACATCTGATCAATTACTACTGTCCAAGTGACTGTCCGCAGGCACTGGACACACTACCATTAACAGAAAAAATGATTGTGTGTGGCGATTTCAACAACCATTCACAGGGCTGGGGCTATGATCACAAGGACCAGAGAGGAGAGAGACTGGAAGACTGGCAGGATGAGAATAGATTCATCTTGATTAACAAGCCGTCCAACCCACATACTTTCTACTCGAGATCATGGCACACTACAACTACACCTGACCTGGCTTTTCATTCACCAGACCTGGAGTGGAACATTACATGAATTGTTGGGAAACAACTTGGTGGCAGTGACCATCGGCCAGCCTTTCTAACTGTAGAAAATGAGCTTGTAAGTGAAAGCAACACCCTCTTGAGGTGGAACAACAAGAAAGACTGGGAAATGTACAAGCATCACACCGGCATACTGGTTAGAAATCTGAACACTGAGAAAGACATAAATAAAGTAGTTGAAGATTTTGAGAAATGCATACTATAGGCAGCACGAGAAACAGTACCAAGAGGAGCTTGTAAACATAATAAACCCTACTGGGGTTGTGCATTGGAACAGTTGCATAATGATGCAGAAGTGTGTAGAAAGCTCAAACCCAGCCAAGAGCACCAAAATAAATATAAAAGCCAAATTTCAAAGGGCCAAGCTGCAGGCTAGAAGGAAAAGCTGGCAGGAGAAAAACAGAGTCACTGAACTTTGAAAGAGATACAAGGAAGTTGTGGAAGGTAATAAAACAAATTAACGATGAGGGCACAGGCAGGAACCCAAAAATTGCACTACATAAAGAAGGAAACATCTTAACAGGAAAGCAAGCAGCTGACTATTTTGCGGACCCATTCGCACAAGATAATATCAAAATGTCCCCGGGATGGTTAACCCGGTCAACAAATGCCCGCAGAAGTCGGATGTGTTGGCCTAACGGCGCAAGAACGCAGCTTTGCTGTAAACAGGCACAACGCAATCACATCCGAAAAAAAAAAACTCTGGATGAACGAAGAAGAAGAAGATATCGAAATTAATCCAGAGAAACAACAAAAGATTGAGAGAAATGGCAGCATACAGGACAAAAGGAAATAGTACATGAGGCACCTGTCACAATCAGCAAACTGGAGCTAGCCATATTAAAACTGAAAATGAGAAAGTCACCAGGAGCTGATGGTATCTCCAATGAAATGATCAGGAACCTAGGAACAGAGGCCAAAGCAAAGCTGCTGCAGATCTTCAATAACAGCTGGACCTTAGGCAGTGTTCCACAAGCCTGGAGAGAAGCAATCATGATACCCCTCCTAAAATCAGGGAAAGATAGTTCCATTGCCTCTAGCTACAGACCAATTAGCCTCACCAGCTGTCTCTGCAAAACAATGGAGCGCATCATCAATCACAGACTGCAGTGGTACATTGAAAGTGAAAACATCTTTGTGCCACAGCAGGCTGGCTTTAGGCAGTGCTACTCTACGGAAGATCAGACAACCTACCTTTCTCAAGAAATTGAGGATGCATTCCAAGAGAAGAAGCTGGTGCTTGCGGCATGGATAGATCTGAAGAAAGCCTTTGACAAAGTCTGGAAAGAAGGTCTGATGAAGAAACTGAGAAACTGTAAAGTCAACGGAAGAATGTACAAATGGGTAAAAGCATACATGCACAACAAAAGAGCCCGAGTACAGATGGACTCAAGAGTAAGACAGTACTACTGCGTCACAGAGTTCCCCACGCGGAGTCTTTGCCCCCCACACTATTTCTAATCTTCATCAATGATCTTGTTGCTAATCTACCACATGGAATTAAAGCGGCAATGTACGCTGATGACCTAGTTCTATGGAGCACAAATGAACATGCATCACCCCTCTTCCGTGCGTCCACCTTGACGAGGTAGAGGGGCTTGCGCGTTCCAATGACCCCAAGAGCTATGCCGACGGTAGCACAGCTACTGGTAGGGTCACCCATGTCGGACAGGTCAAGGGAGAGGGACCAGACCAAGCGACGTACAAACCTGCTGCCTTGTAGGTAGACTGTGGACAGTCAAAGGCTAGGGAAAGCATCCCGAACAAATGCTTGTCGAAATCGGATGTACTGAGCCACAGGCTTGACAAAGAAGTGCAACGTAACTTTATCATTTCATGATGCCACAGATGAAAATTAATCGTTATGGTGCTAATCCCGTGAAGTCCCATCAGGCGGTGATAGTGCCGGGCCCCCTGCCTCGAGGGGGTCCACCCATGACTACTGGTGGTCACCTTCCCCTGTGCTGTGGAGTCAAGGCACAGAGGAGTAGGTTAAGAGCTATTGACCAAACACCCCGGACACTCAACATACTACAATGGAATGCAGAAGGAGTTTATAACAAGAAAGCCTCCCTAACACAGCGTCTTCATAAAGATAGAATAGATGTGGCATGCATTCAAGAGACACACCTCAACGCCAATCGCACATTTTCAGTTCAGGGATATCAGGCCACACGTTTCGACCGCGAAGGACACAAAGGAGGAGTTGTAATACTTACACGAAATACAATACCTTGCAGCGAAGTATCTGTGATCTCTGACAACCAAACGGAAATTATAGGTGTTGATATAATGATAAAGGACGTGAAAATAAGAATTTACAATCTGTATAGCCCGGCAGATAAGGATCTTACACTCTCAAACATGAAAATAACTGACACAAATTGCATTGTTGTCGGAGACTTTAATAGCCGTTCAGAAAGATGGGGATACCCAGATACTGACAAAAGAGGAGATGAAGTGGAGGACTGGGAAATAGACTCAAATCTCCATCTACTCAACAAAGCGGATGACACACCGAGCTTCTACTCCAGAAGATGGCTTACCACTTCTACTCCAGACTTAGCTTTCTGCACAGGAGACATCCTCCACAAAATCGATCGCCATGTGCTTGACCAATTAGCAGGTAGTGACCACAGACCAATCAAGCTTGTAATAAATATGGAGTATGTTCCACAGGAGCAAAAGCCTTTGCCCCGTTGGAATTACAAACGAGCAGATTGGGACAGATTTGCCATACTAACAGACAAATATTGTGAAAACATAAATACACGATATGGCAACATGAAGCAAATGGTGGAAAGTCTAAACAGAGCAATAATACAGGCGGCCACTGAGTCTATTCCAAGAGGAGCGAGGAAAAATTACAAACCATACTGGACTGAAGAACTACAAATTTTGGAGGACAAAGTTGAAGATGCTAGGAAGACCGCAGAGAGAGAACAAACAACTGAAGCGAACATCTCTCTCAAAGCCATCTCAGCAAAATATAAAAGAACAGTAAATCAAACAACAAGAGATTGTTGGAGGAAAAAAACAGAAAACCTGAATTTTGACAGGGATGGAAACAAACTATGGAAACTAGTGAAAGCCATGAACAATGAAGGACCTAGAAACAAACAAATAACAATTAAACAAGGAAATGCCTTGCTTACAGGAAAAAAGGCTGCAAATGCACTAATGGAACACTATGCCAGTGCAAACCACATTGATATTACAGCCGAACAGAAGAAAGCAATCAAAGATAAACAGATACATCATAGATATACAGAGACAGCAGCAGAATATATGATGGCAAATCTAACAATGGAAGAAATGGAACAGGCAATGAATACCCTAAAAAAGAAGACATCACCAGGAAAGGATGGAATCACAAATGAAATGCTAATAGGACTAGGCACTAAGGCAAAAAAGAAACTACTAGCAGTCCTAAATTACAGCTGGAAGAGGGGAATAGTCCCACAGGCATGGAAGGAAGCTATACTAATACCAGTCCCAAAGAAAGGAAAAGACCTGGAAGAACCAAATGGCTATCGACCTATCAGTCTTCTTAGCTGTGTAGGAAAATTAATGGAACGCATTATCAATGGCAGGCTAACATGGCATCTGGAAGAAAACCAACTCTTAACACCTCACCAAGCAGGATTCAGAAAGTACAGATCCACTGAAGATCAAATAACCTATATAGCTCAGGAAATAGAGGATGCCTTCCAAGAGAAAAAGCACACACTAGCGGTCTGGATAGATTTAGAAAAAGCATTTGATAAAGTATGGAAGGAAGGACTGAAAGTAAAACTGCAAAAAATGCATGTTTGTGGGAAAATGTACAAATGGATCAGCCACTACCTTGAGAACAGAACTGCCAGGACAAAAGTACAAGGACAAACCAGCAAAATGATGCTATTGGAGCAAGGTGTCCCCCAAGGAGGAGTTCTTTCACCAACATTATTCCTAGCATATATAAATGACATCACGGAAAATTTTCCAGCCAGAGTACACACATCATCCTTTGCAGATGACCTAGCCATATGGACATCTGAAGAATATATTAGTACAGCTAACAGCAGAATACAGCAAGCCCTATTAGCGCTAGAGGACTGGTCAAAATCATGGCTAGTGAAGATAAGTGAGGAGAAAACAACATGCACAGTGTTCTCCCTCTCAACTAAAACTCAGCAACCTAAGCTGGTATTGAATGGAAAAATATTGCGCCATGAAGAAAATCCAAACTATCTAGGAGTCACCTTTGATCGTCGCCTGACATGGAAGACACAGGTTGAGAAAAATCGAACAAGAGCAAGGCAAAGAATGGCAATCATGAAAAAGCTTGCTGGTACAACGTGGGGAGCAGATGAGAAAGTTCTCAAGAAGTTATATACTGGACGGGTGAGGCCAGTACTGGAATATGGCATTGCAGCTTGGGCAACAGCAGCTAAGTCAAACTTTAACAAAATAAGTAGAGTCCAAAATCAAGGAATGCGAATCATAACTGGAAGCCTGAAGACAACGCCTATTAATGAATTAGAAAAGATCACTTGTTTACAACCAATGCAGGATAGAAGAGATAGCAGAGCCCAGCAACAAGCTGAAAAATTTAGAAGATTGACAGACCACCCTATGTATAAAAGGTTTAGTGGTTTTGGAAAGGGAAGACTGAAGCGTAGCAACTTTGTAGAAACTGCAAAACGAAAGATTAGGGCAGATCCCATACTTAACATATCAACAGTCAAACCCATTTACAATGCAGACAAGTTCCCAGCTTGGAGACAGCAGCAACTGCCTGAGATGATAGAAAACATTCCTGGTATTGAGAAAAAGAACACTCAGCATGAAACCGAAAGAAGAGAAATAACCCTAAACTACATAAAAGAACATTACCCAAGCAGCAATTGGACCCATGCATATACAGATGGATCAGCCAAAAATTCAGTAGAGAATGGAGGAGGAGGAATTCTCCTAAATTTAAAAAATGGAGTGAAAAAAACACATTCAGTGGCAACTGGAAAGTTCTCAAGTAACTTCAAAGCGGAGGTAGAGGCTCTGAAAACTGCAGCAGAAATGCTCTTGATGGAGGAAAATAAAGAGACGCAAATAGCTATCTTCACAGATGCAAAGTCAGCTGTCTCAATACTGAAGAGCAAAAACAGCACAGAACTAGCTGACCTAAGAGCAGCACTCCATGGTCTATGCCAGAAATCCAAAAAAGTTATAATACAGTGGATCCCATCACATTGCAGTATACCTGGAAATGAAGAGGCTGACAGACTGGCAAAAGAGGGCGGACGACTACCACAGCCTGACATAGACATAACCTATAATGAGGCAAAGAGGTTGATAAAAAGCACTTATAGAACCAAATGGGAATCAGAGCATCCAGGCCACCAGAAGGATGATGCATATTACAAACTCGACCGAAGAGAACAAGTAGCAATCTTCAGACTCCGCACAGGACATAACAGGCTGAAATACCACTTGTTCAACAAACTAAAGATAGGAGATACAGATGAATGTAATTGTGGAACTGGTAAAATGACAGCTAAACATTTGCTGCAAGAGTGCCCAATATATGCAGTACAGAGAAAGATATTTTGGCCCACACCTGCTTCATTCGAGGACAAGCTCTATGGAGATATCAACAAGCTCAAGTCGACTGCAGCTTACTTTAACTGTATTCAGGTTGACATTTAAATGTACATTAAGAAGTATTTAGACTGCCACACTTCATACCACAGGCATGTCGGTTACACAAGCCTCCCAGAGGCATGAAATGGAATATTGCTTGGATAGCAAATCCATTACGTGGAAAGTCCGAATCGAAAGCTCACTGTGTGGGCTTCATAAAAGGTGGAAAAAGTGTCCTAGTGGCACAAAATGGAATATTGCTTGGATAGCAAATCCATTACGTGGAAAGTCCGAATCGAAAGCTCACTGCGTGGATGTCATCTGCAAACAGCATTCTTCTGGCTTCTGGAAGAACAGCCTATGGTGAACGGAAGGCCCAATATACGGAAGTGAGGCTAAGCAGCCATGTGCAGGACGTGACGATTCCTTGGGTGAGCCCAGTACCAGAGCGCTGTGTGTTGGCTCTGCAATTATGGAAGCCTCCTTGGATGGCGGGGAATGCCCATGGTCTGCCCCTGCCTTCCCTTGAGGGCCGACCAGGATGCCTTTGGCTGTTCTATATGGGCCAGCTGGGATGGGAGATAACACCGCAACAGTGAGAGTCTAACGCCCTAAGAAACCCTCTGGGAAGGTTAACCCGGTCAACAAATGCCCGCAGAAGTCGGATGTGTCGGCCTAACGGCGCAAGAACGCAGCTCTGCTGTAAACAGGCACAACGCAATCACGTCCGAAAAAAAACTCCGGATGAACGAAGAAGAAGAAGAAGAACATGCATCAGTGGCCACCAGACTGCTACAAAGAACTGTAGATGCATTTGTTGCATGGGCAAATAAATGGTGTGTGAGCATAAACACTGACAAGTGCAGCACCACTCTATTTGCCTTCTCTCCAAAACAAAAGGCAGGGATCATCCAGATGAACACTCCAAGAGACGATAAAGAACCAACATACCTTGTAGTAACATTTGATGACAGGCTGGCATGGAGAAAGCACATCAACATAGCAGTAGCAAAAGCCAGAAGGAAAATAGCCATCCTGAGAAAGCTAAGTGGAACCACATGGGGAGCCAGTGGGAAAATACTTAGCAAAGTTTATCAACAAAGTTTATCAGGCGAGGAGAGGAGTGGGTCAGAGTGCCAGCGGAGCAGTCAGACTTGTGCAGAGTTATAATCACATTAAGCCGGGAGTGCAGGGAGTGGCCAGCAGGGGCCACGGAAGTGGAAATCCAGCAACTAATTCAGGACAATGTTTACTTGGGTGATGTGATTATCTACACAGATGGTTCGGTGTCAAGAGGTGAGAGAAGTGGCTGGGGGTTCATAGCCAAAGCTAATGGTCGATGTTTGGTGCAGGAGAGCCTGGCATATGATACCACAACATCGAGCTTAAGAATGGAGGTGGAGGCAGTTACTGCGGCTCTCCGCTGGATGGAGAATACGACACACACACATCGTGATTGTAACTGACTCAGAAAGCATGCTGACAAGGGTGAGGATGGGCAGGCTTTGTGCGGAATGGCTTGCTTCGCTTCGGAGGTGACGGGTGACAAGCATCACCTGGATCTTTTCTCCGGGGCATGCCGGTGTGCTGGGAAATGAACAGGGAGACAGATTGGCTGGCTCTGCAGAACTTGGTGGAGTATTGATATATGACAAGGCAGACGTGGTTGCGGCCTTGTGGGAGCACGTGTACACCTCGGAGGAACAAATGGATTACCATGGTCTGGCAAGAATGAGACAGCGAGGAGTGACGAGGGGATCTGGCCGACGCTCAACGCTCAGAGGAAAGGCGAGACGGACATATAATCAAGATTGCTACTGGTACTATTGGTGTTGGAACTCTTTGCTGGCTGCTGAGGATGGGGACGGAGCGCTTATGGGAATGCCCTGAATGCTGTGATGTTGATTCCTCAATCAATCAATCAACAGAGCATACAACCACACCTGGAATACGGGTCAACTGCGTGGTGTTCAGCATTTAAAAAAAAAACCACACTACAAGAGCTGGACAAGGTGCAAAATCAAGCACTTACAGTCACCACAGGAGGGATGAGATCAACCCCTATAGTGAAAATGGTGAAGATGGGGAGGATACAAGTACTGAGAGAGCGCAGAGATACGAAAACGTTAATATAAGGGTCGTTCATTTGAAACCCGTTCAAATGGCTTCATTACAAGAGCATTAACAGGTGTGGCAGAATTAAACAAAGCATTCATTTTGAATGAATTATGCACCATGGGTTGGTTAGAAGAAGTCACCATAGGCATTCAGGCAAGCATCTCATTGCTTAGGTAGGTGGCGAATGCCGTCCGCAAAAAAGGATTGTGGTTGCTCACTGAACCAAGTGTTTACCGCGTTAATTATGTGTGAAATCGTTGCCCCTTGAGAGCTTGTTTTAGAGGTGCGAGTGAATGAAAATCACATGGTGACAAATCAGGACTATAGACTGGATGTTGCTAATCAAGATTATTTCAAGATCGCATTAATACAAGAACCAGTTACTTGATATTGTTTTTCCCCTCTAAATTTTACGGTTCTGTACTTCTCGCCCTAATGAAGTTCGTTTTATAACATAAGAAGACCTGCAAATCCCGTTTTATGTAGATGTCTAGACTTGTTCTAGTATGTGTTATTAAATTTAGCTTACATTTTTATGTATACTGTGTAAGGGTGGAGGGGGATTTATAGGGAGGAAATTCGAAAGGGGGGGAATGACGTTCTGAACATATGGTAAAGGGGGGCATGGGCCAAAAAAGGTTGAGAACCCCTGAGCCAGAGGAAACTATCTGTTGAAAGTGCCAGACAGAGGAAACATTAACTGTTGAGAGTACCAGACAGAGGAAACATTAACTGTTGAGAGTACAAGAAAGAGGAAACATTAACTGTTGAGAGTGTCTGACAGAGGAAACATTAAATGTTGAGAGTGTCAGACAGAGGAAACTTTAACTGTTGAGTGTCAGAAAGAGGAAAGAATAACTGTTGAGAGTACAAGAAAGAGGAAACATTAACTGTTGAGAGTGTCAGACAGAGGAAACATTAACTGTTGAGTGTCTCACAGAGGAAACATTAACTGTTGAGTGTCTCACAGAGGAAACATTAACTGTTGAGTGTCTCACAGAGGAAACATTAACTGTTGAGAGTACTAGGCAGAGGAAACATGAACTTTTGAGAGTACCAGAAAGAGGATCCATTACCTGTTGAGAGTACCAGACAGAGGAAACATTAACTGTTGAGAGTACCAGACAGAGGAAATTTTAACTGTTGAGGGTCAGAGGAAACTGTTAAAAGTACCAGACAGAGAAACATTAACTGTTGTGAGTGTCAGACAGAGGAAACATTAACTGTTGAGTGTCTGACAGAGGAAACTTATCTGTTGAAAGTACTAGTCAGAGAAACATTAAATGTTGGAGAGTACCAGACAGAGGAAACATTAACTGTTGAGAGGTCCAGAAAGAGGAAACATTAACTGTTGAGAGCACCAGACAGAGGAAACATTAACTGTTGAGAGCACCAGTCAGAGGAAACATTAACTGTTGAGAGTACCAGACAGAGGAAACATTAACTGTTGAGAGTATCAGACAGAGGAAACATTAACTGTTGAGAGTACCTGACAGAGGAAAATTAACTGTTGAGAGTATCAGACAGAGGAAACATTAACTGTTGAGAGTACCAGACAGAGGAAAATTAACTGTTGAGAGTATCAGACAGAGAAAAAGTAACTGTTGAGAGTACCAGACAGAGGAAACATTAACTGTTGAGAGTACCTGACAGAGGGAACATTAACTATTAATAGTAATTGACAGAGGAAACATTAACTGTTGAGAGTATCAGACAGAGAAAACAGTAACTGTTGAGAGCACCAGACAGAGGGAACATTAACTGTTGAGAGCACCAGACAGAGGGAACATTAACTGTTGAGAGTACCTGACAGAGGGAACATTAACTATTAATAGTACTTGACAGAGGAAAAATTAACTAATAAGAGTACGTGACAGAGGAAATATTAACTGTTGAGAGTACCTGAGAGAAGAAAATACTGCTGAGAGTACCTGATGGAGAAAAAATTAACTATTAAGAGTACCTGACAGAGAAAACAAGTGTTGAGTATCAGACAGAAACATTATCTGTTGAGATTACCTGACATAGGAGACATTATCTGTTCAGAGTACCTGAGAGAGGAAACATTAACTGTTGAGAGGCAGGCAGAGGAAATATCTGTTGAAAATATCAGACAGGAAACATCTGTGGGCAGTACCTGACAGAGGAACATGTTAGTCGAAGTATGTGTGATTAGCTGTTAGCATGCTCTGAATATGAATGCATGAACATTTGCATGTATTTGCATGCTCATCTGAGAGCACAAAAGCATGATCAAGAAACAGCACTAGAGAGAAGGTAAAAGAAGACAGGGCAAGAGCAAGCAAGATGACAAGAGCGTCCAAGAAAGGGCAAAAGCAAGGAAGAGAACAAGCACACAAGGGCAAATGAGTAGGAGAGAGCATGAAATTGCAATAGCATGAAGCGAGCAGTTAGAATGTATATGTGTATGTCAGAGACAGACAGAGGGTTAGTATAAGTAAGAGAGATGTGTGTTGAGAGATGTGTGCATAGAGAGAGAGAGTGCATATGTTTGAGACAGTTCAGAGAGAGAGAAAGGGAAAGCAAGAGTGTGTGTGTGTGTCAATGAGTTTTAACCATATGACAACAAATGACAAGAAGAAGAGATATGGGAAAGACATGGAAGGCACTTAGACATGACAGGATAGGAGAACTTAGGTTCATTGGAGGGTAACAGAAAAGAAGAAGATGAATGGTGCTGATTGATTTTCTTCTAGTGCGTAAAAGACTAAATGTCTGTCAGTCATTTAGGATTATCCAAGCTTCACCAAGTTCTAATCTTTACTTTCAACTTAGTCCTTTCGATGACAGCTTCTAGTTAACACCTAAGTATGTTTTTTCTCAAATAATGCAAACAATATCACAGAATATGTAAATCACAATAATTAGCACTTTTTTCTATGGAAACTGGTTTCATTCAAACTGATTCAACTAACACTCTTTCAATTTATATCAGAGAGACTAACACTGCTACAATTTAAATTTTTTTCACAGACAACAAACACTGCAACAATGTATATCACAGAGACACAAACCATACAGAACAAATCTCATTGGTAGATACACTATCCAATCATTTGCCTACCTTTATCAGTATATTTTCCACTAGTGCCACAATCTTCTCCTTCATCTGTGCCTCTCTTATAGAATTTTCAATACACATTTTAGCATACAGAAATTTGAAGTCTGTGGCTTCAGGATTGTCCAGGTGCTGTCTGTTTCAAAAATACAATACAATTTGTTAAAATTTGAGGGTGGAGTTGTTTCAAGGTACTATTGTGGCTTCTGATTGAAGCACACTGGGTTCGAATCATGCTTTTGATTTGTTAAAAATAAGGAACCTGAGGATGTTATACTGCCCCTTGATTGTTTGGTAGCCAATGTGATGCCTTGCTTCCTCAGATAAGGGCAAAAAGTCAGGGTATTAATGTGCTTGTTTTGCATATTAATAATAAATCCTCCGCAGTTTAAAATTGAAAAAAAAAAGATCAAATAAGGCAGCTGTCTACACAAAGTTTCACATTTGGAAAACTTACTAAAATGCACATGCATTGCTGGTAAACATACTTGGATCATTGTCAGTGCTACTGAGTTAGTGCACTGTCTTGAGATTATACCAGAATTCAAAAAGGAGATGATTGTACATAAGGCAGCATTTATAATACCATAGTAATGAGAAATAAACATTCTCACAAACATTATCTGTAAGATTTTAGTTGTCTATAACAGACATAACTTGCAGGAGTACTGAACAAACAGAGGGAGACTCTGTGGCGAAGTGGTCAAGCCGTTTGGCTCGGGCTCCGAAGGTTGTGGGTTCGATTCCGGGCCGCGACCTTCGGTTCACGAGTTAAATTTTTCGGAGACTCCTGTGGGTCGTCGCTAGAGCTACAGAGTTCATGCTTTGTGCAACGCTTTCCACGCTGCGGAAAGAGACAGAGCCATATGGGATAAAACCCGACTTTTAAGCGACTTTTTTGAACAAACAGAACATTCTCTGTAATATTTTAGTTGTCTATAACAGACATAACTTGCAGGAGTACTGAACAAATTGAACATTCTCTGTAAGATCTTAGTTGTCTATAACAGAGTAACTTGCGAGAGTACTGAACAAATAGAACATTCTCTGTAATATTTTAGTTGTCTATAACAGACATAACTTGCAGGAGTACTGAACTCACAGACCCTTCTCAGTAAGATACTTGTTTATGTGTCACAAACATTCTCAAACTTTTTAGTTATCACTAGACATATCTAAAAGGGTAAATACTGAACAAACAGTATACATTCTGATGAATATTCTCTGTACAATTCTAGTTGTATATGTGCTCAAACAGTATACATTCTAATGAATATTCTCTGTACAATTCTAGTTACATATCTGCCACAAATATTCTCTGTAAAATTCCAGCTGTCAGTGTCACATACATATCTCAAAAGAGAAGTAACTATGGTCAGAAAAACAAAATAGAGATATACACAGATGATGGAGCCAAATGATGTAATATTTAGTGCGCTTGTCTACCAGCTCAGTGACCCTGGGGTCAAGCCCCCATAGTAACCCAGCAGCTTGATCAAAATGACACTGGAATCCATCCAGCTTAATCAAATTTAACATAGTTCAGAAAAAATAGAGCTCACAGTTAACACTGACCTAATTTATCATCTGTCTTTAATTGTCCAATGGAGCACAGACCCTCAACAAACTCCTGTAAAGTTCTGTGTAGATTGGTGAAACTGTGCAGCTAGTGTTCTATAGGATGTTCTGTGTAGATTGGTGAAACTGTGCAGCTACAGTGTTCTATAGGGTGTTCTATAGGATGTTCTGTGTAGATTGGTGAAACTGTGCAGCTACAGTGTTCTATAGGATGTTCTGTGTAGATTGGTGAAACTGTGCAGCTACAGTGTTCTATAGGGTGTTCTATAGGATGTTCTGTGTAGATTGGTGAAACTGTGCAGCTACAGTGTTCTATAGGATGTTCTGTGTAGATTGGTGAAACTATGCAGCTACAGTGTTCTATAGGGTGTTCTATAGGATGTTCTGTGTAGATTGGTGAAACTGTGCAGCTACAGTGTTCTATAGGGTGTTCTATAGGATGTTCTGTGTAGATTGGTGAAACTGTGCAGCTACAGTGTTCTATAGGATGTTCTGTGTAGATTGGTGAAACTGTGCAGCTACAGTGTTCTATAGGATGTTCTGTGTAGATTGGTGAAACTGTGCAGCTACAGTGTTCTATAGGGTGTTCTGTGTAGATTGGTGAAACTGTGCAGCTACAGTGTTCTATAGGGTGTTCTATAGGATGTTCTGTGTAGATTGGTGAAACTGTGCAGCTACAGTGTTCTATAGGATGTTCTGTGTAGATTGGTGAAACTGTGCAGCTACAGTGTTCTATAGGATGTTCTGTGTAGATTGGTGAAACTGTGCAGCTACAGTGTTCTATAGGGTGTTTTTCAGAGTCCAGAAAGGGGACAGTGATGCAGTGACATCGTTACGCCCGCCAGGCGACTTAGCTCCCAGTAGGGACACAGTAACTTCGTTACGCCGCCAGGCGAGTGGTAGTCACCGGCCTGCAAGACTGCTGGCTGACAAGCGACCAGCGGTCAAGCAAGGACGACGCTAAACGCACGCATGCCTCGTGACGTCACCTGAGGTGAGAGGCAAGGTGCGAACTAGCGGCAGACAGCTCTGGGACACGGACGTGGACGGACGCAAGATAGAGAGAAAGGCGTTGTGTGGTTTCTGTGCTGAAAGTCGAGTGTCTGGACATCTTGAGAGTGAGACGTGTGAGCTGTATTGTGGATGTAAGTGTAATGAAGTAACCAGTATATATTGTTGTGATCATCGTTCTGTATTTAACATGTGAATAAATCCATTGAACGGTGTGTCGTTGAGTCTTACGTCAAATCACGTTGTATTTGTACTGTCTCACATGTGTTAGGAAAGCGAGCCAAGTTTAAGACCCTGACATGTGTGGACGTGGGGGCATTCGTCCGGCTTTGAAATGAACGTGTTTATGTGATAAACGATTTAAAACTAGAGTTTGTGTACTTAAAATTTTTTGTCAAACTTTATAGTACATGTAAATGTGATCGTGGAAGGCTCATTTTGATTATTAACTACATTGTTTAAACATGTGTAAGACTATTTGTAAATGTACAGTGCATTCATAATGTTTGATCCTGTAAACGTGTAAAACATTTGTGATTTGTGAAACTTGTCACCGTTTTGACCTTGTCGACATTGTGATCTTGTCGCCATTGTGACCTTGTCGCCATCTTGTAAACTTGATGTCTATGTCCTTACTGAATGTTATCTTGATGTAAGTGATGTGTCATCAATGTTGTAGAGTGTTAACATACATGTAGATTGTCTTTGTGCATTGAGTTGTGGAAAGCAGAAAGTCTTGGAAAGAAAGTAACTTGTATTGGAAAAAAAATTGTTGTGATCATCGTTCTGTATTTAATATGTGAATAAATCCATTGAACGGTGTGTCGTTGAGTCTTACGTCAAATCACGTTGTATTTGTACTGTCTCACATGTGTTAGGAAAGCGAGCCAAGTTTAAGACCCTGACATGTGTGGACGTGGGGGCTCGTGTCAGAGTCCAGAAAGGGGACAGTGATGCAGTGACATCGTTACGCCCGCCAGGCGACTTAGCTCCCAGTAGGGACACAGTAACTTCGTTACGCCGCCAGGCGAGTGGTAGTCATCGGCCTGCAAGACTGCTGGCTGACAAGCGACCAGCGGTCAAGCAAGGACGACGCTAAACGCACGCATGCCTCGTGACGTCACCTGAGGTGAGAGGCAAGGTGCGAACAAGACGATACGACAGCTTGTACAGTGATAATAGATCACGAAGATGACGATGCTAGTGACGAGATTCCAACACCTACATTAGACACGACAAGCTGCTTGAAGGAGATCAAAATCAACCCAAAGTTAACTCAAGCAGAGACAGACAGGTGCAAACAGCTTATACAGCATTACAACACCATCTTTTCCAACAACCCAGGACAAACAGAATTAGTACAGCATCACATCACACTCACATCAAACACACCCATAAAATGCAGACCATACACCATCCCATTACATTACAAAGAACAGTTACACCAGGAAATCATCAACTTAGAGAAAAACAACATCATAAGACGTTCCCAATCAGACTTCTCATCTCCAATGGTCATTGTACGCAAAAAAGGACAATACAATAAGACTGTGCATTGACTATAGGAAATTAAATAAAATAACTGTTCTAGATTTGGAGCCAATGGCAAACACTGACGATCTTCTGACAGAACTGACAGACACTAGGTTCTTTACGACGTTAGATATGACGAAAGGATATTGGCAAATAGCAGTAGACGAACAGAGCAGACATCTGACAGCAGGGTTCCAAATGTTGCTGTATGTAGCCGAGACGCGGTGTTGGGGTGAGCGCCCAACATTGCTTAAATACCTCAATGGCTCGTGAATACATAACCTATGCAGCAAAAAAATCCAACTCCTGGCCTTCACGCGGCGGACCTGTTTAAACTAACAGGAGAAGGGGGACGGCGAATCTCTGGCGCCGGAAAATAACCAGTATGCTCTAGATGTGTATGCACGTACATGCATGCGCAGACAGGTGTGTGCGCGTGTACACATCTACACTCGAGTGAGACCACAGTCTGCTCTAGCAAAGAAAGGTGCTGAAGTCGGAGGCAACCAGCCAAGAGGTGCACCACAGAAATCAGGATGCCACGCAATCACGCAAAATGGAATATGTCGACTACTGCTAATCGTTATGGTGCTCGCCCTGCTTTGGACCCCCAGGCAGGTGCAGTGCCGGGCCCTATGTCTCGAAAGGGTCCAACCCCAACTACTGGAGGTCCTTCTCAGATGTCCTGTGGAGCCAGGGGACATGAGAATAGGATGACTGGCCTTACCAAACGAAGACTTAAAATAATGCACTGGAATGCGGAGGGAGTCAGCAACAAAAAAATAGAATTAGAACAAATCTTGGACCAAGAAAAAGTAAGCATATGTTGCTTGCAAGAAACTCACCTCAATGAAAATATAGCCTTCAAAATCAGAGGCTACCAGTGTTACCGATCTGACCGAAAGGACAGGCGAAAAGGTGGGATACTGACCCTTGTAAGAAATAACATCATGGCTTCCCAAATCAAAGTCTACATGGAAGGGGCTGAGTATCAGACACTTAAACTTAAGACAGGTAATACAGATCTACATCTGATCAATTACTACTGTCCAAGTGACCGCCCACAGGCACTGGACACACTACGACTAAAAGAAAAAATGATTGTGTGTGGCGATTTCAACAGCCACTCGCAGAGCTGGGGCTATGATCACATGGACCAGAGAGGAGAGAGACTGGAAGACTGGCAGGATGAGAATAGATTCATGTTGATTAACAAGCCGTCTGACCCACATACTTTCTACTCGAGATCATGGCACTCTACAACTACACCTGACCTGGCTTTTCATTCACCAGACCTGGAGTGGAACATTACACGAATTGTTGGGAAACAACTTGGTGGCAGTGACCATCGGCCAGTCTTTCTAACCGTAGAAAAAGAGCTTGTAAGTGAAAGCAGCACCCTCTCGAGGTGGAACTACAAGAAAGCAGACTGGGCAATGTACAAGCATCGCACCAGCATATTGGTTAGAAACCTGAACACTGAGAAAGACATAAATAAAGTAGTTGAAGAGTTTGGGAAATGCATACTACAGGCAGCGCGAGAAACAGTACCAAGAGGAGCCCGTAAACAATATAAACCCTACTGGAGTAGTGAACTGGAACAGTTGCATAATGATGTTGAAGTGTGTAGAAAGCAAGCAGAGGCCACACCCAGCCAAGAGCTCCACAATAAATTCCAGCATGCAAAAGCCAAATTTCAAAGGGCCAAGCTGCAGGCTAGACGGAAAAGCTGGCAGGAGAAAACGGAGTCTCTGAACTTTGAAAGAGACACAAGGAAATTGTGGAAGCTAATAAAACAGCTTAATGACGAGGGCACAGGGAGAAACTCAAAAATTGTGCTACATAAAGATGGAAAAATCTTAACAAGAAAGCAAGCAGCTGACCATTTTGCAGACTCATTCGCACAAGATAGCAATATCAAAATTAGTCCAGAGAAACAACAAGAGATTCGAGAGAAACGACAACATACAGGACAGAAGGAAATAGTACATGAGGTTCTGGAGGCACCCATCACAATCAGCGAACTGGAGCTAGCCATATCAAAACTGAAAATGAGAAAGTCACCAGGAGTTGATGGTATCTCCAATGAAATGATCAGGAACCTAGGAACAGAGGCCAAATCAAAGCTGTTGCAGATCTTCAATAACAGCTGGACCTTAGGCAGTGTTCCACAAGCCTGGAGAGAAGCAATCATGATACCCCTCCTAAAATCAGGGAAAGATGGTTCCATTGCCTCTAGCTACAGACCAATTAGCCTCACCAGCTGTCTCTGCAAAACACTGGAGCGCATCATCAATCACAGACTGCAGTGGTACATTGAAAGTAAAAACATCCTTGTGCCACAGCAGGCTGGCTTTAGGCAGTGCTACTCTACGGAAGATCAGACAACCTACCTCTCTCAAGAAATTGAGGATGCATTCCAAGAGAAGAAGCTGGTGCTTGCAGCATGGATAGATCTGAAGAAAGCCTTTGACAAAGTCTGGAAAGAAGGTCTGATGAAGAAACTGAGAAACTGCAAAGTCAATGGAAGAATGTACAAATGGGTGAAAGCATACTTGCACAACAGAAGAGCCCGAAGTACAGATAGACGGACTCAAGAGCAAGAAAGTACTACTGCGTCACGGTGTCCCCAGGGCGGAGTCTTGTCCCCCACACTTTTTCTAATCTTCATCAATGATCTTGTTGCTCACCTACCGCATGGAATTAAAGCGGCAATGTACGCCGATGACCTGGTTCTATGGAGCACAAATGAATATGCATCAGTGGCCACCAGATTGCTACAAAGAGCTGTAGATACATTTGCTGCATGGGCAAATAGATGGTGTGTCAGCATAAACACTGACAAGTGCAGCACCACCCTATTTACCCTCTCTCCAAAACAAAAGGCAGGGATCATCCAGATAAATGGAACACCCCTAAGAGAAGATAAAGAACCAACATACCTTGGAGTAACATTTGATGGCAAGCTGACATGGAGAAAGCACATCAACAAAGCAGTAGCAAAAGCCAGAAGGAAAATAGCCATCCTGAGAAAGCTAAGTGGAACCACATGGGGAGCCAGTACGAAAATACTTAGCAAAGTTTACCAACAGAGCATACGACCACACCTGGAATATGGGTCAACTGCGTGGTGTTCAGCATCAAAAACCACACTACAAGAGCTGGACAAGGTGCAAAATCAAGCACTTAGAGTCACCACAGGAGGGATGAGATCAACCCCTATAGTGGAAATGGAGAAGATGGGGAGGACACAAGGCACTGAGTGAGCGCAGAGATACGAAAACGCTAATACAAGCAGAAAAGTTCCTCAGCTTGCCAGGCCACCCTATGAAGAACAGATTTGAAAACCTAGCTATGGGGCGGTTGAAAAGAAGTAGTTTTATCCACCAGGCCAAACGACTCTGCAGAGAAACCACCGATCTGCCCACAGTTGGTATCCCCCTAACAACTATTCCAGAGCGAACTCCATGGAAAGATGAGCATAGACTATCAGTTACAAATCCAGACAAAAGTGAGAGGAATATTTGACAAGGAAGAACAGAACAGTGTGCAGCGCAGAACAGCCACTCTCAGCTTCCTTGATGAAGAATACCCACAGGATCTCTGGATCCGAGTCTACACAGATGGGTCAGCACAAAATGCTGTTCGAAATGGAGGAGCGGGAGTGTACATAGAATACCCAAATAATACTAGGGACACAGCCAGAGTACCGACAGGAAAGTACTGCCATAACTATGATGCCGAAATTGAGGCAATCAAGATAGCAACAGAGAAATTACTAAATAACAGCAATGGTACACAACCTGTGGTGCTACTGACAGATGCAAAATCAGTACTTCGAGGCGCTCCTCTCTGTGAAATTGCCAGTACTAAGGACACTACTTTCTGAACTTAGCAGTCAGCATAAAGTCACCATACAGTGGATACCATCCCACTGTGGAGTACCCGGAAACGACAGAGCTGATCAATTGGCTAAGGAAGGAGCCAAAGAAGAACAGCCTGATGTGCCCGTTACATACCACCAAAAGAAAAGAATGATCAAATCAGTCAGAAAGCCACCAAAACCTGCTCAAGATGACTACCACGTTATGGACAGACCAGAACAAGTCATTATTCTGCGCCTCAGAACAGGACACAATAGATTACGCAACCATATGTATACAAAATTCAAGATTGGTGAAACAGCCATGTGCACATGTGGATTGGCGTCGCAGACAGCAGAGCACATACTCCAAGACTGCCCAAAATATAACATATCTAGGCAAACCTTCTGGCCTAGAGAGACGACAGTGGAAGATAAACTCTATGGACCACTGTGTGAACTGAAAAAAACAGTTCAATTCATGCAAGAGACGACATTGCAGATATAGACATATTTCAAGCGAACGAAAGAAGAAGAAGAAGAATCTGACAGCATTTGCCACACCTTGGGGACTGTACGAATGGTGCAAACTTCCATTTGGGCTAGTCAATGCCCCAGCCACATTCGTACGTATGACGCGACTTCTTCTAGCAGACATTCCTAACATAATTTGCTATATAGACGACATCTGTGTTCACACAGAGACAATGACAGAGCACATTAAGACGTTAGAACAGACATTTGAACGTATTAGACAGCACGGACTGACTGTAAAGCCTGCGAAAGTAGACATAGCCTACCAGGAAATAACTTTCTTGGGGTACAAAATATCCAATGGCTTTGTCACGACAGACTAAAATAACAGACAGAATAAAATTGTGTGTCCAAGATACTAAAACTCTCACTTCCGACTACTAAGAAACAAGTCAGAAGTCTTTTGGGACTAATAAATTATTACAGGCAGTTCATTCCTGATTTTTCCGAACTGACCGAAGTGTTTACTAATTTACTAACAAAAGATAAACCAGAGAAAATTGTACACAATGAATGCCTAAAAATTGCATTCAACAAAGTACTCTCGTATTTTTCTGATAAGAGTGTAAACAATCTCATCCTGAAATTGCCCAATATCCATTTACCTTTCAGATTGCGTACAGATGCTAGCTCCGTGGCGATTGGAGCAGTCTTGTTACAAGAGTACAATAACACGCTCCATCCTGTGTACTTCATATCCAGAAAACTAAAAGCCAGAGAACAGGCTTGGTCCATACCTCAGTTGGAAGCCCTAGCTTTAGTGGTAGGTATAACCAAATTGTCCAGATTTCTTTTAGGACGGCATTTCATCGTAGAATCTGACAGCAGCCCATTGCGTTTTATAAATTCAGGAGTACCTTCAAATCATATGGTAGCGCGCTGGTCTCTGAAACTTCAAGATTATAGCTTTGAGGTTCGACATATCCCAGGCAGAACCAATTCAATTGCCGATCTTTTGTCCCGTTGTCCGACTGACCCAGTAAGCACCAATGTCTGAGTGCAGTGTGTACACTCGGACCGACACAGCCATTATTAGTGAATAATTTTTTTTTCTATTCACAAAAAGCTGTGTAATGTCTACAATGTGATGTGATAGGGGTTACTCCCATTATAAATAGTGTTCTTATTTTATTAATTCATGTAGTGATTGTCGTGTATAATTGTGTAGTGTGTGGTAGAAAGCGAACTTTATTAATTGTATATATTACCAACAAGAACAGTGTCACATTCGCTCAAAAACTTACCTTAAGCGAACTATCCAATTTGACAGTGACATCTGCGTGTGGATCATTCCAGGGATATTTTAATGACGTGTGTGAACTAAACATTGACAGCTACACCACTGCAGAAAACTGAAATCCATAATGTTCGGTAGTGAAACATCCAACACATGAACAGTCAATCGTAATCCAGAAGGTTTTGTGAAACATCCAACACATGAACTGTGAAAAACTGTGAACATGGTACCTTCCGTAACTACATCAAACCGGAACAAGTGTGTTCTGCAAGCTTCACCATCAGCTGATTTTAATGTTCGTGTGTACTTCCGGATTAGTTAGAAATTTAGAGTAAAAGTAGCAGACGACATATAAAAGTTTAAACAGCTATGACGATTCTAAAATCTTTAGGATTCTATAAAATGAAATACACGAATTGTGTGTTTATATATTTCTCTAGTGTAATCTTAGAATCATATCTTGATTAATGTATTCATATTACCGACTTTTTCTCGTTAATATGAAAAAACGTCAAGCGATGACACTAAGAAATAAAAGAATTATTGTAAATTATTGTATTTCATGAATGTTAAAATTATTTCCCTTTCATTTATTTGTTATTACATCAATTACACAAAGGGCCATAATTTGAAATGTATTCAGTAATGTGTTGTATATAAACATGTTGTTGCCAGACGGTTGACACAACAGGTAGGCATTTACTAGGCATGGCAAAGAGTTACCAACATTGCAGACCAACACAAGAGCTACTGACCAATAAGGGCAGGGTTTGAGCGTTTTATGCGACTTATATAAAGTCGTATTTCAGTCTAGCTAGATGGTTTTTGTTTCAAGAACCATATTATTACTTTTTTTTCAAATTGCTGCGAGGTAGATGCGTGAAGCTGGTACTACCGATCTGACTGGGTCGTTGATGCAATTGAGGTAATCAGCCATCGAGAGGATGAAACCTGACAAGTGTTAAAGGTTGAACACCACATGTCGTTGAATGCAACTTCCATTTCTTATATATTTCTATGGCATATGTGTATGTATTTGTATTTTGATACCAACGTATATAACAACAAAAGGGTAGACTCTTACAAGGTTTAAATATCAACCCATTATGTATATATATGATACATGAAAGATGACATCTTTCATGAATTTGCCGGGGGAGCGTGTCAGAGTCCAGAAAGGGGACAGTGATGCAGTGACATCGTTACGCCCGCCAGGCGACTTAGCTCCCAGTAGGGACACAGTAACTTCGTTACGCCGCCAGGCGAGTGGTAGTCACCGGCCTGCAAGACTGCTGGCTGACAAGCGACCAGCGGTCAAGCAAGGACGACGCTAAACGCACGCATGCCTCGTGACGTCACCTGAGGTGAGAGGCAAGGTGCGAACTAGCGGCAGACAGTTCTGGGACGTGGACGTGGACGGACGCAAGATAGAGAGAAAGGCGTTGTGTGGTTTCTGTACTGAAAGTCGAGTGTATGGACATCTTGAGAGTGAGACGTGTGAGCTGTATTGTAGATGTAAGAGTAATGAAATATCCAGTGTATATTGTTGTGATCATCGTTCTGTATTTAATATGTGAATAAATCCATTGAACGGTGTTGAGTCTTACGTCAAATCACGTTGTATTTGTACTGTCTCACATGTGTTAGGAAAGCGAGCCAAGTTTAAGACCCTGACAGTGTTCTATAGGATGTTCTGTGTAGATTGGTGAAACTGTGCAGCTACAGTGTTCTATAGGATGTTCTGTGTAGATTGGTGAAACTGTGCAGCTACATTGTTCTATAGGGTGTTCTATAGGATGTTCTGTGTAGATTGGTGAAACTGTGCAGCTACAGTGTTCTATAGGATGTTCTGTGTAGATTGGTGAAACTGTGCAGCTACAGTGTTCTATAGGATGTTCTGTGTAGATTGGTGAAACTGTGCAGCTACAGTGTTCTATAGGGTGTTCTATAGGATGTTCTGTGTAGATTGGTGAAACTGTGCAGCTACAGTGTTCTATAGGGTGTTCTATAGGATGTTCTGTGTAGATTGGTGAAACTGTGCAGCTACAGTGTTCTATGGGATGTTCTGTGTAGATTGGTGAAACTGTGCAGCTACAGTGTTCTATAGGATGTTCTGTGTAGATTGGTGAAACTGTGCAGCTACAGTGTTCTATAGGATGTTCTGTGTAGATTGGTGAAACTGTGCAGCTACAGTGTTCTATGGGATGTTCTGTGTAGATTGGTGAAACTGTGCAGCTACAGTGTTCTATAGGATGTTCTGTGTAGATTGGTGAAACTGTGCAGCTACAGTGTTCTATAGGATGTTCTGTGTAGATTGGTTAAACTGTGCAGCTACAGTGTTCTATGGGATGTTCTATGTAGATTGGTGAAACTGTGCAGCTACAGTGTTCTATGGGATGTTCTGTGTAGATTGGTGAAACTGTGCAGCTAGTGTTCTATGGGATGTTCTATGTAGATTGGTGAAACTGTGCAGCTAGTGTTCTATAGGATGTTCTATGTAGATTGGTGAAACTGTGCAGCTACAGTGTTCTATGGGCTGAGGTAGTCAGTCTCATGCCACCCTGTTTAGTTGACTCTTACGACATGCATGGCAGATTACAGTTACTGTTCTATTTTGTTTATGGGCTCCAATGACATGGACGACCAACCTAATCACATCACATGTATTGTATGCACAGGTAGCCAGATTCACAGGTGGCCAGATTCACAGGTGGTTAGATGCACAGGTGGCTAGATGGACAAGCAGCTAAATGCATAAGTGGCCAGATTCACACATGGCTAGGTGCATAGGCGGCCAGATGCACAAGCGGCCAGATGCACAGGCAGCCAGATTCACAGGCAGCCAGATTCACTGGCGGCCAGATTCACAGGCGGCTAGGTGCAGAGCCAAATGCATGAATAGATGACAATATGACCGGCTAAATTAAGAAGAAAATGTTAAAACAACAATGCAGAGAACCAGAAAGCAGATAGAATAAATTTGTCATCAGTTCATCTTTCTAACTTACTTCTCTTTATCTACGGTGTTCACCAGGTGTTGCTCTGTGTGCTTCAAGCGTAACGCCGTGTCTGTCAAACGTTCCTCTATAGCTTTCGTGCTGATCTCTATGGCTGCACGTTTTTCCAATTCATATTTCTCATACAGAGTAGAAATATGTGCATTCAGGCTAGCAATTACTTGTTCTTGTCTTATCTTTATTCTCACTGCATTATCAAGAGATTTCTTGAAGTTCTGAAAACCAATATTGTAAATAATATCTAGGACAAAGATTTATATCAACCAGATAGCACATCAACAACTAGGATAATAATCAACCACACAGTACATCAACATCTAGGACAGTTATATCAACAACACAGTACCTCAACATCTAGGACAGATAACCACATAGGACGTAATCAACATCTAGGACAGTTATATAAACCCCATGGTACATCACCTAGGACAGTATATCAACAACAATGTACATCACCAACCTCTAGGACAGTATATCAACCACATAGTACAATACCTAGGACAGTATATCAACTACAATGTACATCACTAACATCTAGGACAGTATATCAACCACATAGTACAACACCTATGACAGTATATCAACCACATAGTACAATACCTAGGACAGTATATCAACCACATAGTACAACACCTAGGACAGTATATCAACCACATAGTACAACACCTAGGACAGTATATCAATCACATAGTACAACAATTAGGACAGTATATCAACCACATAGTACAACACCTAGGACAGTATATCAACCACAGTGTAAATCACTAACATCTAGGACAGTATATCAACAACAATGTACAACACTAACATCTAGGACAGTATATCAACCACATAGTACAACACCTAGGACAGTATATCAACCACATAGTACAACACCTAGGACAGTATATCAACCACATAGTACAACACCTAGGACAGTATATCAACCACAGTGTAAATCACTAACATCTAGGACAGTATATCAACAACAATGTACAACACTAACATCTAGGACAGTATATCAACCACATAGTACAACACCTAGGACAGTATATCAACCACATAGTACAATACCTAGGACAGTATATCAACCACATAGTACAATACCTAGGACAGTATATCAACCACAGTGTAAATCACTAACATCTAGGACAGTATATCAACCACAATGTACAACACTAACATCTAGGACAGTATATCAACCACATAGTACAACACCTAGGACAGTATATCAACCACATAGTACAACATCTAGGACAGTATATCAACCACATAGTACAACACCTAGGACAGTATATCAACCACATAGTACAATACCTAGGACAGTATATCAACCACATAGTACAACACCTAGGACAGTATATCAACCACATAGTACAACACCTAGGACAGTATATCAACCACAATGTACATCACTAACATCTAGGACAGTATATCAACCACAATGTACATCACTAACATCTAGGACAGTATATCAACCACAATGTACATCACTAACATCTAGGACAGTATATCAACCACAATGTACATCACCAACATCTAGGACAGTATATCAACCACAGTGTACATCACCTAGGACAGTATATCAACCACATAGTACAACACCTAGGACAGTATATCAACCACATAGTACAACACCTAGGACAGTATATCAACCACATAGTACAATACCTAGGACAGTATATCAACCACATAGTACAACACCTAGGACAGTATATCAACCACATAGTACAATACCTAGGACAGTATATCAACCACATAGTACAACACCTAGGACAGTATATCAACCACATAGTACAACACCTAGGACAGTATATCAACCACATAGTACAACACCTAGGACAGTATATCAACCACATAGTACAACACCTAGGACAGTATATCAATCACATAGTACAACACCTAGGACAGTATATCAACCACATAGTACAACACCTAGGACAGTATATCAACCACAGTGTAAATCACTAACATCTAGGACAGTATATCAACAACAATGTACAACACTAACATCTAGGACAGTATATCAACCACATAGTACAACACATAGGACAGTATATCAACCACATAGTACAATACCTAGGACAGTATATCAACCACATAGTACAATACCTAGGACAGTATATCAACCACATAGTACAACACCTAGGACAGTATATCAACCACATAGTACAATACCTAGAACAGTATATCAACCACATAGTACAACACCTAGGACAGTATATCAACCACATAGTACAACACCTAGGACAGTATATCAACCACATAGTACAACACCTAGGACAGTATATCAACCACATAGTACAACACCTAGGACAGTATATCAACCACATAGTACAACACCTAGGACAGTATATCAACCACAATGTACATCACTAACATCTAGGACAGTATATCAACCACAATGTACATCACCAACATCTAGGACAGTATATCAACCACAATGTACATCACCAACATCTAGGACAGTATATCAACCACAGTGTACATCACCAACCTCTAGGATAGTATATCAACCACATAGTACAACACCTAGGACAGTATATCAACCACATAGTACAACACCTAGGACAGTATATCAACCACATAGTACAATACCAACATCTAGGACAGTATATCAACCACATAGTACAACACCTAGGACAGTATATCAACCACAATGTACATCACCAACATCTAGGACAGTATATCAACCACAGTGTACATCACCAACCTCTAGGATAGTATATCAACCACATAGTACAACACCTAGGACAGTATATCAACCACATAGTACAACACCTAGGACAGTATATCAACCATATAGTACAATACCTAGGACAGTATATCAACCACAGTGTACATCACTAACATCTAGGACAGTATATCAACCACATAGTACAACACCTAGGACAGTATATCAATCACATAGTACAATACCTAGGACAGTATATCAACCACATAGTACAACACCTAGGACAGTATATCAACCACATAGTACAATACCTAGGACAGTATATCAACCACATAGTACAACACCTAGGACAGTATATCAACCACATAGTACAACACCTAGGACAATATATCAACCACATAGTACAACACCTAGGACAGTATATCAACCACATAGTACAACACCTAGGACAGTATATCAACCACATAGTACAACACCTAGGACAGTATATCAACCACATAGTACAACACCTAGGACAGTATATCAACCACAGTGTGGACCCCGGGAAGGTTAACCCGGTCAACAAATGCCCGCAGAAGTCGGATGTGTCGGCCTAACGGCGCAAGAACGCAGCTCTGCTGTAAACAGGCACAACGCAATCACATCCGAAAAAAAACTCCGGATGAACGAAGAAGAAGAACCACAGTGTAAATCACTAACATCTAGGACAGTATATCAACCACAATGTACAACACTAACATCTATGACAGTATATCAACCACATAGTACAACACCTAGGACAGTATATCAACCACATAGTACAATACCTAGGACAGTATATCAACCACATAGTACAACACCTAGGACAGTATATCAACCACATAGTACAACACCTAGGACAGTATATCAACCACATAGTACAACACCTAGGACAGTATATCAACCACATAGTACAATACCTAGGACAGTATATCAACCACATAGTACAACACCTAGGACAGTATATCAACCACAATGTACATCACTAAAATCTAGGACAGTATATCAACCACAATGTACATCACCAACATCTAGGACAGTATATCAACCACAGTGTACATCACCAACCTCTAGGATAGTATATCAACCACATAGTACAACACCTAGGACAGTATATCAACCACATAGTACAACACCTAGGACAGTATATCAAACACATAGTACAACACCTAGGACAGTATATCAACCATATAGTACAATACCTAGGACAGTATATCAACCACAGTGTACATCACTAACATCTAGGACAGTATATCAACCACATAGTACAACACCTAGGACAGTATATCAATCACATAGTACAATACCTAGGACAGTATATCAACCACAGTGTACATCACTAACATCTAGGACAGTATATCAACCACATAGTACAACACCTAGGACAGTATATCAATCACATAGTACAATACCTAGGACAGTATATCAACCACAGTGTACATCACTAACATCTAGGACAGTATATCAACCACAGTGTACATCACTAACATCTAGGACAGTATATCAACCACATAGTACAACACCTAGGACAGTATATCAACCACATAGTACAACACCTAGAACAGTATATCAACCACAATGTACAATAGCAGCATCTAGGACAGTATATCAACCACATACTACACCACCAACATCTAAGACAGTCACATAGCACATAGTTTGATGACAGGTTAGAGAGGTTTGAGTGATGGTTGTAATTAATGTGTACACAGAGGTTAGAGATGATAGTAATGAAAGTTTAGACAGTTTGAGTGATGGTTCTAATGAATGTGTACAAAGAAGTTAGAGATGATAGTAAAGGAAGTTTTGAGAGACTGAGTGGTGGTAGTAATGAATGTGTACAGAGAGGTTAGAGATGCTAGTAATGAAAGTTTAGATATGTGTATGGTGATTGTAATAAAAGTATAGAGAGGTCTGAATGATGGTTTGATGATAGCTTAGAGGGGTTTGAGTGATGGTTGTAATGAATGTGTACAAAGATGTTAGAGATGATAGTAATGGAAGTTTAGAGAGGTTGAGTGGTGGTTTTAATGAAAGTTTAGAGATGTTTGAGTGCTGGTAGTATTGAAAGTTTAGAGGTTTGAGTGATAGTAGTAGCAAATGTTTAGAGAAGCATGAGTGATAGTAGAAATGAAAATTTAGAGAGGCTTGGGTGATAGTAGTGAAAGTTTAGAGGTTTGAGTAATGGTAGTAGTGAAAGTCTAGAGGTTTGAGTAATGGTAGTGTTGAAAGTTTAGAGAGGTTTGAGTGATAGTGTCAGTTTAGAGAGGTTTGAGTGATAGTTGTAATGATTGTTTAGAGAGGTTGTAATATGTTAAGAGAGGTTTGAGTGATGGCTGTAATGTGTTGAGGTTTGAGTAATGGTTGTAATGAATGTGCTCAATGAGATTTGAGTGATGGTTGTATTAAATATATAAGAGGTTTTTAGTGATTGTAATTTACAGATTTGAAAGATGGTTGTAATGAATGTATATATACAGAAAACTCTTGAATAATGGTTGTATTGAAAGTTCATAGTAAGGTCAGAGATGATTGTAATAAAGTCTGCAGAATTTTACTGGAAAGTTTGCAGAATTTTATAGGAAAGTTTGTGGGGACTTGTGTGGGAGGATTGCAAGACTTTGTATTGGAAGATGCAGTCATGAAGTATTATACAAAGCAGCTACAAAAAGATCGCAGAACAAATAATTTCATTTGGTAACCACACACTTTAGAAGACATACATACTATGTACTGAAAACCTTGAAATCTATTCTTTGGGCCCTATCTCAGCTACTTTGTTGCCTTGATGATATCCTCAGCAGTCTTTGAACTTGATATCCTCAGCAGTCTTTGAATTACTGTCCATTTAGTGCCATCTTAAGTATGAATATGGGAGAAATAGTGCTCCTGTGCAGTCAGATTGTGTGCTGTGAGGTACTTACTACACCAACAGGGATCAATGTACTGGTAGTCTAAGATTATCAACATTAACATCACCTTAAGTAACCTCTTGCGCTAGTAAAGACGTAATTTGTTCAATGCATTATCACCAGTAGCTTTTTGAAGCAAAGTTTGTGTCTCTGAGGGTGACTGCTTGAATAAAGTGCACAATTTGACGTTTGCGGGCTGTTCTATCACAGAACATGTTAAACTGGCAATACTACATGTAGAATACAAACTTATTTCTATGTTTTCAGGTGTGAGGACAAATGAGAAAGGTACACCAGACATAGGTAAGGTATACCAGAGAACGGTAAGGTAAATCAGAGAAAGTAAGGTACATCAGAGAAGTTAAGATACATTAGAGAAATGTACTGTATATCAGAGAATAGTACATCAGAGAAAGGTAAGGTATATCAGAGAAAATACGGTCCATCAGAGACAGGTTAGCTACATCAGGGACAGGTAAGTTATATCAGAGAAAGGTAAGGTGCATCAGAGAAAGGTAAGCTACACCAGAGAAAGGTAAGCCACATCAGAGAATGTTACAACAGCAATATTCTGGCAAGGTTACTACCATCTTATAAAACTAATTTTCAAGACAGAATCTACTCAAACTGGAGCCAGCTATTTATGGAAGTTGGAGGCGAGAAGAAATAGAACAGGTTTGCAACAAAAATACATACATTATTTTTCTGTACAAGAGTGTGTATGGCTCTTTGCATATTGACCATGCTCTCATTTTCTGCTCTCAGCTTAGCATTCTGAAACCACCAAATAGATACAATAGATACATTAATTTACACTTAAGTGTAGTCCTCTCACACCACCTCCTCCTGCTGCTGCTGCTGCTGCTGCTACTACTAATACTAGTGCACTGAATTGCTTTGTTTTTGCATGTGGATTAGATTTGCCTATTACCAGTGTCCTCTCGCCATGAGGCGAACCAACTCCAACTTCTGAGGTACTTGTAATTTATAGTCGCAAGTCAAAGGCGAGAAGTCAACATTTTAGTCTAACTGACTGGTATAGGGGTTGAACCTTCTACCTTGGCATCAGCGACTAGAAAGTTAAAAAGCAAGCGCTCTTACCCGTTAAGCCAGGCTGACCTCCATACATGTAATGTAGATAGCTTTCTCATGCTGCTGATCCCATCAACCAAAAGGAGAATAGTCCATCAACCAACCCATGCCAAACCCCTCTATAGGCTACATGATTGACTGAATTTTGCAGCTAGTTTTCTACAGGATGGTAGCCAGTCTCATGCCAGTTGTCAGTTCTCTTAGACATGCATGGTAGGTTAGTATTATTTGCTTTCCTTTGGGGCCCTTGTAACATGGGGCAATGTTTAAAGAAGTATTTCAATATGTCAGATTTATGGCACCATATATGCATCAGCGTCTGGTGGCTAATAGTGCCAGTTCTGTGTTGGTTGACGAGGCACCTCGTTTTCCCGATGTACCTCTCTCGTCTGGCCGTGCCGATTCTTACTAACAAGTCTTTCATCCTGGACAGCAATGTGGATTCACTGACGTCAATACTCTGTTCTCGCCATATCTTTAAGGATGTTAATAATATCGGCACGATCCTTGGGCTGGCTATCTACAGGTGGTGCAGAGCCAGCCAGTTTATCAGCTCATTCATTTCCCTCGACTCCCGCATGTCCCGGGATGAAGATGAAGGTGACTTTATGGATAACAAACTTCCGCAGTGACTCAGTCCACTGTCTATGTACAGATCCAGCTTCGACCTTCTGAATCATGCTCATTGAATCACTTAGTTGGTATAATGCTGTGATTCCAGCCATATGAAAGCCCGTGTAACTGCCATCACCTCCATCGTCATGCTGCTTGTGGTCAAAGAGTGGGCACCACTGGATTCTTGAACGGTTCGGCCTGCTTAACAGGCTGTAAATGCCCATGCCCTTCTCTGCTGCTTTACGACAGATCCATCTGTACAGATGAGCACTTTGGGGCTATCTGAGTGTTCATAGATGAGTGCGTTGACCTCTGCATTGACAGCGGCAGGGTTCTGGTCTCTGCACTGTCTGTCCTTTCCTTTCTGGCCAGATAGTTCTTGGTAAAAGTCCCATGAGGCAACAATTTGTTTCATGACATGGCCCCAGAATCAACCTAGTAAAAGGGTACCTACAATTTTCTGGGACTGCCATAATAATTTATCTACCGAGTGCTGTTTGGTCAATAATACAGATGCCAAGCTTCATATTTAAAACATGTCACATTGGCAGGGAAATAGTGATCTTTACCTTTTACACAGACACATTTCTATCAGGAATTAGAATTCAGAATACTGAAAATTGAAAAAAATCTCAAAGACGAGAGTGAGAGAAAATTATGGAAAAGAATTAAATGAAATTTTTGTGAAACTGCCCAAAGAAAGGAAAACTGGAAGAAGATTGGGGGGATGTTCAAATCAAGTATTTTAAACACTGCAAACATAACATGTAGAACCACGAAAACATGCAAATCAGGGATAAAGAAAATAAGTTTGAGGCTAAGGCAAGCTGTAAAAGACAAAAAGGAAAAATATAAAAAGTGGGTGAAAAACAAACAGGATCATGATTACATCGACAATAGCAAGAAGACATGCGAATAGAATAATAAAGAGAGAAAAACAAAAAGACTGGCAGGAATATGGAGAAGCCCTAAATAAAAACTATAAGGAGGCAACTAGAAACTTCTACAAAAAGATTAGTGCAATGAGAACCAGAGCAGAACCCTCTGACCCAACTACATAATTAACAGCGAAAAAGGAGAATCAATAAGTGAAAACAAAAAACAAATCCTAAAAAGATAGAGGAAGTACTTTGAACAACTTAACATTCCTAGAAACTGACAGATATCATCGAAGAACTAGAATCAGACATATTGAAAGAAGAAATTAGAGAAGCCATAAGATTAGCCCCATTGAATAAATCACCGGGACATGATGAAATACCAAATGAACTAATTAAAGCAATAAGAAAGTCGGAACATCATGGCTACATAGACTATATGGGTTGAACAATAGACACCACGAGACCTGGTAAGCGCCATAATTATCCCAATTTGGAAAAACAAAGGCAGTAAGAGATACTATCTACTATCTGCATTCTCCAATGCTTGTTCTGAATTTGGCTTAACAATTAACAAAAAGAAGACAGATTATGTCACAAGGTGCACATGGGGTACCATCAATCTTTATTGACAACGCCGAACTGAAGATAGTAGACCATTTTCCATATCTAGCATCAGAGGTAAATAGCAAATTATCCCTAGATCGGAATTCAGCATCAGGATTGGTAAGGCAGCAACAACAATGAACATGTTAGCAAAAAGAGTCTGGGAGAACAGGAAGCTTACTGCCAAAACAAAAGTCCTCATCTACCAAGCCTGTGTCCTTAGTACTCTTCTTTATGGCAGTGAAACCTGGACAACTTACTCACACCAAGAGAAATGTTTAAACAGCTTTCATATGCGGTGTCTGCGAAGAATACTTGGTATTAAGTGACAAGACAAAATCACAAATACTGAAGTATTGGAAAGATCAGGTTGTTGGAAGATGTGTTCCATGCTCAGTCTTCGTAGACTTAGATGGGTAGGACACGTTAGGAGGATGGATGATGGTAGAATACCAAAGGACATCTTTGTTGGTGAATTACAGATGGGTAGGAGATCTCTGGGTCGGCCTCTACTACGATACAAAGATGTGTAACAACTCGGCTGCTTCCCGCCCACACTTGGAGGATACAGATGTAACAAAGAGTCATGGCTGAATGCGGCGGTCTTTGCTCAAGATGTTTATGAAGGATTTCAGGTCAGAGAAGAGACATGTGCGACCACCATAGACTTAGAGGACGCATACAATAGAGTATCCTTCGAGCACTTGATGCAAACCCTCCTCAGACTGAAAGTGCACTCTCACCTTGTACGATGGATAGCTGCGGTTCTGCTCCAAAGGAAGGTGGTGTTAAGATGCGGGAGTTGGTCTTTTGAGCCGATAACGATATTTCCAGGATTGCCGCAGGGTTCACCACTGTCACCAGTCCTATTCAATGCATATACGGTGCCGATCACTGAACAACAGTTGTACAGGACGGGTAGGACCATCATTAGCTGATGACATTCTCGTGTATCAACAGGGTTGAGATAGACAGGCGGTTGCCAATGATATGCAGGGTGAACTAGATAAAATTTCCTCATGGTGTGCTGGTGGCGGTGCCCTTGTCAACCCTGCAAAGACATCGGTTACATGGTTCTCCATAAACAACCATATTGTGAACACAGACCTGCCAGCAGTAAGAATGGATGGGAGCATTTTGAGTAGAACCCAGTCAATGACATATCTTGGCGTGAGGCTTGATCGTAGCCTGTCCTTCAGAGATCATGTCGATTATGTCATAACGAAAGCTCGAAAAGGTTTGCCAGCAATGAGAGTCATGGCGACTGCCAATATCGAGCACAGACTGCTAATACTTCTGTTCCAAGGGCTGGTACTTTCACGCATTGAGTGTGCCCTGGCCATCCTCACTGTCAGCCCTACACAGATTGGAAGACTTGAAAAGGTACAAAACAAAGCCATGCGCATCATTATGGGCTGCACGAGAGACACCAGCTGTGTAGCAATGAGATATCTCCTTGACTTCCCGACAATGGAATACAGGATCAAGATCTGGAGAGCTCGTGCATACTTAAAAAATAAGTGCAGATGAGCAGCACCCTCTGCATGGCGCTATAATCAGAGAAAAGGGTGACAGGCTAAAGAGGGGCAAATCATGGATGGGTCGGGCGGAAGATGTCGTCAGACAGGTCTGCAGTCTTACCAGTATCAACCCCGGCAAGGAATGGGTGCCGGTGCCTCCAGCTTTTAAGTGCACTTTCTCCTGCATTATCACACTTGACAGACAGTGCAGAGAGCAGAACCCTGCCACTGTCAATGCAGAGGTCAACGCACTCATCTATGAACACTCAGATAGCCCCGAAGTGCTCATCTATACAGATGGATCTGTTGTAAAGCATCAGAGAAGTGCATGGGCATTTACAGCCCGTTAAGCGGGCCGAACCGTTCAAGAATCCAGTGGTGCCCACTCTATGACCATAAGCAGCATGACGATGGAGGTAATGGCAGTTACACAGGCTTTCATAAGGCTGGAATCACAGCATTACACCAACGTGTGTGTACTAAGTGATTCAATGAGCATGATTCAGAAGGTCGAAACTGGAACTGTACGTAGACAGTGGACTGAGTCACTGCGGAAGTTTGTTATCCATAAAGTCACCTTCATCTTCGTCCCGGGACATGCGGGAGTCGAGGGAAATGAACGAGCTGATAAACTGGCTGGCTCTGCACCACCTGTAGATGGCCAGCCCATGGATCGTGCCGATGTTATTAACGTCCTTAAAGATATGGCGAGAACAGAGGACTGACCTCAGTGAATCCACATCGCTGTCCAGGATGAAAGACTTGGGAGTAAGAATCGGCACGGCCAGACGAGAGAGGTACATCGGGAAAACGAGGTGCCTCGTCAACCAACACAGAACTGGCACTATTAGCCACCGGATGCTGATGCATATGCTGGGGGGAGGATCTGAGCACCTATGGACCTGTCCGGAGTGCAATGAAGATACCCCAACTGATAACTGATAAAGATGTGTGTAAGCGGGACATGAGTGATACAGGCATTTGATAATGCACATTGGGAACAAGTCGCCGCTGAACGTGTTGCATGGAGGGCAACTATCAGAAATGGAATAAAGACAAAGGAGAAAACGATTGCAGATAAAGCGCACACAGAGAGTGAGAGATGTAAGATGGTGCATGATGGTGGAAATGACCATGTTTTTGCATGCATCCACTGTGGACAAACATTCGCAGCATAAATTGGCCTTAGCCACACTCGCCACCGCTATGGGTCGTAGTTATTAAGCCTTTTTGAAGCACAATGTACCAAACTATCGTCTGTCAAGACAGAAAGGTGCCAATGAAGAGATACTACACACAATACAGAGGTATTTCCCTTTTGAGTCATACTGAAAATATATTCTGCAAAATTCTAGAGAAAAGACTACGACCTACAATAGAACCCCAGCTAAGTGAAACAACTTGGATTTAGAAAAAACAAAGGATGCACAGATGCCATTTTTGTTCTTAGACAACTTACAGAAAAATGAAACTTAATTAAATAGCCTTTGTCTATCAAGAAAAGGCATGCAATATATTTAGTTAGTTAGTCACAGTTCCAACTTCACAGCAACTTCTCCATTATGCTCCGTTCCTGTGCCAGTGAATATCACACAAAATAATCCTCACTGCCCCATGTCAAAAGTGGAAAAGACAGGAGTCTTGACAACCAACAGCCTGCACAGGTACGCTGTGCATAATGCTGCCACCAGAATGTCAACACAAAAGTCCTCCTTTCCTTTGATGGAAGCAGCAGTCATTTTCCCATCTGGTTGTTTTTCTAGATGGAAGCGGCAGTCCCTAGAAAACCAGCAGCTACACATTACTGCATAAGGCAAAACCAGTCCGTTTTACAACAAAGCCAGCTACGCTATTTTTCCCTGAACATGCAGTTCACGCCACAAACAACTGCAGACAGATGTAAAAACATTTCCCTGTGCTTAATGCAGCCGCCAGAATGTTAACATAAGTCCTCCACGAAACATACAGTTCATCTCTGATGGAAGCAGCAGTCATTTTCCCATCTAGATTTTTTCTAGATGTTCACCTACACAGTTGAGATATTTCTAGATGTTTGTTCCATTTGTAGATTTCTGTCAAAGAAAAGTGGCATTTGATATAATAGACAAACATAAGTTGTGGGAAATCCTTAACGATATGGAGTAAGTGCACATCTAACTAACTTATGGAGAAGTTTATACAACAAATACAACAACAGTGAATGTATGGTAAGAACAAATGGAGAACAAACACTTAGAACCCTTCAGCATAAGATCTGGAGTACCACAAGGTTGTGTCCTGTTCCTGTTAAATGGTTTGGACATAGGCTACCAACTAACAGTATACCACAACAAGCAATGATGTGCAGACCAAATGAAACTAGAAAAAGAGGCAGACCAAGTAAACGATGGACACATGGAATAAAAGAATCTATGGGAGTCACGATACATGAAGCTTGGTAAAGTGGTCAATCCGTTTGACTTGAGCTTAGAAGGTTGTGGGTTCGATTCCAGGCCGCGTCCTCCAGTTCATGAGTGAATGTTTTCGGAGACTCCTGTGGGTCATCACTGGAGCTACAGAGTTCATGCTTTGTGCAACGCTTTCTGTGCTGCAGAAAGAGACCAAGCTATATGGGATAAAAACCCGGTGCAATGAAGCTGACTTTGTCGACTTTTAAGCGACTTTTTTTTTTAAAAAGTGGGCACTCTCTTGCTGTTTATGCCTCACCTCGACACAACAAGGTACAAGAGGAACAAGATGAGATGAATACTGAAAACATCTTTTAGGATTACAAGAATTATAGATTTGTGATGTTGGGTATGGGCAGAGGTTAAGTGCTGAAGTAGCGGCTCCTGAGGTGACCTGAAGAAGATAAGTACTGAAGTAGGCGCTCTAGAGTTGACCTGGAGAAGAGAGGATTATGTATTGAAGTAACTTCATTGTTGACCTGGATAAGATATGATTACTTACTGATATAGCTTCAGAGTTTACCTGCAGTAGAGAGGATTAACCTGAAGAAGAAAAGATTAACCTGGTGAGAAGAAAGGATTAACTTGGAAAAGAGAGGATTAACTTGGAAAAGAGAGGATTAACCTGGAAAAGAGAGGATTAACCTATAGAAGAGAGGAGTAGCCTATAGAAGAGAGGATTAACTTGTAGAAGAGAGGATTAACCTGGAGGAGAGGATTAACCTGGAGAAGAGAGGATTAACCGTGGAGGAGAGGATTAACCTGGAGAAGAGAGGATTAAGTACTTAAATAAGACTTCAGAGCTGACCTGGAGAAGAGAGGATAAAGTACTGATGTAGGGACTCCAGAGTTGACCTGGTGAAGAGGATTGAGTACTGAAGTAAAACTTGACATGGAGTAGACAACGGACTTCATTCTGGCAACATGACTGCAGAAATTGCATGATCAATGACAGAAGAATGAAGAAGAACCATTTTATTACAGCATTTCAGATTATTTCTCAGCATAATCTTCACCAACAGTGATATATCCCCCTACCCATTACTAATCAGTGCTTTGAAACCAGCACACACATGCATATTCTGCTGTCAGTCACTTTCACACCTGCCATGAGTCAAATAAGTATAGAAATAAGAGAAGAAGTAATCTAAGGTAATTAACCTATAATAATAGGGATGAACTGGAGATTCATCCCTTAATGCCATGACACAGTTATATAAGCAGAGGAAAAGTAGGCAAGGGAGACAAAACAAGAACACAGGAGTAGGAGTTAGATTCCCTTACTGAGGGTTACAAAGTGTGGTCAAACACAGATCACAGCATCTCGTGCGACGTGTGACGCGTGACACACGCGGAAAGCGAGTTGTCAATGTATAGTTCAAAAGTGGAAAAGATTAAAGGAGTCACTCAGTGGCTCAGGATCAGGCAGTAAACATCATACGCTCTACGTTGAAGAAAATACGACCATCAAACATTGTCCATGTTAAAGAGTCAGTTTATTTGAAGGAAAATGATAACGATGCGGCGACGGTGAACATCGGAAAATGGAGCCGGAGCCGTTTAAAATCTAACGTGACAACAGCAGCTTGTAAGACGCTAACTCACCAGAATTTGAGTTGGCGATGGCGAAACCACCACCTTGAGTCAATGGGACGTTGTGACACTGTGGTAGTGTGAGAACCCAGTGAATGTGTATAGGGAAGTGTTGTAGGCAATTGGGAGTGTTGCGCATGACGCAAGACACAACAGGGTCAGCGTGTTAGTTGCGACTGAGGTATGTTCAATAAAAGCTTTGAAATTGCTGGGACGCAGTCCTTCTTCAGGTTTCTTCAGTGTGTTAGACGTGGCAGAGTTGTTAATTTTATGAGCCAGAAGAAGAATGAATGCACAACACCCCTAAGAACATCATGGCGCACCTAACATTCAACCTCTGCTTTATCCATGAAATGTTTGTCACTAAGTTGAGCTTTCAATGGATCAAAGTGAATATTTACTATTAACAGAAGCTTTTGTTACAAATATCCTTTGCAGGAAATAACTTTGGTGATCCAATGAAACTGCACAACAAGCTGTTATTCGATAGTACACTCCTCAAACATAATTGCCATTTTAATCTGATCTGCGCAAGCAAAACCTAGCAGTCTACTTACCTAAACTAATCATAAAGCTGAATAATATTGCATCTGATCAACACTAGAACTACCATTTTCAGCTTCCCCACTGTAGTTATGTAACTGACAAACATATGGCAAATGACACCAATAATATGTTGCTTCATTTATATATCGTGCATGATCTAATGAAGGCTCCAATCTTGTGAAATGGAGGGAGATAACATACACAAGTGTCTATCAAGAGAAACAAATACAACTACACCCTTATCTAGAATAGAGACAGAAAGATCATATATGAAGAAGAACACCCTTATCTAAAATAGAGAGACAGATCATATATGAAGAACAACAACCTTATCTAGAATAGAGAGACAGATCATATATGAAGAACAACACCCTTATCTGGAATAGAGAGACAGATCAAATATGAAGAACAACACCCTTATCTTGAATACAGAGACAGATCATATATGAAGAACAACAACCTTATCTTGAATACAGAGACAGATCATATATGAAGAACAACACTCTTATCTAGAATAGAGAGATCTTGAATGAAGAACAAAGCCCTTATCTAGAATAGAGACAGACAGATTGTATATGAAGAGCAACACCCGTATATAGAATAGAGACAGATAGATCATATACGAAGCACAACACCCTATCTAGAATAGAGACAGATAGATCATATACGAAGCACAACATCCTTATCTAGAATAGAGACAGATAGATCATATACGAAGCACATACCTCTATTTCTGTGGCAACTGCAGTAAACTTATCTAATAAATGCTGTCTGCTTGTGAGCTGAGAGGTCAAAGCTGTGATTTGGTGAACCATTTCCATAATCTCAGCACTTTTCCTTATGTTGCTGTCTCTACATGTATCTAATTGGGATTTCAGGCTGGCTATGATGTATTCCTGTGATGGACCTTGTTTTCCTTCTTGCCTTATGAAATGTAAAAAAACATATAGCCATTACAAATGTAATCTGGAAACATGGAACAATGAAAATGAACTACAACCTTTTACTACTTGGTGCCTGTGCACAATAGAAAGATATTAACAGAATCAACAATGGAGCTCATGGAGAATACTAGGCAAAAATAGTGAACAAGAGATGAAGAAAAGACACTGGTTTGGATGGACAATCATTGAGACAGCTTGAGAATAGATGCAAAAGACAAAGAGGACAAAAACACAAAAAAGAAACAGAAATGAATAATATGGGAATCCCCGGGAAGGTTAACCCGGTCAACAAATGCCCGCAGAAGTCGGATGTGTCGGCCTAACGGCGCAAGAACGCAGCTCTGCTGATACAGGCACAACGCAATCACATCCGAAAAAAACTCCAGATGAACGCAGCAGAAGAAGAAGATTATGGGAATGACATGTACAGTGCTGCATGAAATAGCTAAGGACAGGAGAACATAGAGTCAGTCGGTTGAAAGCCTATGCCACAATAGCAGATAAAGGTTAGAAGATTACAAATCTGACATAGGATTACAACAATAAATATCAGGGAGAAGACAATGAATTTTTATGTCTTGTCAGATGGGTCAGAAGCAGAACAGTTGCGAGTTAATTATGTAGATTAAATGGCTGTCGTTTTGTTTGCACTGCTTTAGATATGTCTACTATCCAGCATTATTTCTTTCAGAACAGACAAACTAATATATCAAAATTCATATATGAAATCCATATCCCATATCAAATTCACATATTGACTTGTCTACTGTCCAGCATTATTTCTACAAGAACAGACAAATTCTCATATCAAATCAGATATCAAAATCATATTACATATCAAAGCAGACAAATTCACACATCAACTCACATACAGACTTGACTTTCCAGCATGATTTCTTCCATACAAACTCATATTATCAGGTGAGTGAGTGGCACCTTGCAGTCTTGACAGACCAAAGTGTGTGAGTTGGAATGTGGCCAATATTCCATCACAATGCCTGGGCAGAGCTTCAGAGAAACATATAATGCCCAAACGACATGTCCCCTCTCTCGACCTAGTCTTGTGTATTCCAGAGGAATGGGTAACCAATATGTCTGGCACAAGGTAGGCTGCAGACGCTGGCGGCACAGCGTCAATCCTCCGAGACCTCGCCACCACGAGCAGATGGCGAGTGATGGCCAGATTATCAGGTACTGCTAAAATCACACAACAAACTATAACCAGATAAATCCTCCAAGCTGAAATATACAACACATTCACACAATATTCACAGCAGTATGTACTTGAGCTTGACTCTAGTCCAGCTTTGTGAAGACACATGAAAGGTGTAGCATAGGTGGGAGCGCAAGCGCAATTGAAATACTACTTTTATCGTTTCTTTACTTATTCAGTCATCATGGAGATTTGCTCGCAACAGACGAGCAAAATCTTTGGCGGGCCTATTCTCGCTGGTCGCAGGATCCACACAGTGGCAGGAAGGGAGATTTGCTCACAGCAGACGAGAAATATCTCCGGCGGGCCTACTCCCATTGGTCGCGGGATCCGCACGAGTCAGGCAGGGAGTCTGACGGTAGTACACGCTTACACAGATCCAGACACTTACGATTGGCAGGTGTACGGGCCCATTGGTCCAGGCGCGTTTGAGGCCCTCAACTGCGGGACATGGCTGAACGCCTCTAAGTCAAGTCCTACGGCTGTTAGGAACTTGCAACCGCTTGCCTCTTGCGCGTGGAGGTGAGGTCTCGGATGGTTGGCGCTGAGCCGCCAGCGTCTGCAGCCTACCTTGTTTCAGACATACTGGTTATCCTTTCCTCTGAACTTAACAAGGCAAGGCTGAGAGAGGGAACATGCTGATTGGGCAACACATGTTCTCTGAAGCACTGCCCAGGCATTGTGTGATGTAATTTTGGCCAAATTCCAATACACATACTTTAGTCTGTCAAGAACTGCAAGGTGCCACTCATGTACCTGACGAGATGCAGTGAATAAATCATGCAATCTACTGTTCGTTTTTTCATTATTCCCATTCATTACAGGAAAATGTTTTGATGTTTACAACAGAGATCCTTTTCGTGCAGTATTATATTCTAAACAATTTTTTCCCATACTGAATTTGAATAATAAGGACAATAGATTACTGAATTTGAATAATGAGGACAATAGATTGCACAATTTATTGCCTGGAATATTTTGCTGTATCCCATCATGATGAATACTGCAAATTCACACAAACTAAAGCAATGAGAAAACTTCAGGCTGAAATAAACAACATGCATGATACTCTGCCAGTTTGTTTCAGTTCCAGTCACATTTGCTTGACCTCCTTTTAATGGCTAACAGGGTTCATGTATATATTCTATATCATCATGACGTTAGTCGTGGTTCCAACTTCATGGCAAAGGGTCACCCCCATAATGCCCTGCTCCTGTGCCAGTGAATATCACACAAACTGCTCTTCAAGTGGAACAAACAGTTGTACCAACAAACCAACAGCACGCGCAGGCAAGTACATGCAAAAGGACACTGCCAGAATGCCAACACAACAGATTGCCAACACAACAGATTGCCAACACAACAGAATGCCAACACAACAGATTGCCAACACAACAGAATGCCAACACAACAGAATGCCAACACAACAGAATGCCAACACAACAGAATGCCAACACAACAGAATGCCAACACAACAGAATGCCAACACAACAGATTGCCAACACAACAGAATGCCAACACAACAGATTGCCAACACAACAGAATGCCAACACAACAGAATGCCAACACAACAGAATGCCAACACAACAGAATGCCAACACAACAGAATGCCAACACAACAGAATGCCAACACAACAGAATGCCAACACAACAGAATGCCAACACAACAGAATGCCAACACAACAGAATGCCAACACAACAGAATGCCAACACAACAGATTGCCAACACAACAGAATGCCAACACAACAGATTGCCAACACAACAGAATGCCAACACAACAGAATGCCAACACAACAGAATGCCAACACAACAGAATGCCAACACAACAGAATGCCAACACAACAGAATGCCAACACAACAGAATGCCAACACAACAGAATGCCAACACAACAGATTGCCAACACAACAGAATGCCAACACAACAGAATGCCAACACAACAGAATGCCAACACAACAGATTGCCAACACAACAGAATGCCAACACAACAGAATGCCAACACAACAGAATGCCAACACAACAGAATGCCAACACAACAGAATGCCAACACAACAGAATGCCAACACAACAGAATGCCAACACAACAGATTGCCAACACAACAGAATGCCAACACAACAGATTGCCAACACAACAGATTGCCAACACAACAGAATGCCAACACAACAGAATGCCAACACAACAGAATGCCAACACAACAGAATGCCAACACAACAGAATGCCAACACAACAGAATGCCAACACAACAGAATGCCAACACAACAGATTGCCAACACAACAGAATGCCAACACAACAGAATGCCAACACAACAGTCTGCCATGAAAATTACAGATCACTGTCAATGGAAGAAGCAATAGCTAGAATAGCAGAAGTTTCAAACATTACTGCATAACGCAAAACTAGCTAGTTCAGCAACCGGTCGCTGCCATTTTCTGAACACACAGTTCACAATACAAACAACTGCGGACAAATGTAAAAGCAGCCCACACAAAATCAACTGAACTCAGTAGCTGGGCGACGGAACCATGTATAACCTGTCCAACATGAGGAAAATGCATAAGCAAGCTGTAGCCAGAAGCAATGGTTAAGATCACAGATTGGCAGACTGAAAATGGCTTCAGAAACAATATCCTGGTATTCTATTGACTGTTTTGTTTGATGAAGCACAATTTTCTGGCATTCTTGTCTCATGTATTAAGTGCCAATTCTTTGATGTTTTACTACACTATAAAATTATGCATGTAAAGGTTACGTAAAATATGGAAGAAAATAAGGATTTTCAGTATTATAGGCATGTTATTTTGAATGCACCTTTTGAGACTGACAATTTTGGAAAAGGGGGAATTCTTTCGTTCACTGGAAAGGGAGTGGGGATGACATTCTGACATATGTGAAAGGGTACATAGGCCAAATAAGGTTGAGAACCACTGATCTAGTCACTACGCTACTACGTGGCTGCCTGGAGAGAGTGTGCAGCAACATATTACTTAGTGAAGAATGGATGGATACATGCTGCTGAGAATTTCAAGTAACCCTTATTGGTAGCAGTCACTCTTGATAGAAGATGCAGAGGGCAGTAGGGGCAATTCCTTCTATAGTGACAACTGAAGTGAATGCAATGATGGTTGAATCGTCTGGCATTTGGAGCGCTGAGATATTTATGAATGGATTACTTGTTTGCCAAGGGAAGTGAACTTAGGCTTTCTCAGCATGTTGCCAGAGTATATAAAATAGTTCAGGAGTCTGGTGGTGTTTTCTCAATATCAGTAGATTTACAATGGCTGTGACAATGACACTTTGATGGTTAGAAACTAACCACACACATACATGTATAGTGAATGACTTAATAGGCTAAGGAAGATACAGTCCCAATACATGCACAGGCCGGTTTGATTCCATGCTGATGTTAATTGCTAGGACTATTGCTTTTGTTTTATGCCACGTTGTGCTAGATCATGATTAGGCAATGATTAGGCATATGCTTTAGCTGGTTCTAAAACCAGTGGAGGGTCCATCAAAGGATCAAGAAGACAAATAACCTTAAAAATATCTTGGTGACATGATTTCAATGACAAGGATGAGACAATGGCTTTTCTCAGGATGAGACGTTAAGCAGGGAATTCTTTGACTTGAAGGCTCTGTCCAGGACACAAGTAGACTGGTTAACAAACAATGAAATGGAGTGATCATCCATCACAGTTGTAAATATTCTAAGGAGAAGATTTGAGAATCAATGATTCAATGTGCTAGTGCTGCCATTTAGCGTCGGAGGCAAGAGACAGTGATTAGAATAAGATATGGAAATTGTTGCAAAACAGAACTACAAAAGTTAACCAAAGTAGCAACATAATACGCAAGTTGCTAGATGACATCACGGTGTACTACGTCACTAAAGTCAGTTAGGTTTTGGGATGATCTTAGAAGGTGGACGCATAAACAACAACACTGAAATATAACACAAATATTCTACAGAAAAGGCATAGCGAGTATGACATCTAATATTCTCTGAAGATAAGGAAAGGAGGCAGTGTCTGCATTATGAAGGATGATCAGAAGATGGAGTTTTAACACGGCGAAAATGAAGAAAACATATTGAATCTGAAATTGCAGATCGTCTGTCAGATAGAGGTCATGGCGTCAACACACATAGCTAGGCGTAAGTAAGATTGTTGGAAGGATGAACGTAATGTAATTATACAACGATGGACCATATGAAAGTTGCTCATCATTGATAGCAGCAGAAAGATGGAATTGGACCCTACAAGTAACATTGAATATTTACAAATTATTATTAATTGTTTTTCACCGGCCCTCCCATCAACATGGGAACGGTGACATGTTAACCTTGTATCGACGATTGCCACTAATAAATATGTATATATATTTTATGAGGAACGGCCAGCGTTGCTGAACTCATTATCGTTGCTATTCGTTCTGGTTTCTGTTAATCTGCTATTCGTTCTGGTTTCTGTTAATCTGTGATGTTATGTTTGGCTAGACAACGAGGTTAATATTGAAGAAAGAAACACCGTAGCAAGTGCCAACAGATTTTATAAGTCTAGAAGCACTTAGAGGGCAGTGAATACATGCACCAAACCCTCATTCAACCATACTCAAGACAGCATAGCCTCCTAACACCCGCTAAAGACCTCTAACATACATCACATTATTAACATACATCAAATCTCTAACACACATCAAATCTCCCACATACATCAAATCTCTAACATACATCAAATCTCTAACATAAATCAAATCTCTAACATAAATCAAATTTTATCCAGAAAATAGATCTTGAAGTCTGAGGATAAAAACCATAAACACAGAGAAGCAGCGCTAGAGGGAAGAGAAGAAGCAATCTGGTGAGCTTGGGAGACAACAAAAAAGCACGAAGGCAATAACAATTATGTCTAACCTGTGATCATCCATGAATTCCTGAGAGGAAGCACCGGCATTAGGTTTTGTCACAAAAACCCCAAGCTGCGAGGCAGACCTAAACATGTCTAGCTGCTCCTTCAGTTCCTGCAATTCTCTCTGTAATGAGAAGTGTAGCGACCAGAGTAATATTTTAACAAAACATGAATAGGTAGTCAGGACATAAATGTATCAAATTTTCGAGAACAGAGAAGTTGTGATCAGAACATACATATATTCAACTCCATTCAAAGGATAAAGGTATTCATTAGGTATATACCAACAAAAACCCATAAAACCACTAACAACAGGCAACAAAACAACAAGAAACAGCAGACACTAGGAATTGAGATAACTAAGAAATAGAACAATATACAACCAAGAGTAAATGGAAAAAACAATAGGAAAAATAAACATTAAAAATCACTAAAACAGCAAGAAACAGAAGTCAGTAGATACAAAAGATAGAGATAATGCTGAAATAGGAAAACAAAGATTGAAATTCTAAATATATATATATAAAAATTAAATAAATAAATAAATAACCCTTAAAACAAAAACCATTGTAGGGATAAGGTACATTGCAAGTAGTGCAGTAGCAATGGAACAAGCATCGTGGATGTCATTGATGAAGGAAGGAATGGAGGATGATGGGATAGAGTGGAAATCGCCTAATGTGCAAAAGACCAGGACACTTTATACCGCACTATGAACCACCACAACTATAACCAAGGCCGCAGAGGCTGGTTGAAAGAGGTGGAAAGTTTTGTTTTTTCCCAAAATTGGATGGACGGACGGATGGACGGGAGGAGACCATGAAGTTGTATTCAGTCCGCTCAGAACAAACTAATCACCATATACCAATATTAAGTTGGCCTTAAAGAACACTGAAATTAATAAGCACGTACATTTACTCAGTCCCCCCTCAAAGAAATTTTATCACCGCAAGCATTCAGTTCCTTGAAAGAGCCCTATGAAACTAAGCATACAAATATTCCTTTCCCCTCAAAGAACACAAATTGCAATCACCACATACATACATTGTCCCCTCAAAGAACACAAATTGTAATCAGCACATACATATATTTAATCCCAATAAAACAGCGAATAGTGACATCATTGGATGGCTGCTTAGTTTAACAGTGATGATGGTTGAGATAGTCCTTTTGAAACTGTACAAGTGTGTGGTACACACATACTTGTAGCTCTTGGTGCACAACTTTCTGATGGACGTTGCCACATTGCGTTTAGACATAATGACATCATCGGAAAAAGCGGTAGAAAATCATAGAGGAAAACACCACAAGAAACTGTTGATAAAGAACACAAAGGAGTGACGTCAGTTAACAGAAAGGACAAGGGAGAGGACCTTGTGTGATTCGGCTGAAGCGCGACATATTGTGTGAAGCCCGTGTTCGTTTGGAGATTTGGTTGTGAGAAGGCAAAGGCTTGGCTGAGGACTATCAGGTGGAGGATGTCTAACGAAGAAAGTGTCAATATTGAGAGGAGGACCTGAAGGCATGGAACACCTAGACAATCGGTGAAAATGAGAACAGCGAGATAGATTGAGCTCCTAACTACAGTCGGACATTACCGGGATAGAGTCGTAAATATTTTGTGTGAATGCCGTTCCTGTGTTAAAAGGGACAATTCATTTTATCGATGAACCCATTGTATTGATCCAGCGCATCATTAAAAGAATGTGTGAGTACTGTTGTTTAGGATGGCGTCGGTTGATTCTTCGTATTACAGTTCGATAGTTCACGTGAGCTTATTATTGCTTCAACGTTGACGTTGCCAATTTGATAATTGCGGGAGTTGCGTTGTGGCAGACGTGTCATCAGGCCCTGCCAACTCGCGTAGGCCTTCATGCATCTCTACAGATCTGTCACCTGGTGTTCTGGGTCAATTCTATTGATATTCCACAATGCCACCATTCCTGCCCATCCAGAATCATTGCTCTCAGCCTGCCCCTTTTAATGCTGCTTTTCAGTTTCTCTAATGCCGTTTTGCTCAATACATGACCAAAAAACACTCCACACACACACTACCTCACCCCCCCCCCCCCTCGCGCATGCGTGCACCTGCATGCATGTGTGCATATCCAAGGGGGTTTCACATGAAAACCTTAAATTGTGTGTGTGTGTGTGTGAATATATCCTGAAAAAGTGAACAAATTATCATTTTTCGATGTAGTCACCACTGCATTCAATGCAAGTCCCCCAGTGCCTATAAAGTGCTTGGATTTCTGTTGCAAAAACAAATTTGGTCACGTGTGTAACCACTCATGCACCACCTGCTGTACCTCTTCATCGGATTCAAAAAGTCTTTCGTCTAATGACTCAGAGTTGTCCAAACAGATGGAAATCACTAGAGGCTAGGTCTGGCAAGTATGGGGGATGTGGTACACACTGAAAGTGGAGCTCACAATGTTAAGGACTTTATGAACACAATCAAAACAGTCACTGCTTGGAGGACCAATTATGTGCTTTGGATTACTCCTAGTGGTTGACTATGCCACAAGATGGTAAACTACATATTATCTTCCCAACTTCATGGCCATAAAGTAGACTTGTGCTAATCTGTAGCAGTCTAGTGATTAGTGCATTTACCTATAAACACTTGTCTGTTTACCAAACCCTCTCAATTCAGGTCTTGAAAAATTAGTGAAGACTCGGCACAACCCCTAGTAGGCACGTAACACATACTAAGAGTACCCAAGAGCTACCCAAATGGTGTGTGCAGAACCGGACGATTGTCCATCATGAGGAATGGCTGCGATTCAAACTTACAGTCTGCACAATTTGACTCCATGGCAGGTATCATAGTGGAGACAATAGACAGTCCTCCATTTGTCAACAAGATTACTAGTGTCTGCCCAGAATGTTCCACATGGAGATGAAGAGAGGTCTTCTGTCCTTTAACTTGCCAGGCCCTCAAGTGATGCCATGCCATCCTATCTGTTGCCATCTTCTGCAGCCACATCCATGTCCTCCCCAAATTATTTATCTGTTTCTAACATTCTCTGTGAGCTTTTAAGTCTCTTATTTCTGTTGCCCAGTGGATTCCTGAAACAGGACTTTTAGTTATACTATTATCAGCTTTTCTCAATGAGTGTCCTCCCTAGCACCAGCTCATGAGTCTATCGATCTGATTGTTGTGACCGGCCATCAAGTGTGTGTTGACCTGATTGTTGTGACCGGCCATCAAGTGTGTGTCATCTGTATGTTACACGGGTCCCTAAGGGACACAAGAAACAGAAATACTACAACTTATGCATGCCATAAGAGTTGACAAAGAAAGGTTGGCACGGGACTGGTTTCACCATCCCACAGAAAACTTTAGCTATAAAATCTATCCAACCGTATAGTATTAGTAGTAAAGAACTATTGGGCATATGGACCTTGACCCATATTTCTTTAATAGACCAATCGGCATTCAATGCGTGATGTCAGTATCATGCCCGTCATCTTTACTTCATAAGATATTTCTTAGTATCCTAGTTCTGTCGCCCAGCTACTGAGTTGAGTGTGTGGAGCGACACTAAACTATAGGGTTCATATGGAATGCATTTCCACCTGTCCATGGTGGTTTGTATTGTGAACTGCATGTTCAGAAAAATGGCCGATGGCTGGTTGCTGAACTAGCTGAGTTTTGCCTTATGCTGTAATATGTGTGCAACTGCTGGTTTTCTAGTCACTGCTGCTTCCATCAATGATGAACTGTAATTTTGGTGACGGACTTGTGTTGGCATTCTAACAGCGACCTTATGCATGCATGCCTGTGTGTGCTGTTAATATGTCTGGACTGCTGTCTGTTCCACTTGTCATATGGACAGTGAGAAGCATTTTGTGTGATATACACTGGTACAGGAACAGTTTTATGGGGTGACCCTTTGCGTGAAGTTGGAATCGTGACTAACTGACTTCCTAGTAATCATTTAGGTTGGATCAACCGGGGAATGAAGCCACTTTCAATATCCACTCTAAAGTGGATTTGAACCCATGACTACTAGGCCAGAAAGTGAGCATCTAGCACTGCGCCACCACAACTTTGTGAGCCCGTTTACCCGGGTTCGAGAAACAACAGTGCTGGTTTTTTCGAAAAAGTTATAGGAGCTGGTCGTCCAGAAAGCAAAGGCAAACTACTGAACGTAAAATTTGCCCAGGAATCACAAAAAGCGAAAATGCTGGGGTTGACTGCTACGTCCTGTGAAGGACATGCAACTTAATTTTTTAAATTATATTATGGACTAATATCAAGTGTCATGTGATTGTAACATGTGTCAACACGGGATTGTTACAACTGCTGACATGTGAATGTAATGTAAATTATACACATGTGGTGATATTCGTTAACAATTGTAATAAATGCCAATATGTGACCAACGTTTGTCAACCTGTGATTGTAATGTCATGTAGTAACATGTAATTGTAATGTCATGTAGTAACATGTAATTGTAACATCAAGTATAAACATGTAAATGTTATATAACTGCTAACATGTGATTTAAAAGTATAAGCATGTGATATGTGACTAACATTTGTCAGCTTGGTATTGTAATACCAAGCATCATCAATCAAGGATGTCATCCTTGACTTGGGGACATAAATTACAAGAACCTATGAAGTCAGAGTGGGTTTGCCTGATAGGCGAGGGACACCGTTAATAGGGAAAGCTAATCCACATGGAAAATTCAGCCCATCACTACTATAAATAGTGTGTATGGACTACGCTTGTGTTCAAAGCGAGCGAGCGCAAAAAACAACAACAAACAAACAAACAAATGAAGCAAGGATACAAATTAGTTGTAAACATGTAGATTAGAACAATTGTAGAGAACACAAATTGCAAACATGACAATAGAATATCAATTATCAGCATGTAATATGTGCAAACATGTATTGTAACATCACGTATCAACATGTGATTTACCTACTGCTACCATATGATTTTAATATCGATTATTAAACATGTCATATTTGTTAACATATAATTCTAATAACTGCCAATGTGTGACCAACATTTGTCAACTTGTGATTGTAACATCAAGTATCAACATGTGATTTAACTACTGCTACCATATGATTTTAACATCAATTATAAACACGTGATATTTGTTAACATATAGTTCTAATAACTGCCAATGTTTGACCAATGTTTGTCAACTTGTGATTATAACATCAAGTATCAACATGCAAGGATCATAATAAGTTGTAAACAAGTGATTAGAACAATTGTAAACAATTAGAACAATTGTAAACTCATCATTAGAACATCATATAACATTAGATGTTAATCTGTTGCATCAGAGGATTAAGCACGGATAGGAATGTCCAGTGTGCAGTGATATCAAACATAGCATAACATATCATCATCATCCAGTGCCTTGCCGACTGGTGGGGGTGATCATGCGTCTCCACAAATTATGATCTCCAACGTCATGGATCAATTCATGTGTTGACTCCCTTCCATGCGTTGACTCCCTTCCGTGCCATGACTCCAGACTGTCAAGAGTCTTCTTACACTGTCTGCCTCTTTCTCTTTCTGCAAATCTTTCCGATTGTCACAACATGTTCCAGTTTTTGTCTTCTCATAATGTGGCCAAAAAACGATGACTGCCTCTTTCTGATGTTTGTGATAAATTGTCTTTGCGACTCAGCTTCCCTTAAAATGTCCTGATTGCTCATTCTGGCTGTCCAAATAATTTTCAGCATTCTTCTTATAAAATCACAACTCCAAGGCTTCCAGGGATTTCTTCGCCAGTTTACTAATTACCCAGAATTCACAGCCATATGTGAAAACTGGTTCTATGTAACATGCAAGAATTCTTTTTCTAACTTTCAAGGATATTGACTTATTACACAAAACGTTCGTCATTTGATAGAATGCAGTTTTTGCTTGTCCTATTCTGCTCTTTATCTCAGTGATGCATCGTCCATCTGATGTTATCCATGTGCCATCCATAACAGCATAACATGACATATATATGATTGCACAACATTAGCAGATGGTTAGATCTAGCATGTCAAAATAATTAAACAAGTTAAACTGAAAAGCTAATAAAATATACATGCTTCTTTTGTTTTACTAGCATACAAACTATAACAAACCTTGTAACCAATGCACCGCTTATCAGAAATGGATTTTGAAGCTGACATATGAGTCAGTTCATTTTTGAGTTTTAAGACTTCACAAGTAAGAGCTGCAGGAGCAAATAGGCAACATTCACAAAATTGTACTTAATCATGCTGAATATTAACTATAATTTAAGGAGAATATTTTCAATAGTATGTAATGACCCCAAAGATTCTCACAAAACAGAGATGCAACATTAGCACTTTATATTTCTTTGGTCAATGTCAGGTTTTAGATATGACCGAGCTACCGTATGACTAGACAGTACTGCTTGCTTACTGTTAGCAGCAAATATTGAGCAGCACTCACCTAACTCAACACCACACATTGTGCAATGATTTCAGATGGAGGAGAGCAATTGGGAGGGTACAAACTTTATCCTGGTGCGAGGAAATGCAACCTAAAGACTAAATGTCATGGCAGGTCAGACCAGGCAATAAGCCTTGGTTGGCAACTGGTCTAGGAAGGAAGCTCCAACAGGCAGACAAAGCATTGCTTTGCTGATGTGGCAGCTTCTGCAGTTGGTCTTGTTCCAGATATATTGGTGTTACCTTTCCTCTGGAGTCTAGGCAGGCTTAGAGAGGGATCAATCCATGTGGGCAACACATGGTCTTTTCAATTTAGCCCAGGCTTTCTGCTATGGAAACATGTGCAACTCAATCGCTGGTGTTACTGCCATAGGTTGTAGTTATGCCTGTTTGAAGCACAATGTAACAAACTATCGTCTGTCAAGGTGGCCAGGTGCCAGTCAGTGAATGAGTGAGGATCAATCAAGTTTAGGAGGTCACCTTGGCCAAATGGATAAGAATACATGTTTTTAAACATCCGGTGTGCTGATGCCGAGATAAGGGGTTCAACCCCTGCACTGGACAGTTGGACTAAAATGCTGACCTCTCGTCCTTGACTTGGCAATAAATTACAAGTACCTCTGAAGTCAGAGTGGGTTCACCTGATGACGAGGGACACTGTTAATAGGGAAAGCCAATCCTCAAGCAAAATTCAGTCCACTTCACTGGAAGTAGTGTTTATGGACTACATCCGTGTGTCATAAGTCGGGGTGCCCCACCGGCTAGATGAAAGTATTTTTCACTGGCGAGCAACCCCTAATAGTCAGAAACTGACTAGGGACAAAATCTATATGGCTGAACTATAGATTAGGCCCCTTAATATCCAACGTACAGCTCCAAGTGGCTCGTTACAAAATTAAAATGAACTGTGCTGAATATTCGCCAAGGATGGGAAGAAGAAGGTTAGCTAGAATAGATTTTTACGTCTGAATTAAAGTGTAAAGACAACTATTCCAGTACAGGTTTTTCTCCCTGACTGCTCCCTTCCTTGGTGTGTAAGTGAACCCCCACCAATGTACACACACAACACGTATGCACAATTGGAATTAAAATATAACGACAGAACTATGAGTTACAATACTACAACATTTATTTACTAATCATAACAATAGACATAGGATGATTGTCAATATGAGGATGATGAAATCATATACATATTGATATTGATGACAAACATTACGTAACTTTACTTGTTACTCGATCTATCTGGATCTGTGGTCCAGATCCCCACTCTCCAGTAGACACACACAAAGAGAAAGAACAGCTTGCCGGTATTCTGAGATCCTGTCAGTCCTGACACTCCTAGTCAGTAGTCTCTAGTCTTGAGATCTATAACATAGGGCTCCTTGTGAGAGCTTGAAAGAAAGTCAAGAATGTGTTATATCAGTTCTACATCAGCGCAATCCTAATTAAAACATATAACACAAACATATACAATGACCAGTCTGGCCAAGTTTATCTTTCAGCTCGACTGCGTTCACCATCCTCCTTCTCCCTACTGTCTTTAGTCTGGGACGGGCTTTTCAATTGTCTCACACGCCTGTAATGATTACATTTCTGCCGCCCCATGTCCATGTCGCTAATACAGAAATTCTGTGTCGTACAGCCGCTCCGTCCAATGTTAGTTTAGCAGCTCACAGGGTCGGTAATGGTATTATAATAATGCCTGATCATCCGGGCTTACAAGCCGTGACCAGTAGCTGTGCCAAGTTTCCATGCATTACCCTCCACCATATGATGAAAAGGTTTAGCACCATATACCCCATACTACCAATTGTGGGTAATGTCTGTACCATTACACCTCTGCTTCCAACACAATCATTGGTCAATGTGCCAATGCGCAGACAATAGAATAGCACTTCATATTGGTAGGTTTGCATATGACAAATCAATATATCAAACATCCAATACACATAAACATACTGATTAAACTAGACATATTATGATACGTTAACATAATAGCATAATGCACTAGTTAGTTTGTAGGTATACGAGATGAGATGTATATACACAAAAAGAATATGTACGAAGCATATTCCTAGCATTGTATATTCATATGAAATTACACATACATACATCCAACATATCCGTAAACATTATTTTACTTCAAGATGGACATCTAATGATATTCAACATAATAGCATTAGGCATTATTGAGTACTAATATTGTATAGCTACAAAATGAGATATACAACGTCTAATTGAAGTTACCACTTAGTTACTGCTGTTGTAAGAATTAAATAAATAGTCAGTTGACTTATATTCTGTACAACAAATGCACACACCAAAAAGCAACTAGGATAGTGTACAAAGAAATGACAAGCATCTACCAAGACACCTAAAAGTATACCCAGACAAGATCTGTTTCACATAAGGCTCTACTTCTCAGAAGAATAACTCTTTAAAGCAATATGATATTGAACACAGAACTTAGAAAGAATACTCAAGTAACCTGAAGCAATGATAATTCTGGAAGTAACCTAGGTCAGATATAGACAGAGTCATTACATCCATTTAAAACTCGACTAGTTACTAAGAATTAATTCTCCTAGTTAAATCTAGCAACCTAAGAATCATACAAAACGAGCTGGTTGTCTCACCTGTTCTGAAGTCAAACTTAATCTAACCTAAAACAGGCTAGGGACCCTTATTTAAGCTGAGTCCAGCAGACAGTGTCTGAGACACTATTATCTCTTTGGCAGTCCCGTCATAAATTCTTCTTATCTCCTCCTGACAGTAATTGCAATTAACTCCAAGTCTGTCCAGTCATAAAATTCTTTCTGCATGCACACTAGCCTTCACCATAGTGTCACACCTGGATGGTTTTGCGTTGCCAGCCCCAGATCAGTTTCACAGTCTTATCAGTGATTTCACACCTACCTGGGTCTGCCAGTCCGAGTAGACGGGGCTTGTTTCCCGCCCTGGGGCTATTATCTCTCCCTGTGTCAATGTTGTTCACGCCTGGGTGGTTTTATTTCACTCACGGGCCCAGTTCATTGTTGATTCAGCATGTCTGGGTCAGCAGTTTCCCAAGGTGTATACTAATTATCTAGTTGTGTCCATCTCAAGTATCCCATTTTACTTGCCATCTGCAAGCTTACGTCATGGCTAGAGGCTTTTTGTGAATAATCTTACCTCACGACTAGATAGCCGTGGAGTAGTGTGATTAATTCATTCTTTCTCAATTTGGCCTCTCAAATTTGGAGACCGAGAAAAATATTCTGGGATGTTAAGGCGGCATTCCGCGACAGAGCTTTCCCCTTAAAAAAAAAGTTTCTGCAGAAATCTTTTTTCAACGCACGCCGTACATCCCAGAATAATGCCTAAGCACTCTCCGTTCTGTATCTGCCTGAAGGTTTCCAATATTCCTTGTGGCAGTGGGTTGTCTTGCATAAAGACGTCCCATTTCCATAACCCAAAGATACTCTGGATAGATCCTTGTACCTGGTTTTCGGCCGGGATTCCATGCAATAGCTTGGTAAAATCCGGTAATTGTCAGGAGGTTGTAATTTTACCCCTCCGGGAAAGATCACAATCCACGGGATTCTTCTACGCCTCTGGACAGCAATTGTTTTACACCATTCACTCACGTGATTTACTCCTTTCAGCCGAGGATGTACCCGTAGTGAGGTCTTGCATAAGCTGGCCACAGCAAAGCTTGTCTCCGTGATATTCCTCCATCCTTTATAGATTCTTAACAGATCCATCAATAGCTTCCTTTTGAAAGGAATAATGTTACACATCATGGTCCCATGATATAAATTCAACTGGCGCTTTCCTCCTTCAAAGTCGGGCGTAACAATCGTCCCTCCTCGGTGTCGCGGTTTCTTCCCCTGATATTCAGTTAATGGGCTGAGTTTCTCTGCATTAGAGTTTCGTGTGAAAACCGTGCTAGAAATTGGAAATTTAGTGAGCCAAGTTGTCCAGCCTTGAGAAATAACATAGTTACTTCCAGGGCGATAAAGTGGAGTTACTTTTGAATAAAGTATCCACAAATAGCTGATCTACTCCTATCAAATCGACCTGACTGAAGGGTAGATTGAGTCCTAAGAGTGCTGATTCCAAACCACTCTTGACTTCTGTTACTTCAGGTCCCTGTTGCTGGAATTCCCTGATAACTTCAGCTAATGAGATGATAGGCTTTTCTTCCTCCATCTTGTGCAAAGAATTTTCTTCTTTAGCAACTACAGACAATGTTGTCTGCACAATATCAGAGTCCATATTCTGGCTCATGACAATTCCTTGTGTTTCCTGAGTCTCCGAACTGGTATACTGTGAGATAACAACTGGAAATGTTTCCTGGTCTGGATGTTCCTCTCTGGTCGTGCTTTCATGGGCTAAGTCCAGTTGAGGTAAATCCTGTGATGGGCTGGTCTAAACAATCCATCACATAGGTAAATGATTTGAACTGATGATCTAGTGTCTTGTCCTGAGCTGCAGCCTCAAAGATCACAAGGGGTTCCGGATCATCCTTCATCCCTCTGTCAGTCAAATTTAATCCCACTTCATCCTCTCCTGAGCTGAAGGGAATAATAAAGTCGGTTACCTCTCGATCTCCGACCTCCTTAAAAGATGTCCTCAGGTCATCTTCCTCTTGAGTTTCACCTCTCGTTGAAGTAAAATGAGATTCCTGGGAGTCTTGTACTGGCGGACCAGTTAAATTATCTGAACTGATAATTAGTGATTCTTCCCGCGTTGCAGTAATGAAATTCACCTGGGATTCCGTTTCTTCCTTCCTCCCTATTTCAGTCAGATGTAATTCCACTTCGTGATTCTGTGAACCGAAGGGAATGTGAGAATCGGCTAGGTCTCTGCCTGCGACCTCATTAAAGGTTGTCTTCAGTTCCTCTTTCTCTCGAGATTCATTTCTCGTAGCAGTCAAGTGGTTTTCCTGAAGGTCCTCTACTGTCAAACGACTATTGCCGTGGTGCAAACAGTTATCACGTTTGTGACTGTTTGAAATGCCCTTGGCACGTTTTTTCTTCCCTCTTTTCCGTTTAGGACTGGGTCGAATGAGAACCTGTAGTTCCCGGTCCACTAACTCTGATTCTGCGGTGGGTGGCAAAGATGTCCCTTCCTTCCTGGTTGGGTGAGCATCCGTATCTCCTACCTTATGTTCCGCTAGAAAGGTTAGCTTCTCCGCATTGACTGTTTCCATATGCGTTTTCTCCATCTTTACTCCTTCAGTTTTGCTACGCTCTTGTGCTTCAAAGAACTCATCATCTTCTTTAAACATAATTTCTTCTTCTTGGTCCCACCATTCTAACTCTGCTATGATATATGTTTCTAGTTGCTCTCCCTGTAAGCCTTCTCTTATGCCCCACCCTCTCGCGGTCTCTGAGAAATCTGCGCGCGCCTTCAGATCCTCTTCAAGATTCCGGTGAAGCAAGAACATAATTGCTAATGACTATATTTAGGTAAGCCCCTATGTATATATCAAAAATCAGATATAAGCTAGAACGACAAGAGTTAACTACTGACAGTCTACGCTATCCAATGTGTATAGTTTAGCCTCAGCAGTGAAAGACAACTGAAAATAATATTCAAGTAGTACCTGGCGACAGCAGTGAAGTAAGTGTGAGAGATATACTACACAGTAATCAACAGTAATATTTACCTAAATAAACATTAAAATGCACTGCATACATGTCAAAATGAACATGGCATATATTAGCATAAAATGCAAATCAGTCAAGCAGTTAAATCATCAAACACATCAATGTAAATATGATTAAAGTGTCCAATTATCAATAAATGATTAATGATAACACTAAATGGTAGATGATGGTAGTTTTCTCATAAGTTCTTATCTGTTATACTTTTGAAAAGTTATATATGTACTCTGTAACTTCCTCAACTAAAAGTAGCTACATTTGATGATAGTCTATTTTGATGATTGAAGATTACAAGAGTTAACTTTGAAAAATCGTTTGTCTAGGGTCTAGTAGAATCACTATGATTACTAGAATCCTGGTTCAGGATCGCGGACTGGACCCCAATCTGTCATAAGTCGGGGTGCCCCACCGGCTAGATGAAAGTATTTTTCACTGGCGAGCAACCCCTAATAGTCAGAAACTGACTAGGGACAAAATCTATATGGCTGAACTATAGATTAGGCCCCTGAATATCCAACGTACAGCTCCAAGTGGCTCGTTACAAAATTAAAATGAACTGTGCTGAATATTCGCCAAGGATGGGAAGAAGAAGGTTAGCTAGAATAGATTTTTACGTCTGAATTAAAGTGTAAAGACAACTATTCCAGTACAGGTTTTTCTCCCTGACTGCTCCCTTCCTTGGTGTGTAAGTGAACCCCCACCAATGTACACACACAACACGTATGCACAATTGGAATTAAAATATAACGACAGAACTATGAGTTACAATACTACAACATTTATTTACTAATCATAACAATAGACATAGGATGATTGTCAATATGAGGATGATGAAATCATATACATATTGATATTGATGACAAACATTACGTAACTTTACTTGTTACTCGATCTATCTGGATCTGTGGTCCAGATCCCCACTCTCCAGTAGACACACACAAAAGAGAAAGAACAGCTTGCCGGTATTCTGAGATCCTGTCAGTCCTGACACTCCTAGTCAGTAGTCTCTAGTCTTGAGATCTATAACATAGGGCTCCTTGTGAGAGCTTGAAAGAAAGTCAAGAATGTGTTATATCAGTTCTACATCAGCGCAATCCTAATTAAAACATATAACACAAACATATACAATGACCAGTCTGGCCAAGTTTATCTTTCAGCTCGACTGCGTTCACCATCCTCCGTCTCCCTACTGTCTTTAGTCTGGGACGGGCTTTCCAATTGTCTCACACGCCTGTAATGATTACATTTCTGCCGCCCCATGTCCATGTCGCTACTACAGAAATTCTGTGTCGTACAGCCGCTCCGTCCAATGTTAGTTTAGCAGCTCACAGGGTCGGTAATGGTATTATAATAATGCCTGATCATCCGGGCTTACAAGCCGTGACCAGTAGCTGTGCCAAGTTTCCATGCATTACCCTCCACCATATGATGAAAAAGGTTTAGCACCATATACCCCATACTACCAATTGTGGGTAATGTCTGTACCATTACACCTCTGCTTCCAACACAATCATTGGTCAATGTGCCAATGCGCAGACAATAGAATAGCACTTCATATTGGTAGGTTTGCATATGACAAATCAATATATCAAACATCCAATACACATAAACATACTGATTAAACTAGACATATTATGATACGTTAACATAATAGCATAATGCACTAGTTAGTTTGTAGGTATACGAGATGAGATGTATATACACAAAAAGAATATGTACGAAGCATATTCCTAGCATTGTATATTCATATGAAATTACACATACATACATCCAACATATCCGTAAACATTATTTTACTTCAAGATGGACATCTAATGATATTCAACATAATAGCATTAGGCATTATTGAGTACTAATATTGTATAGCTACAAAATGAGATATACAACGTCTAATTGAAGTTACCACTTAGTTACTGCTGTTGTAAGAATTAAATAAATAGTCAGTTGACTTATATTCTGTACAACAAATGCACACACCAAAAAGCAACTAGGATAGTGTACAAAGAAATGACAAGCATCTACCAAGACACCTAAAAGTATACCCAGACAAGATCTGTTTCACATAAGGCTCTACTTCTCAGAAGAATAACTCTTTAAAGCAATATGATATTGAACACAGAACTTAGAAAGAATACTCAAGTAACCTGAAGCAATGATAATTCTGGAAGTAACCTAGGTCAGATATAGACAGAGTCATTACATCCATTTAAAACTCGACTAGTTACTAAGAATTAATTCTCCTAGTTAAATCTAGCAACCTAAGAATCATACAAAACGAGCTGGTTGTCTCACCTGTTCTGAAGTCAAACTTAATCTAACCTAAAACAGGCTAGGGACCCTTATTTAAGCTGAGTCCAGCAGACAGTGTCTGAGACACTATTATCTCTTTGGCAGTCCCGTCATAAATTCTTCTTATCTCCTCCTGACAGTAATTGCAATTAACTCCAAGTCTGTCCAGTCATAAAATTCTTTCTGCATGCACACTAGCCTTCACCATAGTGTCACACCTGGATGGTTTTGCGTTGCCAGCCCCAGATCAGTTTCACAGTCTTATCAGTGATTTCACACCTACCTGGGTCTGCCAGTCCGAGTAGACGGGGCTTGTTTCCCGCCCTGGGGCTATTATCTCTCCCTGTGTCAATGTTGTTCACGCCTGGGTGGTTTTATTTCACTCACGGGCCCAGTTCATTGTTGATTCAGCATGTCTGGGTCAGCAGTTTCCCAAGGTGTATACTAATTATCTAGTTGTGTCCATCTCAAGTATCCCATTTTACTTGCCATCTGCAAGCTTACGTCATGGCTAGAGGCTTTTTGTGAATAATCTTACCTCACGACTAGATAGCCATGGAGTAGTGTGATTAATTCATTCTTTCTCAATTTGGCCTCTCAAATTTGGAGACCGAGAAAAATATTCTGGGATGTTAAGGCGGCATTCCGCGACACCGTGTTCAAAGTAAGCGAGCGCCAAGAAAAAAAAATAATCAAGTTTACATCAATCCATCCATCACGCTACACTTCACATTACTATTCCAAGTAACAATGTAAAAAGTATGCACAGAATAATGATGTACCTGTATATCCCTGAAACAGTGGATTTCAGCCACCTAGATAAGTTATTTCAAAGGTGGTGATTTCAAAGGTGGTGAAAACACCGGTCAATTCAATAGATGGATGAATTTTTTGTTGTGGCTGACATGTAAAATGGAACAGTCACAAAGTTATCATAAACAGTAATGCAGGAAACAATGCCTAAACCCAAATTGCCAAACAGTACTTGAACAGATAGTGTGTGGGTATGTCACAGTACATAATAGGTAGTTTGTGGGAATGTCACAGTACATGAACATGTAGTTTGTGGGAATGATATACAGTACATGAACATGTAGTTTGTGGGAATGATATATAGTACATGAACATGTAGTTTGTGGGAATGATATACAGTACATGAACATGTAGTTTGTGGGAATGATATACAGTACATGAACATGTAATTTGTGGGAATGATATACAGTACATGAACATGTAGTTTGTGGGAATGATATACAGTACATGAACATGTAGTTTGTGGGAATGATATACAGTACATGAACATGTAGTTTGTGGGAATGATATAAAGTACATGAACATCTAGTTTGTGGGAATGTCATAATACATGAACAGGTAGATTGTGGGAATGATATATAGTACATGAACACAGTTTGTGGGAATGATGTACAGTACATTAACAGGTAGTTTGTGGGAATGTCACAGTACATTAACATGTAGTTTGTGGGAATGATATACAGTACATGAACATGTAGTTTGTGGGAATGATATACAGTACATGAACATGTAGCATTAACAGGTAGTTTGTGGGAATGTCATAATACATGAACAGGTAGATTGTGGGAATGATATATAGTACATGAACACATAGTTTGTGGGAATGATATACAGTATATTAACAGGTAGCTTGTGGGAATGATATATAGTACATTAACAGGTAGTTTGTGGGAATGTCACAGATACATTAACATGTAGTTTGTGGGAATGTCACAGTACATGAACATGCAGTTTGTGGGAATGATATACAGTACATTAACAGGTAGTTTGTGGGAATGTCACAGTACATGAACATGGAGTTTGTGGGAATGATATACAGTACATTAACATGTAGTTTGTGGGAATGATATATAGTACATTAACAGGTAGTTTGTGGGAATGTCATAATACATGAACAGGTAGTTTGTGGGAATGATATATAGTACATGAACACAGTTTATGGGAGTGATATACAGTACATTAACAGGTAGCTTGTGGGAATGATATATAGTACTTAACATGTAGTTTGTGGGAATGATATACAGTACATTAACAGGTAGCTTGTGGGAATGATATATAGTACATTAACATGTAGTTTGTGGGAATGATATACAGTACATTAACAGGTAGCTTGTGGGATAACAGGTAGCTTGTGGGAATGATATACAGTACATGAACAGTTTGTGGGAATGATATATAGTACATTAACATACAGTTTGTGGGAATGATATATAGTACATTAACATACAGTTTGTGGGAATGGTATACAGTACATTGACAGGTAGCTTGTGGGAATGATACATAGTACATTAACAAGTAGTTTGTGGCAATGACACAGTTAATGAACAGGCAGTTTAATGCCACAATACATTAACATATTGTGGGAATGTCACAATACATGATCAGATTGTGAGAATGTCACAGTACATTAACACTTTGTGGAAATGTCACACAGTACATGAACAGATTGTGTGAGTGTGTGTGTGTGTGTGTGTGTGTGAATGTCACAGAACATGAACAAGTAGCTTGTTGAAATGTCACAGTACATGAACAGATTGTTTGTGGGAATGTCACTCAGTACATGGACAGATGATTGGGAATGTCACACATTACATGAACCGATAGTGGGAAATGTCATAAAGCACATGAACTGATAGTGGATAATGTCATACAGAACATGAACAGATGTGTGGGAATGTCACGTAGTACATGAACAGATAGTGGAAATGTCATACAGCATATAAACAGATAGTGGGACTGTCACAGTACATGAATAGATAGTGGGAACATCACAGTACATGAATAGATTGTGGGAACATCACAGTACATGAATAGATTGTGGGAACATCACAGTACATGAATAGATTGTGGGAACATCACAGTACATGAATAGATTGTGGGAACATCACAGTACATGAATAGATAGTGGGAACATCACAGTACATGAATAGATAGTGGGAACATCACAGTATATGAACAGATTTGGGAATGCCACACAGTACACAGACATATAGTGGTAATGTCACACAGTGCATGAACAGATAGTGGGGATGTCACACAGTGCATGAATAGATAGTGGTAATGTCACACAGTACACGGACATATAGTGGGAATGTCACACAGTACACTGACATATACTGGGAATGTCACACAGTACATGAATAGATTTGGGAATGTCACACAGTACATGAACAGATAGTGGGGATGTCACACAGTACATAGATTATATGTGGGAATGTCAAATTACAGGTAATTTGTGGAAATGTCACAGTAAATGACAGTATCATGTGGGAATGTGGGAACTTTTTTCATTTGCTTGAAATTTGTGTATAACCGCAATGATGTCTCTTGTATGAGTTTAACTGCCTTGTTTAGTTCACTCAGTGGTCAATAGAGTTTATCTTCCACTGTTGTTTCTCTAGTCCAGAAGGTTTGACTAGATATGTCATATTTTGAGCAGTCTTACAATTTGTGATCTGTTGTCTGCAATGCCAAACCACATGTGCAAATGACTGATTCACCAATCTTGAAGTTTGTATACATGTGGTTGCTTAATTTGTTGTGTCCTGTTCTGAGACGCAGAATAATGATTTGTTCTGGTCTGTCCATAAGGTAGAAGTCGTCTTAAGCAGGTTTTGGTGGCTTTCTGACTGATTTGATCACTATTTTCTTTTGGTGGCAACTGGTACATCAAGTTGTTCTATTGCTCCTTCTGTACCTAATCGATCAGCTCTCTCGTTTGTGGGTACTCCACAGCAAGATGGTATCCACTGTATGGTGACTTTTCGCTGGCTGCCAAGTTAAGAAAGTAGCGTCTGGCAATTTCTCAGACAGTAGCACCTCAGTTAATGATTTTGCATCTGTCAATAGCACCCAGGATGTATCACTAACATTATTTGGATGTACTCTCTCCCTTCTCCATTTCTAACAGCATTTTGTGCTGACCCATGCGTATAGACTCGGATGCATTGGCCCTGTGGGTATTCTTCATGAAGGAAACAGTGGCTGTTCTGCGGTGTAAATTGTTCTGCTTTTCCTTGTCAAATATTCCTTTCAGGTTTGTCTGGAATAATTTTCAGGGGGATACCAACTATGGGCAGATCGGTGATTTCTATGCAGAGTCATTTGGCCTGGTTGGGAATATCACATAGTAAATGACAGGTAGTTCATGGGAATGTCAGAAATTACAGGTAGTCCGTAGGATTGTCAGAAATGACAGATTGTGGCAATGCCAGAAATGACAGTTTGTGGGAATGTCAGAAATAAGTACTTTGTGGAAATGTCAGAAATGACAGGTAGTTCATGGGAATATCAGAAAGAGGTAGTTCGTGGAAGTGTCAGAAATGACAGGCAGTTTGTGGAAGTGTCAGAAATAAGTTTGTGGGAATGTCAGAAAAGACAGATTGTGGCAATGCCAGAAATAAAAGTTTGTGGGAAAATCAAAATTGACAAGTAGTTCAAGGGAATGTCAGAAATGACTAGTATTTTGTGGGAATGTCAGAAATGACAAGTAGATCGTGGGAATTTCAGAAATGACAAGTAGATCGTGGGAATGTCAGAAATGAGAGGTAGTTTATGGAAGTGTCAGAAATGACAGACAGATTGTGGAAATCTCAGAAATAAGTTTGTGGGAATGCCAGAAATGACAGGTTTGTGGGAATGCCAGAAATGAAAGATTGTGGGAGTGTCAGAAAAGACAGGTTGTTTGTGGGAATGCCAGATTGTGGTAATGTCAAAAATGACAGGTAGTTCCTGGGAATGTCAGAAATGACTGGTAGTTTGTGTGAATGCCAGGTTTGTGGGAATGTCAGAAATGACAGATTGTGGGAATGTCAGAAATGACAGGTTTGTGGGAATGGCAGAAATGACAGACTGTGGGAATGTCAGAAATGACAGGTTTGGGGGAATGTCAGAAATGCCATTGTGGGAGTGTCAGTCAGAAATGACTGGTTTTTAGTGGGAATGCCATATTGTAATAATGTCAAAAATGACAGGTAGTTGCTGGGAATGTCAGAAATGACAGACAGATTGTGGGGAAAGCCACAAATTACAGATTGTGTGGAATACCAGAAATGACAGGTGGTTTGTGGAGAATGTCACATAGTAAATGCAAGGCAGCTTGTGGGGAATGTTACAGTATAAACTAGTGTTTTGTGACCATGGCATGTCACAGATTCATTAACAGGGATACCGTTCAGTGACAATTACAGTACCTAGTTATGTCAGTAACTATACATTCACAACTATCATACAGTACTTCTCAGCATGCTGTCACAAAGTACTTGTCAGCATGTCACACAGTACTAAATTTGTCAGTATGTTGTCATATAGTACTAACCTTGTCAATATCTTGTCATACATTACCAAACTTGTCTGTATATTGTCATACAGTAATATTAACTTGTCAGTGTGGTGTCATACAGTACTAAACTTGTCAGTATGTTGTCATGCAGTACATGACTTTTCAGTATGTTGCCATATAGTAAATAAATTGGTCAGTATGTTGCAGCATAATTCATAATTAATGTGCAGCATGATGCCATACAGTACTTTACTTTACTTCATGGGGGGAGGGGGGGGGGGCGCTGAGTAGTCTCGAGGTAAGGTATCCGCCTCAAGTGCTGGAGGTCCCGGGTTCAGGCCCCGGTGACGACCAGGATTTATTTAAAAAATCCACCTGGACTTCCAGTAATTTCCCCAGGTCTCTGAGTAGTGAGATCGGACGCCTGTGTGTATTGTTGCACATGTAAAAAATCCGTTGGCAGTTAGAAATCGAAAAAGAGTAGCCTAACAGCGCTGCCCGGGCAAAATTTCGAGTTAAAAATCTACCCAAAGCATTTCAGGATCCTCGCCGATGCAACAGAGTTCGTGCATTGAGCTGAGTTTCTCGAAACTCAGGTTTGAGTTAGGAGGAAAACGGAGCACTTATGGGTTAAACCGTGTGCCGTGATGTTGATCCAATGACTAAAACTAAAAAAAAAATAAAACTAAAAACTTTACTTGATAGCAAGTCAGATAGTATTTCACTTGTCAGTATATTGTCTTACAATACTTGTCAGTCTGCAGCCTACCTTGTTCCAGACGTACTGGTTATCCTTTCCTCTGGAGTAAACAAGGCAAGGCCAAGAGAGGGAACATGCTGCATGGCAACACGTGTTCTCTGAATCCATGCCCAGGCATTGTGCGATGGGATTTTGGCCAAATTCCATTCCACATACTTTTGTCTGTCAAGAAGCCAAGGTGCCACTCACTCACTTGCCAGTATGTTGTCATACAGTACATTGCCAGCAAATTATCATACAATACTTGTCAGAATGTTATACAGTTCTTGCCAGTATGACGTCTTACAGCACTTGTCAGTTTGTTGAAATACAGCACTTGTCAGTATGTTGTCATACAGCATGTCAGTATGTTGTCATACAGAACATGTCAGTATGTCATCATACAGCACTTGTCAGTATGTCATCATACAGAACTTAACTTGTCAGTATGTTGTCAAACAGTACTTAAATTGTCAGTATGTTGTCATATAGTACTTCACTTGTCAGTATGTTGTTATACAGTACTTAACTTGTCAGTACTTTCTCATTCAGTACTTCTAAATGTAAATACTGCTCGTCAAGTAAGTACCACAGCATAGGAGTGGGTAAGACAGCATGTTAGTTAACACTTCAGCATGACACTTACAATATCGCTTATTTGCCCCTGTGGACCTTGGGCTAAACTTGGGCGACACTGCTACCTCCATGGATGACTCTGCCTCCATGGGCAACTCTGCTGCCTTTATGATTGAATCTGGTCCTTGAAAGCATGCCCGCAGTGCCTCTAGCGAGACCTGTAGCACCTCATTGCATGCCTCTAGTGCTTCTGTTGCCTCAAAGGATGCAATGGTTGCCTGTATGGATTCATTGGATGCCACAGGTGATCCTGAATAGTCAGCCATTATTTCAAATAGGTTGTTGGCACTTGCAGAATTGGACAGGTAAAGTTTGTGAAATCTATACAAAGAAATATAATTTTTAAAATTCTGGTAAGTAATATAGTTTACACACACACAGAAACAGACACACAGACATACACAACACACACAAGATACACACACAGATACTCAGAAGCGCAGACAGATACAAAGACGCATGTTCATATTGTCATTGGAGTTTCCCAATGGGAGAAATTGAGGGGAAGCGTCCACCAAGAGGAACAATGCAACACACAGTTGAGGTGAACAAAAGACATGGACTGGAAGAAACTTGGATGAGTACATCAAGAAGCGGGGGGGGGGGGAGGAGGCTCACTGCAGCCCACATTCCATGCAATTCATTCTTTCATTCATTCATTCATTCATTCATTCAGTAGCATTCCCTTTGCAGAATCTCGCTCCCATAACCTTCTGAAAACTTCTCGGTCATAAGATGTCCGGCATCCAATACACCCGTCTGGAGATCTGCCACATCCTGCACCCATCTTCTCTTTGGCCTTCCTCTTCCTCTCTTCCCAGGCATATACCACTCCATTACTGTTCTCTCCAAAGACTAATTCTGCAGCCCACATTCCATGCAATTCATTCTTTCATTCATTCATTCATTCATTCATTCAGTAGCATTCCCTTTGCAGAATCTCGCTCCCATAACCTTCTGAAAACTTCTCGGTCATAAGATGTCCGGCATCCAATACACCCATCTGGAGATCTGCCACATCCTGCACCCATCTTCTCTTTGGCCTTCCTCTTCCTCTCTTCCCAGGCATATACCACTCCATTACTGTTCTCTCCAAACTTTTACTATGTTTCAAGTGACCAAAATATTTCATTATTCTTAGTTTTATAGTCTTTAGTAGCCAACCTTCAATATTCAGCTCTTGGAGAATGAATGCATTTGTTCTTTTCCATATCCAGGATATTCTTAGTACCCATCTATAACATTTATATTCAAAAGCATTTATGCGCTGTTGAGCTTGTTTAGTAAGTACCCAGGTCTCACAGGCGTACGTTGCAATGAGAAAGATGCATACTCTTAAAATCTAATTTTGGTAGGTCTATCTGTCCAATGCCACAGTTTATTCAGTTTTTTTGTTTTAGTTTTTGAAGAGCGATAGATATTCATCTTTTAATTTCTTTCATTGTGTCACTATTGTTGTAATTAATGACCCAAGATATTCAAAATTTTCCACCACCTTCAACTTTTCCTAACATATTTCTTTCTTCATATTAGTTGTATCTGTATGCATTATCTTTATTTTTGCTATTTTAAGATACAATTTGTGATTTTCACTATTCAATTGGGTTGAGGTTATTAGTTTTTCTAAACCATTCCATGCAATAATGAGGAAAATTGCAGAGAATCGGAGATGGAGCATAATGTGTTCAAACAACAGAATGACAGGTCAAGGGTCAGACTAGCAGTGGTGTGATCAGTCATCAGGCAACTAACAGGTTCAGCATGCTACTTCAACAGGTGAATCAGGCTACTTCAACAGGTGTATCAGGCTACTTCAACAGGTGTATCAGGCTACTTTACCAGGTGTATCAGACTACAATAGGTGAATCAGGCTACTTCAACAGGTGTATCAGGCTACTTTACCAGGTGTATCAGACTACAACAGGTGAATCAGGCTACTTCAACAAGTGTATCAGGCTACTTCAACAGGTGTATCAGGCTACTTCAACAGGTGTATCGGGGTACTTCAACAGGTGTATCAGGCTACTTCAACAGGGGTATCAGGCTACTTTACCAGTGTATCAGGCTACTTTACCAGTGTATCAGGCTACTTTACCAATGTATCAGGCTACTTTACCAGGTGTATCAGGCTACTTTACCAGTGTATCAGGCTACTGCAATAGGTGTGTCAGGCTAAAACAGATCCTGCAACCTCTAGCAGTGATGATCAGTCACCTGGCTACTTCAACAGGTCCCTGGACTGACCAGAAGTGACACGATAAGTCATGAGGTGACTTCAGCAGGTTCATCTGGTGACTTCAACAGGTCCCTGGACTGACCAGCAGTGACATGATTAGTCATTTGGCTGCAACAGGACTTGGGATTGACCAGTGGTGACATGATTGGTCATTTGGCTGCAACAGGACTTTGGGTTGACCGGCAGTGACATGATTGGTCATTTGGCTACAACAGGACTTGGGATTGACCAGCAGTGACATGATTGGTCATTTGGCTACAACAAGACTTGGGATTGACAAGTAGTGACATGTTTAGTCATTTGGCTACAACAGGACCTGGGACTGACCAGCAGTGACAACATGATTGGTCATTTGGCTTCAACAGGTCTTGGGACTGAGCAGCAGTCAACAGGTCCTGGGTCTGACTAGCAGTCAACAGGTCTTGGGTCTGACCAGCTGTCAACAGGTCCTGGGTCTAATCAGCAGTTACATTGTTGGTCATCTGCTTAAAACAGGTTCTGGGACTGACTACCAGTGATTAACCTGATACTGATATTTAACTGTGGTAAATGCAGCTAATTTTAGTAATTTGTTTATAAAATGGAGCCAGTCTGAAAAACATCAATATTTTTCAAGTATTTGGATACCTTAATAACAGCAATGGACAATTTATTAAGCTAATTAGCATAGCCCAAGTAAATGCAGTCTTTCTCAAAATGAAGCATATTCTCTACAGTATATGAGTATATCTGTCTCAAATGAGGCAAGAGAAAGATTTTAAGACCTATATTGAGATATCTGGACGCTTTAAGCGAAGCTGAATTGCAAAGACAACTTATCACAAACATTAGAAAGAGGCAGTCATTTTTTGGCCAGTTATCCGAAGATAAAAGCTGGAACATGTGCCAACCAGAAAGATGTGCAGAAAGAGAGATAGAGGAAGACAGTCTGAGAAGATTCTTGGCAGCCTTGTGTCATGGCATGGAAGGGAGTTAACACAAGAATTGATCCATGGCATCAGAGATCGCAATTTGTGGAGAGGCATGATCGAACACTACAGCTGGCAAGGTACTGGATGATTGAGCTAATCCTGACGTATAGAAAATTAGCACACTAGTGAGGAATTGTGGAGGCTATGGAATTGTGGTTTTATAGCATGCAGAGGGACATCGTGGATGGATGGAAAGAATAAGATTAGGTATCTTGAAAGATGTTTGTTAACTCACAAAGAGAAGTTGCATCAGAAGGCAGACCCCATTCTTAGGGCATGCCATGATAAATTAAAGCTGGAGGTGAGAGGAAGCAGACCAAGCGAGAAGATGCTGGACAGTTTGACACTGAGAACATCAGTATATCGTATCACAAAATGATTGGCAGTTGAGGACTCGAGACAGATTGTGTAGACAGATACGATCATTAATCATCAACTCAACGTCACACGTATAAGGAGAAATATATGCATATGCTATTAATTATTATTATACTCAGCTGACAAAAGCAATACAAATTAATAATCATACTCATTTGTTACCTTGCAAAGCTAGCTTCCGTGAGAATAACAATGGGCAGGACTCGGCTACAGGGACCACAGCAAAGTTCGAAGTTCTGTTAGGCAGTGGTGAACTGGAACTCACTCATACTACCTGGTTTATAATATATCTGGCCTTAAAGCTCAAGTCTCGTTTTGATTGCTCACAAACTGGACTCTTTGTCACCTTTTTTATTTTTTTTTTAAAATTAACTATGCTTAGTTTGTTGTACTTTTGTTTTTAAGTGTGAGAAGTAATATAACATTTTACCATATTCAATCATGATTATATTATAAATGAGGTAATTTGTAATGTTTCTAATAGTTTTTGTTTCTTCATTTATTTTTGGTTTATTTTCGCGTTATTCTTATAACACAATCGCAACACATTCCCATACTTAGTGTGTATTCTTTTCCAAACATACGCTAGTGGCCTAGGGACAGTGATAGTAATTTCTGAAATCCCCAAACTACCGCATCGAGGGTTCGAAATCAGCCACAGATGAGCTGGAAGCAGACGGCCTTGCGTTGATTTCTATGATATGTGCGTCGGTTGTTCAGAAATCAATGGCAAACTACTGAAAGTTTAAATTGCCGAGTAAATGAAAGAGCCAAATCATATTGGGCCTGACTGCCACGTCACGTAAAGGACATGCAACTAGCTTTTTTTCTTCCTTACCTAAAGATGACAATCTGGGGTTTTGAACTTACATGTAACAGAAAAGCTTTTAGAATATTGTGGAACAAGAAGAGTCGTCTACAAGACCTGGACATCGAAGAAAACTGTTTCTAAACAGCATAATGACATAATGTCTCGAAAACTGAAATACTTCGTCCATATTTATCAATGTCACATTGATTTGGAAATCAATTGGGGAGCACTTTGAGGCTACTAAGACAGTTCATAAATAAACAGACTTAGTATTGTTTGAATGATTGGCGCTCATAGAAGGAGTAGAAGGGAGTAGAGTTTAGAGGACGTACTAGACAACATAAAATTTGAAAGCTATATTTACCGACCGGGATTCGAACTTGTCACCTCCAAATGACGACGGCGCCTCGTCTGCATGAACAAGTGTAGGCTACTTCGACAGAGTGTCTAGTTCAACTACTGAGTAGTTGTTCATGCATCAACGTACACTTATAAACTATAATCTCCACTTCCTTCTTCTTCTATGAGCGCTGAACAATACTATGTGTTATGAGCGCTGAACAATACTATACTATGTGTTTTTATTTATGAGTGGTTATGAAAGAACAGTGATGGAGGGCATGCTTCACAAATGTAATGTCGAACGACGTCACTGCACAATGTGCATTCCCATGAGTTGTCTGTCTTCCGATGCAGCAGCCATGTCAAGGTGTTTCTGCCCACTGTTCCTATAATGAATTGATGGTCTCTGGAAGAAGAGATACTTGTCGCCCACCACGAAGACGGGCATAAGCTATTGCAGACACATTTTGATTAGGTCGATAACTGGCAAGAGATTGGGAAACTCGTCGGCCAGCCACAATGAGAGCCACATTCTGCAAAGACTTGCTAAATAATAATGTATTTCTTAACCTCACTCAATCACTGGCACCTTGCCGTCTTGACAAACTATAGATTGTTACATTGTGCTTATCTTGTTCCAGATCCAGAGTTAAATCTATGAACACTCAGACAGCCCCGAAGTGCTCATCTATACAGATGGATCTGTTGTAAAGCAGCAGAGAAGTGCGTGGGCATTTACAGCCCGTTCAGTGGGCCGAACCGTTCAAGAATCCTGTGGTGCCCACTCTATGACCACGAGCAGCATGACGATGGAGGTGATGGCAGTTACACAGGCTTTCATTTGGCTGGAATCACAGCATTATACCAACGTGTGTGTACTAAGTGATTCAATGAGCATGATTCAGAAGGTCGAAGCTGGATCTGTACGTAGACAGTGGACTGAGTCGCTGTGGAAGTCTGTTGTTCGTAAAGTCACCTTCATCTTCGTCCCGGGACATGCGGGAGTCGAGGGAAATGAACGAGCTGATAAACTGGCTGGCTCTGCACCCCCTGTAGATGGCCAGCCCATGGATCGTGCCGATGTTATTAACGTCCTTAAAGATATGGCGAGAACAGAGGACTTTGACGTCAGGGAATCCACATCGCTGTCCAGGATGAAAGACTTGGGAGTAAGAATTGGCACAGCCAGACGCGAGAGGTACATCGGGAAAACAAAGCGCCTCGTCAACCAACACAGAACTGGCACTATTAGCCACCGGACGCTGATGCATATGCTATGCTGGGGGGGGGGGGAGGAGGATCTGAGCACCTATGGACATGTCCGGAGTGCAATGAAGATACCCCAACTGATAAATGATAACTGATAACTGACATTGTGCTTAAAAAAAAATAATAAGTACAACCCATGGCGATGACCAGGGATGGAGTTAAACCTTTCCATAGCACAACGCCTGGGATTAATTGCAAAGACCACGTGTGCTCCTGGCTTAGGCCTGGTCTGCCCTGCCATGAAATGTAGTCTGTATGTTGCATTTCCTCACACTAGGATAAGGCTGGCATCCTCCCAGTCACGCTGCTTCGCCAGATGCTGTTGGCACAATATAGTGTGTCGGATAAGAAGAGCGATGCCCAACATTCAGCGCTAACAGAAAGCCATTTCTTAACCTTATAACATTCATGTTAGTGAAACCTGGACTGTTTATCAGAGACACGCGAGGAAATTAAACCACTTCCACACAGTCTGCCTTAGGAAGCTTTCGAAGATTAAATGGTAAGACAAGATGTCAGACACTGAAGTTCCTAGAAAGAGCATCCATGCCCAGTATCCACACTCTGCTAATGAAGAATCAGATTCGCTGGGCTGGTCATTTAACTCACATGCCAGATCACAGGCTCCATAAACAAACTGAATTTTTTACGGTGAGCTGCGTTGTGGTAAAAGCTCCAAGGGCGGCCAGAGGAAACGCATTAAAGACACTCTGAAAATCTCACTGAAATCTTTTGGAATTCATCCAGACACCTGGGAGACTGCTGCCAAAGACCGAAATTCGTGGCGTATCATCATTACGCAAGGGTGCAGTCACTTGTGAAGCAACCTGGACTGCACGAGCTGCAAAGAAAAGGCTGGACAGAAAAACCACTGCTGAAGATCCTCCTCCTGGAACGTCAAGCATTCTTTGACCACATTGTCAAAGAACATTTCGAGCCAAAATAGGCCTTATCAGCCATCTTAGAACTCACGGCTCCTTACTTTCAACCCCACTGGATGAAATGAATGGTCATCATCATTCTTGATGGACAAAAAACACTAATAACAATAGTTGTGGTAGTAGTAGTAGTAGTAGTAGTAGTAGTAGTAGTAGTAGTAGTAGTAGTGATAGTAGTAGTAGTAGTAGTAGTAGTAGTAGTAGTAGTAGTATACCAGGTTGTTTGTAGTAGTAGTAGTAGTAGTAGTAGTAGTAGTAGTAGTAGTAGTAGTAGTAGTAGTAGTAGTAGTAGTAGTAGTAGTAGTAGTAGTAGTAGTAGTAGTAGTAGTAGTAGTAGTAGTAGTAGTATACCAGATTGTTTGGGACCGAAAATGTAGCTTCAAGACTAATCAACACCCTCCCCTCTTCGCGTATATTGACGTCACGAATAAAATGTAACAAAATAGCATGGGCAGAAGCCACATTTTTCAAATTTCGCGGGCAAAGCGCAGACAACTGCTTTCGGGTCTTCGTCACTAAGGCGACGTGGTGGTCGAGTGAAGGGGTCGCTAGGCAAGTGCTTCCGTTCCGCGTTAAGGGGCGACAGAGAAGTAAATACATGGGGTGGCCGAGAGGAAAAGTACCTAGATAAGTGCCTCATTTTTTTTTTAATGGATGGGAAGTCGAGTTGGGAGACTTGTTTGAGGTGGGAAGTAAAAGAGGGACTATCTTGTCAACTTCTGGCTAGGTAAGTGCTTCCTTTGTGGTAGGCAAAGCAAACTTAGGGGCACAAGTGTGGCCCATTAGAGCAAGCCTAATTCGACATGATAACAAACGTTCACGGTTAGTGTTGTTTTTAATTTCCGTCTACTAAATAATTTACTTTAACAGAATAACCACATTAACCACGTGTTATCAGTTTAGAATATTTCACAAAGTCCTTTAAATCATCATCATCATCATCATCATCATCATCATCATCATCATCATCATCATCATCATCATCATCATCATCATCATCATCATCATCATCATCATCATCATCATCATCAAGTGCCCTGCCAGCTGGCGTAGGCGTTCATGGCTCTCCACAGTTCTCGGCCTTCATGTTCTGGTTAAACTCTGCTTATGATATTCCTCCATGCCACCGTCTCAATTCATCCAGCATCATTTCTCTTGGTCTGCCTCTGCCTATCTTCCCCTCGATCTTTCCAGTTGTCTTAGTGTTCTATAATGTCTCTCTTCTCATCACATGATCAGGACTAGGGTGAAATGGAAACTACTGTGAACTGGTCGTCGCTGTGTCGAAATTATTACGAATTCAATGAAGCATAGCTGCTGGCAGTGAACAATGAGGGTTAGAATTAAATTGTAAAAAGACACAGATTATGGTCGTCACTAGGAAGAATGAAATACCACAATGTAATATACAAGTAAATGGGAATATTCTTCAACAAGTGAGTAGGTACAATCATCTCGGAACAGTAATAACATCTGATGGGAGATGCCTTGAAGAGATTAGAACAAGAATCGCCATGGCAAAAGTAGCCTTTAGCAAGATGAAAAACATATTGACCAATAAAAAGATGTCAATTGAAACGAGAAAAAGAGTGTTGAGATGCTACATAGAACCTGTACTTTTATATGGATGTGAAGCTTGGACAATGAGCAGTCAGGCTGAAAAACATCTGATGGCTGTAGAGATGTGGTTTCTGAGGAGAATGCAAAGAATACCATGGACAGCCAGAAAGACCAATGAACAAGTCCTTCAAGAAACAAATGAAGATCGTAAATTGATTAGAGAAATTAGACGTAGACAGTCAAAGTTCTTTGGGCATGTTATGAGAAGAAATGGATTATAGAATTTGGTGACAATTGGTAAGATCGAGGGGAACAGACCAAGGGGAAGACCTAGAAGCAAGTACCTGGATGGCTTGGCCTTGTGGCATGGTCGAGACAGAAACACGGAGCTGATCCATGACTCTGGTGATCGAGTGAGATGGCAGAACATGACCGCCCACGCTTACCGGCATGGCACATGATGGATGGATGGATAGCTGCTGGTGATTTGAAAGCAGATCGCCTTGCGGTAGATTAACCGCATACCAACCCAGGGTAGGGACCTCAATTCCCCTATCCTCCGTGTCTTCCCTCCCCCTACCCCCAGGGCAGGGAGGTCCCCGACCCCCAGGGCAGGGACCTCCCTTACCCCTATGGCAGGGACCTCCCTCCCCCTACCTCCAGGGCAGGGATAGAGAATTTTGTCGCAGACCATGTGGTCGTGTGTTAAGGTCAAAGGTCAATCATGTCATTTCTGACATTACGGGCTTTCTGTTGATAAACAAGCTGACCAGCCAGCGCACCCTGGTGTTATTATGTGACGCTAGGACTACATAGACAGTTAATTAGTCGACAGATCATCCTTGTAAGTGCTCGGATCCCCTTCTCACCAAATCCCGCAGCGTGTAGCGACTAGCGACACCAGTTCCGTCTTTGTTTATGAATCTTCTTTGGCTTCCTGCGTAGTGCTCTTGTTTGGCAACACCTCTTTTAAATTGCTGTTCTCGCAGTCTGACCATGGTTGTAGATTCACAGTCATCACTTGGTTCTCGCAAAAGACTTACTTCTCGTAGAGCATTCTGTATGTCAGGCTGATCCATGGCGCGTCCGCCCTCCACAGTAGCCTTACCTGCGAGCTTGTCAGCCCGCTCATTTCCTTGTACTCCCGCATGCTCTGACACGAAGATGAAACTAATCTTTACCAACCGAGACCGCTCCAGAGACAGCAACGACTCTCTTCGTATCCACTCCATCTCTATCCCTTGAGCATGCTCATTGAGTCGCTAAGGAAACATGCCTTAGTAAATTTATGTGTCTCGAGCCATGTTATTGCTTTACTTACTGTTATGACTTCCATAGGCAGGCTACTTGTGGTCTCAACAAAAGCACCAGTCCTCCTTCACAATTCTCCCTCCGGCTTAAGACGTAAAGGCCCATGAGCTTCTCACATGTCGGACGACCGACCGATCTGTGTAGATGACAGCATCACCGTCTAGCGAATTCTCGAAAATCAACGCTTGTACTTCCTTCCTCACTGCAGCCGGATTTTCTTGTCTGCATTTTCTGTCTAGTTGAATACAAATAGAAAAAGACGTAAAGAAATCTGTTAGCACTTGTACCCACTGCTCGCCAGGATCTAAGTCCTCAAGTGAACACACCTGTTGAAGAATGTGTTCAGCTTGACCCATCCACGGCTTTCCTCTTTTTAACCTGCTGCCCTTCACCTTCCTAATTTCACTATGCAGTGGATGTTGTGTGTTTGCGTTAACTCTGAGGTAGGCACATGCTCTGCAAATGTGTATTCTCTCTTCAATGGTTGGAAAATCAAGAAGGTAGCGCATCGCCCTGCATGCTGTATCTCTTGTACATCCAAGAATAATACGCAAAGCTTCGTTCTGTATCCTTTCCATTATTTCTATCTGCTTACGGCTGAGTGTCAGGATCGCCATCGCATACTCAAAAACAGACATGACCAGCCACTCGTATAAAGGCATAGATGGCGCTACTCACAGTTTGCTGCCGCCATCACCCGCATCGCGGCCCAACCCCGCTTGGCCTTTGTACACAGACATAGACTTGTGAATGAGAGAGGGTCAGACCGGCAGACAGAGAAGGAAGGCCATCTTGCTCTTACAAACCATAGGACAACCCAGATGGCGATAGAAAAAAGAATGAGAGAATGGACTTCGGCCATCATAGTTAGGGTCCCCGGGACCAAATACCGATAGATTGACTGGAAGTACTATATAGCTTCGAACCTGTCACCTCCAAATAACGACGGTGCCTCACTGCAGGAACGTCAGAAATCACGCGAAGACAAATATCCAATCTGTCACTTGATATCAGGGTGTGAAATACGATACTGGGATATCTCGCTCTCATAACCTGCATTTGTTATCTCGGTCAAGATTGTATTGTCTCGGCCTCGCATATTTACATTACTAGTTTTAAACAATTCTAGATTATAGTTATTTCTGAGTACGATCAGATAAAGCTAGGAGTACAACAGGGGTGTGTCTTGTCGCATGATCTCTTCTCCCTCTATAGCGAAGTAATAATGAGAGAGATGAAAGAGAAGCCAGCAATACTAATCGGAGCTTATAATATAAACAGTATACGCTATGCTGATGACACAGCATTGATGGCGGATACTGCAACAGATCTACAAAATTGTTGAACATTGGAGTAATCTAGAATGCAAAGAAAGGACTCTCCTTGAATATCAAGAAAACAGTAACAATGGTGATATCAATGAAAGTTGTGACACCAAAATGTGACATAGAAATAGAAGGGAACATTCTCAACCAAGTGGATAATTTTACATACCTACGGGCATTCATAACATCAGATGGAAGTGTACAAAAGAGATTAAGTGCAGAATAGAGCAGGCAAAGCCGCATTTCAGAAAATGAAGAGTATCTTATGCAATAGGTCACTATCAACGAATGTAAAACATAGAGTACTGAAATGCTATATAAAGCCAGTCTTCTGTTTGGCAGTGAATCTTGGAATGTAAATGAACAAATTAGGAAGACCCTTAGAAGCACCAGAGATGTGGTTTTTAGACGAATGTTGCGAATTCCTTCGACTGCTAGAGTAACTAACAACGTCTGCCTGAAAGAGGCTAATGAAACTAGAACACTGTATCCAACATTAAGAAAGGGACAAACAGCTTTCTCTGGTCATGTGATGAGCAGAGACATTGGACAACATCGTGACAACTGGAGAGAACGAGGGGAAGAGACACAGAGGCAGACCAAAGTGAGATGATGCTGGATGGATTGAGATGGTGGCATGGAGGAATATCATAAGCAGAGTTGAACCAGAACACCAGCGATCTGTGGAGAGCCATGAACGCCCACGCCAGCTGGCAGGAAACATGATGATGATGATGATGATGATGATAATGATGATGATGATGATGATTCTGATTTAAAGGACTTGTTGAAAGATTATAAACTGATAGCGCGTTATTTATGCGATTATTCAGTTAAAATAAATTATTTAACAGTCGGAAATGGAAAACAACACTAACCGTGAATTTTTTGTCATCATGTCAAATTAAGCTTGCACTAATGGGCCACACTTGTGCCCCCTAAGTTGGTTTTGCCTATCACAAAGTATTTAAGTAGTAGTTAACTAATTAAATTTAAACGAATTATAATTATAACTAAATACAAAATAGTGTGTATAGTATTTCTCATTAAAATCTGCCTCGTGTGTTCCTGATATTTTCCATTTTGTGTGAAAATGGTGTGCTTGACAAAGATGGTGTTTTAATTGTGTTTTATTGGTGTTATGCAACAGTTCTTATGATATAGGTGAAAAAAAGTGGTGTGTTTATTCAGTGAATTTAACAGGATTATCCTCAAAGGATAAGACATAACGCCGTGGTAAGTAAAAATTGTTAATAATTGGAGAGAGTTAACTTGATATAGGTGTATAATGAGGAAAGCTGCTACCTGGAAAATGTACTTAACGCCGCTTATTAGTGGTTGTGAGATAATATTGAAACACAACGCAGTGTGTACGAGCTAGTGTTTTGCTCAGAAGAAGACAATTCTTTCTCCAGTGCCAACTAAGGGAGATTTGTATCATGAACTACTATATTAGCATAATGGACACTGAGTTGTTAGAATACAGATGTTGATTGGACTTAATTGTCCCAGCTTTAAGGGATTACTTTCCCATAAGTTATATAGTAGAACATGGTTTATTTTAGGATTGCTTTTTGAGACAAGAGCTTTAATGATGTTGTCAATGCTGTTAGTGACTGGAGAGTTATCAGTATCAGTGTAATAGGTTGGGAGGCTGTTGATTGGTTTGGGTGAATTATCTGGTTCTCCCCCCCCCCAGATTATGTTATCTATGCATATGCCATGTTTGGAGTGTATATGATGTCACTAGGTGGAACCTAGATCTTCACTAAAGGAAGATATATATATATATATATATATATATATATATATATATATATATATATATATATATATATATATATATATATATATATATATATATATATATATATATTTCTATAAAAGGCAAAGTATGTATGTATGTGTGTATGTATGTATGTCCGTTCTTTATGCGTTCGGGAAAGGTCCATCCGATGGAGATGAAATTTTCTACACGTCTACTTCTCATTCCTGTGCAACCAACTGTCATAGTTTCTTTTAGTGTACAATACAAAAATACTTACTAAAATTTAATATTTAAATTTACATGACTTAACATAAGAAAAATTAAATAAAGGGACATAACTTTTAGTAGCATTGCTATATCTTAGTTTAAGTCCCCTGGCTATAGATAAATAGATAGATAGATAGATAGATAGATAGATAGATAGATAGATAGATAGATAGATAGATACATACATACATACATACATACATACATACATACATACATACATACAACATACATACATACATACATACATACATACATACATACATACATACATACATACATACATACATACATACATACATACATACATACATACATACATACATACATACATACATACATACATACATACATACATACATAGACAGACAGACAGACAGACAGACAGACAGAAAGAAAGAAAGACAGACAGACAGACAGACAGACAGACAGACAGACAGACAGACAGTCGGGAACGGGAACTTATATGACTACTTATATGAATTAAATGAGATGCTCCCATCAGGGGCTGAGCAAAGCCGGGCCGGATCAGACAGACAGACAGACAGACAGACAGACAGACAGACAGACAGACAGACAGATAGTCGGGAACGGGAACGGAAGCTTATATGACTACTTATATGAATTAAATGAGATGCTCCCCACCAGGGATTGGGTGAAGCCGGGCCGGGTCAGACAGATAGACAGACAGACAGACAGACAGATAGATAGATAGATAGATAGATAGATAGATAGATAGATAGATAGATAGATAGACAGATAGATCCCCGCCAGGGCCTGGGCGAAGCTGGGCCGGGTCAGACAGACAGACAGACAGACTGACAGACAGACAGACAGACGGGAACGGGAACGGGAGCTTATATGACTACTTATATGAATTAAATGACATGCTCCCCACCGGGGACTGGGCGAAGCCGGGCCGGGTCAGCTAGTATATATATATAGGTGGTCGTCCCTGGGGGAGAGGGGTCGTCCCTAGGGTAGGGGTCTTCCCTGGGGTAGGGGGTTTGTCTCTGGGGGTAGGGACTCGTCTCTGGGTGGGGTCGTCCCAGAGGGTTGAGGGCTCGTCTCTGGGGGTAGTGCGGTAGGGGCTCGTCTCTGGGGGTAGGGGGGTTAGGGGGTCCCTTGGCGGTAGGTGGTCCCTGAAGAGTAGGAGGTCCCTAGGGAGGGGTCTCTGGGAGGAGGGGATTGTTCCTGGGGTAGGCGGTCGTCCTACCTGGGGGTAGGGGGTCCAATGTCAAATCGCCGATTTGTTTCATTGCACTCGTAACCATTTCGACACAGCGACGAGCAGCTGACAGTAGAGCTGAGATATTTGCACTTTTCTCTGACAGTCGACTTCTTCGCTACATTTGTTGACCTGGCTAACCTTCCCTGGTAGACCGTAAATCGAAACGGGTGTACACTAGCTATCTGCAAATGTTGTCACCGTTAAATCACACCTCTCATAACCTTAAAGAGTCATCATCAATGACGCGTGACGGAAAAAAAGAAGAAGATGATACTCTTAATCCCGTCCTCTTAACCTCCCCGTGATGATGATCTCTATGTTTATATACTATGAATGAAATAACTAAAGACAGGCTGCCAATGCAAAATAACCCAGTCAATCAATCGAGTCCATTCTTGAGGTGTGTGTAACATACAATACTCAGCACAGAAGTCCGATGTTTTCATGTGTTTGTCCATTATTGTGGTGTGTGAGTCCATTCTTGAGGTGTGTGTAACATACAATACTCAGCACAGAAGTCCGATGTTTTCATGTGTTTGTCAGGTAACCTAAGCTTCGTTGATATCCATTTCTAAGAACCATAGTGTTATCATTATTACGAATTCCGTGGTTATAGGTTCAGATGAATAAATGATACCAGGACATGTCTTGGCAAGTAAAGGCGGCCTATGTGATACCGACCTTATCATCACCGTAACTAAATCCAGGAAAGCCCCGCTATACGTCGCTTCGGTTTACGTCGTTTCGCTAAGTAGTATAACCGGAGTCACGCCACTACCACCACCCCACACCCCAGCGTTGGGCACCGATACCGCCACCCTAGCACCACCCTAAGGACTGTCGAATAGGGGTCCGCACCGACCCCGAGTTGCCCCCCTAAGGGCTCGAATAGAGGGTCCGAACCGACCCCCATTCGCACCCCTAAAGGGGTCCGAACCGACTCCAGCAAGAGAGGCTCGCCTCGGTACTACTGCCGGAAGCGCAGCGTGGACCCGCGAATTAGACACCTCCCTCATACCGCCGCATATCCGACAGAGCCTAGAGAGGGCGCGAAACAACCTACCGATGAATTAGACACACACCCTCCCTCGTGTATATCGAGATGGATACCCAAGGCTGTTAACTACAGCGTAATTTTCGGCAGGGCAACAGCAAGTGCGGGCAACCATATTTTGTTATAGGGGGGGCGACTATACCGCGATACACAATTAGAGCGTTACCAACCAGCCATATCAAGATGGGCACCGCTACAAACATGCGAATACGAACGGGAGCACTCGGCGAGCGGGCACGCTCTCTCGCCGAGCACCACCAACACAAATTGCAACAGCCAGGACCCCCTCCCAGAAATATTAGGGGGCGCCGGGCAGCGCGTCGAATTAGAGGTTGACTTATTGGGCACATACAGATGGAGACCTATGGATGTGAGTGGCCGAAGCTCGACACAGAACTTCATTGCGGCCGGCCATGCATCGACCTTTATTGTTCTCGGCACGATGAGCAGGCAAAGCGGGGCGAGGTGATAGAAGAGTGCATATTCTGTGAGAGGGGTGTTAGGAAACCATATGAGATGTGTGAGCGTTGCACACTAGACGCGCTTCATAAGATGTTTCGGAAGTTTGAAAAGACGACCGGCATCAAGCTGCTACTCTATAAAGGGATGAAGCTAAGTCCTCAATATGAACCAGAGGGCCGCCCACCATACCAAAGATGAATAGGTGTAGTAGGTGCATAATGGGGCATACGCACGCGCATGCACGCACACACACACACACGCACACACACGCACACATACACACACTGAGCGTAGCGCAAATTTCGTCAGGGCTACCCCCAGTGGGAGCAATCCAAACCGTGGGTACCCTCTACCGGCCCCGACAAGGAGGAGACAAAGTTAACTTGTGCACCGTTACCACCCAGTGTGAGATTCGTCTCAAGCTTTATACTTCCGCATTCCCCGCATGCCGAAGACAAAAACTTGTGACTTCGGAATGTGGAAGTCTTTTTTTTTACTAGCTTTCAGAAAAGCATCTCTCCCCCCAACTAAATACACTCGCCACTTTTGCATCTCCCCCTTTGCAACTCTCCCGCCAACTAAACACACTCTCCCGCACACAAGCGCGTTGACAGGAAAAAACCACTTGAGATGCCAAGTGTCTTACAACCGTATAGCCTACATTAGTAAAAGGAACTGCTGTGTAAGTTGTATATTATTACATCAACACAAAGTAAAGTGCGGCTTCGCATAACAGAATTATAATACATACAGGACGTTGTGGTGATTAGACTTCATCAGCAAAAACATAACAGACAACATTCACAACAGGGGGAGAAAAAAAGCAAGGGAAAAATGTTCATACATACCTCAGATTTTTTTCATTGTTTATCTGAGGAATATATCCTTCCGCGCATTACTGAAATCCAATGGCGGATCGTTCGGCGGAATAGGGGGGGGGGCGGTTCCAAACTGTCCTGATCGTGTATACATGTTATTTCGACCCTATAGCTTTTACGAATTCTGCCCGCGCCTCGTCCCTTCCTTTCAGAATGAGAGATTTTTTTGTCTCTTCGTCCAGATCCGCCGGCGCCTTGCTCCGAATATCTTTTTTCAACTGGTGAAATTTATTTTCTTCAGCTGTAATTATTTTATACTCCACGTCTGTAATTCTCCCATCATCCAAAGCCTTTGAAACAAGGTCGGCTATACTGGAAAGCTTAGCCGTCGCCAGAGTGCAAATTTCATCGTGTTTCTTAGCTTTCGATGTTAGTTTGCGGGACGCTAGCTTGCTCCCAGCGGACATGATTCCACAAGCTAGGGCAGCTATCTCGAGCCCGACAACTACAGGGGCAGCGATAATGGTGGTGAGAAGCCCAACACCCCCCACACCAATACCAAGGCTAGCCGCCAGCATCACGCTGTCCACAGCGTCTAATTCATTAACGGCACGCCGATATTTTTTTATACAGTGCAGCACGTTTGTCCCTTTCATCTTCCAGAGACTTCCGAAGACGGGTAATCTCATGAATGCGATAGGTACCGCCGTCACTAGTATCAAATGACGGATAGAGCGACATTATTCTTTGCGCGTCAAACCTACTTCTTCAACTGAGATATTACATGTTCAATGGGAACAGTGCTAATCGGCCCTGTAGTGAACAAAAGCCGGACAAAAGCAGTAACGGTATTAAAAATGATTTCATCCACCGCAACCTCACCAAGCTCTACTATAATGTCCGTCTCTGTTGCCCGGGCCGCCCACGTCCCGTCGGCCGCAGAAGTGATTACGAGAGCAACATGCCTGGGGAGTGTTGACGCACTCCATTTAATAGAGACCCCAGGAAGGACTGGGACAACCTCAGTCTGCGCCGCAGCCCCAATAGCTAACTCGAGATAGATGGTTGACTCCTTAGGAGGCTTACCTAGCATATCAAGGTCGGCTTTACACTCTGTAACGGCCTTCAAGCAATATTTAGTCCCCTGGACTTTAGCCTCAGTCACCGATACGGCATAGAAGAGAGGCTTGGCGCACTGCATTTTCAGAAATGACTGGTAGGTCACAATAGGAGACTTGTTGGGGCGTATGACCGTCTTGCAAGCCTGATAACTCACAAACGCCTTGCCCATGTTGGTTAACCTGATAAGTATCCCATTGGGCTCGAGGTGAGTATATCCCGTGCGAAGCTCAAGCTGCAGATCCCAGTCATCGTCGTCGGGATGGTCTATGGCGGCACGAGCATAGACCCCCTGGGGAGTGAGCTGGAGGCCATAGATCTTGTAGTTATGACCCGGCTCCCGCCACCCAATAGTGTCGGCCAAATCAGCAAAGGTTAGGGTAGAGCAGGCTCTTGGGCGATGCCTTCCTGGACCTTCTGAATCAGCCATTGTGTTTTCTGATGTGGAGTTCACAATCTAGATATGCCAGCGGCACAGAATTGCCTTGTTCATCACGGACTGAAAGTCTAATATCGCTTAGAGTTCCTGTCTCCAACTTCTTATAGCAAGACACAGAGAAAATTTCGTGTATCCCTTGATTGCATTCCACATTTTTAACAGGCACAGCTCTGAGGACTGTGGAGGGAAGCGAATTATGACGGTTCTCATATGATGATAGACCCTCCAGATGAATGTACAACTCCTTATATATGATAAGTTTAGGAAACCCCATCGCAGATAATATAAACAGCTCATGGAGCTTAGTACTTCTATCATCTAAACCGAACCCAAGAACCCCATCTAGCCCTTTCCAGTATATGTCATCACTATCTTTCATACCGCTGAGACTTATAAGGCCAGTTGCAGGGTTAAGAGAAAGAGAGAGCTTCTGTGGCTCAAAGAATTGCTTGTTGAGGGTGCAAACATCATAATACCCGTCGGTGATAACAACAAACTCGCCACCACATCTGAACCAATTGTTTTGCAGCTTATGGGCAATATTAACCCACGCAGGGTAGAACAACAATTCCATGATAGCCACCTCTAGGTCACCATCGCGATTGTCTAGGACTGGGTTGAGAGGGATGGGTTCCCCATGTTTGACGTTACTAAGTGTGAGATACATATTAGCACGGCTAATAATGACCGCTTACGAGTTCAACAAGGACGCAAAATACCCGGTGGAGTGGCCATGTCTGATGTGGAGCACACAGCTTAGATAAGCCAGTGGCACGTCGTCACCCTTTTCATCTCGGACCGAAAGTCTTATAGCACCTACCGTTCCAGTTTCCAACTTTTTATAATGAGGCACAGAGAAAATCTCGTGTCTCCCTTGATTACATTCCTCTTTTTTAACGGGTACAGCCCGGAGGAGTGTGGAGGGAAGCGAATTATGACGGTTCTCATATGACGACAGCCCCTCGAGATGAATGTACAACTCCTTATATATGATAAGATTAGGAAACTTCGACGCGTGGAATATAAAATTTTCATCAGCGAGCATCCTACTTGTATCGCCTGAGTCGAACCCAAGAACCCTGCCTACCCCTCCCCACCTTATACCAACTCCCGATTTTATACCACCGAGACTTACAAGGCCAGTTGAGAGAGCTTCAGTGGCTAAAAGAATTGCTTGTTGAGAGCACAGACATCATAATACCCGTCGGGGATAGTAAAAACATCCTTACCATATTTGAACCAATTGTTTTTCAGCTTCTCGGAAATATTAACCCACGCGGGGTAGAACAACAATTCCACGATAGCCGCCTCTAGGACACCATCGCGATTGTCTAGGACAGGGTTGAGGGGGATGGCCTCCCCATGTTTGACATTGCTAAGTGTGAGATAAATATTAGCACAGCTAATAATAATGACTGCTTACGAGTTCAATAAGGACGCCAAATACCCGGCGGTGGGGTATACCCGTTTGCGCGAACAATGGATCTCACGACGGTGGACATACATGTCAACAACCTCCAAGGATTCTTTCAGGCACAGTTCCCCAATGTGTTTGAAAAATACCGGTTGCCATACGTGGAGTCAGACCAGATCGTACAAGCCTGGTACAGCAATCCGATGCAATTCTGGCAAAACCAACTCAACTTCGCTGTATGGTATGCCACGGCGGGGTGTGGGGTGTCCGCGCACTAGCATCTGTCCGACCCTGACCCACTAACGCGAGCCGTCTTCATATTCAATGTCTACTACCAGATTCGTCGAATCCTAAAAGAAATGCGTGTGGCTCTACCACAAGACCAGTGTTGGACCGCCTTTGAAAATCCCTACGATGTAAGAGCCTATCATCTTATATGCGCGGAATTTGGGATTTCCCAGAATGATAACTGGAGACGGCTCGGGAGGAATAACGGGTTGGGGAGTGTATACATTTACTGGACGAATAGTGGTTATCACGTTCTGAATGACGGCCAAGGTGGTGTATATGACAAAAGACCACAAACGATGTACTACACATAGATTACATCTCACAAGATGATCTTCAAGCTGACTCCGCCTGGCGGAGTTCGTTCTTAACAAGTCACAGGGCTTCACTCACCCTGGCGTTGAGCGAATAAATGACAGCATTCGAACCTATATGTGGGCCATCTTAGGGGCCCAGGCTCAGACTAGAACACGAATTCTGGGAACTGGAACACCGTTTGATGCCCAGAAGCAATTCTTGGTATTAGTAGAAGACGCCATCTCTGCACCCGTCGATCTCGCGGCAGCCATCAAAAGGTATCATGATGTGCTACAAAACGCGAGCTCAGAAGTTAATTATGTTTTTGGAACGGGGTTGTATATGGCCCCCCAGCGACATGCTGCTCCGCATTGGTCCAGATAGCTGGATATAACAACATGATTGTCATCACAGAGCCAGGCCTAAAGCGTGGCCTGAATACTGTCATTAATACCCCAGACCCTACGGTAGAGCCGCCCAGCATTGCACAGCCGCCACCGACGGAAGAGCTGCCCAGCAATGCTCAGCCAGCGCAGCCGACCACTAGCATAGCTGATAAGGCAGCTGGGCTGCAGCATCAAAACGAAAAGATAGCACTCATTGCTGGGGGTGTCGCAGTCGGTGTAGTGGCCCTATGGTTAGTTCATTTACTTCGCAATTAGCCGCTCTCTGATAGCCAGCAGCAGCAAGCCACCGAGTGCAACTACTAATGACCAGAGATTTCCAGCCAGCCATCCCACACCCTTAGTCAAGAGGTTAAGGAGCCAGGAGATAATGCCGCCTATGATTCATGGGAGTGCCGCCGCAGTCTTTCAGCTTCTGTCGAATCCATTCCTTAGCCCCAGGGCCAGGTGGCGGGCCAGGTGGTGAGATAGGTGGCGGGACAGGCGGTGTGGTAGGGCCAGGTGGCGGGCCAGGCGGTGGGGTAGGGGGTGCACCACCACCACCACCATTAATGGCTAGGGTGATTGTCAGCGACTTGTGCGCTGCAGATTCTCAGGACTCCCCTACTTTCGCACCGCACGAAATAACAACTCGTGACATTTGCGAAAGGAATGCAATTTATTCAGAGCCGACATTTGAATGGCTCTACGAGCGTTATACTTCATCATCATTATACAACATGAATGCATTGACGTGATGATAGATGATGCTAGTATTTCCCAATCTAAATGAACAGCCCTATGTTTGCCTATTGCCTAGAAACTATAGCATTGGTCAAGGATACGTCTGCACTCTCTACCGCCTCCAATCGGTCTGTCCACACGCTACACATTGCGTGGACAAGCACGGACACTCTTCTCCGTGCAGTAGCTATTATTGCGTGCATGGTCTCGCCAGCACGCTGGCTTGTGAGCTCGAGTAACCGGCACTTCACGGTTACTCGCAAGGACAAGCTTCCCAATTGCTTGGGGAAAGCCCTCGCTCAGCTGTACTCATCGACCTCTGGTCTGACACAAATGTGTCTCCTTGTGAGGCTATTAATAGTAGCTCGGTGTCTCTCCTGTCTGGTGTCTCCCTACTAGACTAGTGTTAACTCCTATTGCCTTGTAAGGCCTTATTGGAAATCCTGACAGGGTCCCCTCCTCTCTGTGAAGTGTTACTTCTCTTTCACTTATATGTGTAACACTTCTGGTCACAAAGAAAAATTGGTTGCTCCAATTTTGTCAGATCTCCAATAAGTTATAACTTTCTAGTTTGGGGATAGAACAACTGTCTTCTTACCTTCACTTCACAGTGTTTTATCTTTTCACTTGGCTAATTCAGTAGCCTATGTATCAGTATAGTTGGTTCTATAGATATCTTTGGGATTGGTAGTGAACCGGAAACCGTTGTCTTATGACTTATGTCCTGGCTTCTGTCGTTTGACCCTATGTCTTTTGACTTTCACCTATTGACTTCTGTCTCGACCTGTCCTCAAATTGCCCAAAATGACAACCCACACACAAGTTGACTCTATTCTGAGTACAACACATGAGCACAAAGTGTTCATGTTCCCATTAATATCCCCTCCAACTCTATACACACAGCTCTACTGTTCACCTTCTCGCTTCCGCATGTGAAAAGCTATATTCACTGTTACATTTAGGTTTCTAATAAGTTATTGTGTCCCCTGAATTTAAAGTTGTTGTTCTTTGAAATGAATGGTGTGTGCAACTTTTATGTGTTTGTCTTCCTGTTTGTTTGCGTGTTTTCTAATAAACTATAGTGTACTTAACTCTCTAACATGTGTATGCGTTAGTGTACTAAATGTGTGTGTTCCTTCGAGCGCCGCAAATCGGTTTATTGTGGTTACAAACATTCGTTATTATTATTTGTGACCACAACTTCCGCTTTCTGAAGCTCAAAGTACGTTCTCTATATACTCTATTAAAGTGTGGCAGTAACACACATAAAAAACTCGACAACACATTGGTTACACAGATGACACAGACAAGTCAAATAAGACGTTTGCAGCGGTGGAAAAAAATTTTCCGCTGTCTTTCTCTCTCGCTCTCTTTCTTTCAATGTTTACTAAGTTTTTGCATTCTCTCCTCGCATTTATTCTCCTTGCATACATCTTTCATTCACTTTCATACTGTTCTTTCACTCAACCATTCTCTCGTCATTAAAATACGTTTCATAGCATCAAATACATAAACATTATATATATACAATAAACGATTGGCTGAATTTTAACAGTAATCACGCCAAATGACTGTGCGTTTTGTTTGCACGCGTCATGTTTATACATAATATACATAGTTATGAGGATGGTTTGTTACCGATCCTGTCATAGTAACTTCCGTAATTTGGTGTGCTGACCTAAATTACTCTCAAGGGAAATAATCTAATAACTACTTTCATTTGAGAAAAAATGGGTTAATTACCTTAAAGTGTTATTTGTGAAAAAGATGATATTAATTCCTAGATGGTTGTGTTAGTTTGGAAATGATATTTTAGATAAATGGATGTATAAATGATTATGATTACATGGTAATAAACTAATATAAGATCTAACAATTGTATTTCTATAATTGGTGTTCTAATAAATAGGTTATTAATTAAATGATGGTGATTTCTAACTAACAAATAAGAAAATAAAGTTATATATGCATTTACACAATGTGCAATTGAATAATTAACTAGAAAAATGAAGTTATAGGTACTGTTAATAAAATAATAATATACATATATCACAGTTACATTTCTATATCTAATTACACTAAGTCGACGTCCTCCTCTGCGTTGTGAAGATGGAGCAATACTCTTTGTAGACTATTCTAACATAGTTCATTTCGGCAAAATCTCTTATGCTCTCCTTCAAGGATAGTGTATTAATATAGTTCCCTACTACATTATGTAGGTTCATAACTAACACTTGAATGTTTCTCTAGCTTATATGTGTGTCAGCGCATGTTAATTCTGCGTCTGTTTGTTACACTTCTTATAGCACTGTTATATTCACACAGGTTATATATTTGGCGATGATAACGCACTTACGATAGTGTCTTAATCACCACATATGGCACTGAGTTATCTAACATTACAGTGTCACTGTTTCTGGTGGTGTATGGTCGATCCCTTCCTGCAAATCAGGTATTTGAATGGATGATGGACGACTCAAAATGTCTGCAACCGTATTTAATCTCCCTTTTAAGTGCTGGATAGGTAAATGTGTAATTTTGGAGAATCAAAGCCCACCTGTAAATTCTATTGTTGGTAGGAAGTCCAGACTGCATCACAGACAACGGAGAGTTATCGGATTGGATTACAAACTGTGCTCCTGCCAAAAATCTATGAAACTTTCTCACGCAATAGATCAAACTGAGGCCCTCCAATTCTGATGCTGAGTATTTTGATTCAGCAGGAGTAATCTTGCGACTTACGTACATTACGGGGTGGAACGTCCCGTCGTAGAACTGTCCTAGTATCCCAGATATGGATATGGCACTCGCATCTGTGCGTAAGAAATAAGTGAGTTTTGGATTAGGCATACGAAGGATAGGTGGAACGCTGAAAAGATGTTTCAATTTTGATAACGCACTAATTAATCCTGCATCTTTTACAGATAACTTAGCCGAAGCTTTTAAGATGTTAGAAAAAAACACTGGTGATTTCCGCCAGATTTGGAATGAATTTACTATAGTAGTTTACCAGACCCAGTAAACTTCGGACCTGTTTCTTGGTCGTTGGCATTGTTAAATTCAGAATCTTAGTGACGATTCTGTAATCAGTTTTCAATTGGCCCCTGCAGATGGTATGACCCAGGAAGTCAATTTGTTCCATGCCCAACTCTACTTTGGACGGCTTCGCTGTGAGCCCAAACAATCGCAACCTGTCGAAGACTTGTCGAAGTTTCAGTAGGTGTGTTGTCCAGTCTTCCGTATGGATGCAAATGTCATCTATATAAGTCGAAATACTGGTCATCCCATGGAGAATATCCCTAGTTAGATGGACGAAAGTCGCTGGAGCGTTACGAAGGCCGAAAGGAAGAAAGCGCCACTCATATAGTCCAAGAGGAGTGGAGAAAGCTGTTAGATGGATGGAATTTACTTCCATCGGGACTTGCCAATAACCTTTCGTGAGGTCAATCTTGCTAAATATGCGAGATGTAGACATGTCCAAGATTAGATCCTCGCATGATGGAATCGGTTCAGCGTCACTTTTGGTTATCTTGTTTAGGCGGCGATAATCGACGCATAGTCGAATAGAAGAGTCCTTTTTGGCGACAAGGACAATAGGGAAAGAATACTCTGACTGAGATTTCTGAATGATTCCGCTCGACTCGAGAGATAGAATTTCTTTGTCGAGGTTCGACCTATAGTTTAATGGAATAGAGTAAGGTCGACACTTGATAGGTGTGGTGTCAGTCAGAACGATAGAATGTTCTATTCTATCTGTCTTTCCTGGGATGTCGGAGAAAATGTCTCTGTATTCTGTCACTAGCTCTATGATTTGTCGTCGTTGGTCATCTGTCAGTTTCGTTTCTATCTTTATGCTGTCAATGGTCGCAGTCGCGTCTACAGTAGGAACGGGTAATTCCATCTCGTCTTCGTCTGTCTCGTTCAATACTGTTGTGGTACTAGCTGTGTGTGCTGTTATCTGGCTAAGTGTGTTTGCGTTGTCGCTGTCGTGTGTCGCCCTATCTAGTGAAGTTGTGTTGTGTACGTCTGTCGTCTCATTGCTTGGTGATGGTGCAATTTGTTCGTCTGTCTGCTGTTCTTGTCGTGAAAAATATGGTTTCAGCATGTTGATATGGAATATCTTTAAGTGTCCTTTTATCGATATTTCATAATCCACATCTGATATTTTACGTTCAACGTTGAAAGGCCCTTGCCAAGATGTTAGTAACAAATTACGTTTGTCGGGTAGTAGAAGCAAAACCTTCTGGTTTGGTTCGAGGTGAATAGTTTTCGCACCCTTATTTGCATAATCGCGGTACATCTGTCCTTTCCTCTCCAAAGATGCTTTGGCTATTACACACGCTTTCATTATTCTATCGCGTGTTTCGGTTACCATCTCATACGGTGTTACTGCTGTTGGATTGTCTGGTAAGCTAGTGATTAGCTGATGGTAGATGGTTAGGGGTCCTCGAGGGTTCGCCCCATAAACTAACTCAAAAGGTGAGAAACCCGTACTCGAGTGCGGGATTTCTCTATGGGCAAATAGCACTGCTGGCAATAGTGTGTCCCAATCAGATGGGTTTTCTGCTGTTACTTTAGCCAGCATGTGTTTGAGATCGCCGTTAATTTTCTCTATGATCCCGTTGCTCATTGGGTGATACGGGGTACAGAAATGCTGCTCTACTCCTAACAATTTGGTTAAGGCTTGCGTAGCAGCCGAAATGAACTGCGTTCCCCGATCTGATAAGATAGATCGTGGGAAGCCAAAGCGAGAAAACATGTGCAAAATTACATTTGCCACATCTTTGGAGGTGATGTATTTGAGTGGGATCGCTTCGATCCACCTGGTACATAGGTCCACGAGAGTCAGTATATAACGGTTTCCTTTGCTTGACACCTGATTCAGGGGTCCAACAATATCGACCGCTACACACTCAAATGGTCTGGATGCTAATAATGACCGTTGAACTTCGGCCGTCACATGCTTTCCCTTTCGTACAAGATGTTGACAAATAGTACAAGAACGACAGAAAGATTTTATGTCCGAACAGAATTTCGGCCAGTAAAAATGTGATAGAACTCTGGCTCGCGTTTTATCATACGCCAAATGTCCAGCAAACGGTGACTCATGTGCGATTTTAAGCACATTTTGTCGGTATGTTACAGGTAACACCGTTTGCTGAATTTCATGGTTATTATTTGTGTAATAACGCATGAGAATTCCGTTAAATTTTCTAAAGTACCAAGATGCATTCTTAGTCACTTTCGCTCTTTCACCCAAAAGTTTAAAATATGGTGAAATTGTTTGGTCGGTGCTTTGTGCCTCGATAAATTTCTGTCGAGTAGTGTTGGTATCTGCACCACTTGGTGTTAATAGCTGTAGCATTTCATTTTGTAAGTCAGTATAGTTTGTTTCTGTATCTGACCTTGTTACAGCGTTGGCCATGTGTGTCTCTTTCCAGGCTTTTATGTTGTCGTCTGTACATTCTTTCAATGCATCTAGGCATCCCAAAATAAGATCCGTACATGGATCTTGGAGGATAGCGCACGTAAATGTGCCGGTAAGGAACGGGGTATTGATATGCGCTTTTGCCAGTGGATATTTCTCGATGGTTCCAGAGAAAGTACGGCATTTGACAAATTCACCCGTATAATCTTCTGGTCTAGCAAGTTCTCTCCTTAACCCCAGTAGAGTGCTCCCGCTATCAACTAAGCATTGGCATGGTTGCCCATTGACCAGTGCATCGTAGAACTTAAGTTTACCTCTGGAGGCACACGCTGCGTTAGCATCTTCATTTGAACATGGTATTATATGCCCACATTCCAATTTACCATCCGCATGAAACCGATGGCATACTTTACATTTCTTAAAGTCTAAAATATCGGTTACTGATGATACACTCTGACATTCATTCGTTGGCAACACATTCACAAGTTCTGGATCTATGTCACTCTCATCGTCTGATGATGTATCGATGAGTGCTGCATTGTTTGCCTTCATTCTCTGTCTCCCAAGACACTTATTGCTATAATGGCCATAACTTGAACAAAAAAAAAACCATTTTACAGCACGTTTAAAGGATGATCTTCTGCTTTCTTGCTTCTTTAACACTGCTTCTAGGTGTGACGGATATGTGGGGTTCTTATCACACATCGAGTAAGCCGGATGGAAAAGATTGCAATAGTTACCTCGAGGTGGTTTCTGATATGGTTTGTCCTTTTTACGGTAATCTTTCTGGTTGTAGGATCTATCAGGAACTCTATTTGCAAAAGCTGTAATTTCTGTGTCATGTGATGTAGTTTTAAATATGTCCCGATTAGATGAAAAATAAGCTGACCCCCGTTTCTCTAATTGTTGAATGGAATCAATATCTGACTGTTGTAAGAACTTTGCAAAAGGGGTAGGCACGGTAGAAATGACTTTGTCCATTACCATTAGCTCTTCTAGTTTTTCATAGCTGTTACCTACTTTAGCAGCTTTAGTCCACTTTTTAAATGTGCTCTGCACGTTAGAGATGTAGTCTAAGAAAGGTTTCAGTTGCTTTTGGCTTAATCTGTGAGAATTGAATTTGGTACCCAGTAGCGTCCAAAAGAAAATGTTGCATTATCCTATCGTGTATGTACTGGATAATTGTTTCTAAGATCTGTAGGTATGGATTCTATTACTTTTAAAGGCTCCCCACTCAGGTTCCTCGTGCAAATCAATGCCCAATCCTCTAAAGGTATTTTCTGTGTTTTTAGTTGGAATTCTATGTTTTCAGTCCATGCGCTGATTGAATCACCTACACTGTATGGTTTGATAAGGCCCTTGTACTTACTAAATTTGTTCTGTTCTTCTTGGCTCTTTTGTTTGCTAGAGGCTATTTGTATGTTAGAATCTACCTCCATTTCCTTCATCTTTAGTCTAGTTTCTGAATCTACTTGTATCTGCTTTTGTTTGGTGGCTTCCTCTGCTTGTTTGTTAGCATGCTCTAAGTCTAACTGTTTCTGTTTGATAGTTTGATCTAACTCTAATTGTTTTTGTTTGGTAACTTGTTCTGCTTGTTTGTTGGCATAATCTAGGTCTAATTGTTTCTGTTTGGTAACTTCCTCGACCTCTTTCATTTCTTATTGATGTTGCCTTTCTAATGCTCTTTCATCCCTGTCAAGAGCAGCTTTTCTTTCTGTTTCTTCTCTCTGTAGAGCAATTTTACTTTCTGTTTTCTTCTCTCTGTCGAGCTATTTCTTCTTTATATTTTTAATCCGCCCATTTTTCTAGCTTATCTCCAGTGTGGCCCATTGCGATGCCCGCCTGTATACATTCATTTAGTGACGCCATTTTGTGGCGTAATGTTAGTTCAAAATGATAATACAATAATATTCATACAATAGTTTATAATAATGTGTTAGTAAGTGTACATCTTTTACTGAAAAAGAAGATGCATGATTAAGTTAGAGCATACCAAAATATTCGGAAAATATACTCATCTAATTCTTTGGAAAGTACGGTACTTGGGATGTTCCACCGCTGTCTTTCACACTTACACACTGGTTTGACTTGATAACACAAGGGCTGCTTCTGGTTAGTAGAGCAGCAAAAATTAGCCACACGCTTAAGTTGTCAATACAAGCTCATATTTCATCATATTTCATCAATTATTTCATATTCCATTAAGTTGTCAATACAATCTCATATTTCATGCGAATGATGAATGAAAATGTGATAAATAGTGATAAATGGTATTAATGGATGAATGATATGATCGTCTGAATGATTGTTAGATGATAAGTGAGATGATTAGTCGTATGACCGTCGATGTCGTCTTGTCTTCGCTTTCTGACTCTGGCGTAACTTCGTTCTAGGCTGTAGTTCGTCGCTAATCTATTTACTGACTTCGTAGAATGGTGACATTGATGGCTGTATCACATGCAATGAAATGTACACGGTGGTTACGATGGTAATGTTCACTGATGATTTTATACATTTCAATTGCTTTTAGTATAATAACTATAATAACACACTTTCTAATTAATATTTGTAGAATTTCACACTTTAGCGATTTAATTTGACTCAATTGTGGTTCACACTCCACAAATTGGTGATCGTATAATTTACCAAAGAAAATTATTTATGGCATGTATAGAAACAAATTTGCATTACTTTGAAATATATCACACAGCAATGATGTTGAATCGTGCAATGAACTGATGCTGGTTCAGAATTTTGTAATATCAATCGATAGCTAGCGTTCGTTCAGTGGTTCATAATACCACTTGCCTGCTGGCGTTAACTGTTCGTTGAATATTACAACAAATGCCTGCTATGACTGCTCAGAAGCGTTGCTTCACTGTAATCTGACAGCAATTGTGCTGCTGGCGTTGGTTCACTGTGTTCTGACACCAATCGGGGTCTTGCCTGTCAGCGACTTGTGCGCTGCAGATTCTCAGGACTCCCCTACTTTCGCACCGCACGAAATAACAACTCGTGACATTTGCGAAAGGAATGCAATTTATTCAGAGCCGACATTTGAATGGCTCTACGAGCGTTATACTTCATCATCATTATACAACATGAATGCATTGACGTGATGATAGATGATGCTAGTATTTCACAATCTAAATGAACAGCCCTATGTTTGCCTATTGCCTAGAAACTATAGCATTGGTCAAGGATACGTCTGCTCTCTCTACCGTCTCCAGTCGGTCTGTCCACACGCTACACATTGCGTGGACAAGCACGGACACTCTTCTCCGTGCAGTAGCTATTATTGCGTGCATGGTCTCGCCAGCACGCTGGCTTGTGAGCTCGAGTAACCCGGCACTTCACGGTTACTCGCAAGGACAAGCTTCCCAATTGCTTGGGGAAAGCCCTCGCTCAGCTGTACTCATCGACCTCTGGTCTGACACAAATGTGTCTCCTTGTGAGGCTATTAATAGTGCTCGGTGTCTCTCCTGTCTGGTGTCTCCCTACTAGACTAGTGTTAACTCCTATCGCCTTTGTAAGGCCTTATTGGAGATCCTGACAGTGGAAATTAAGAGGCCGATCGCTGTGAGAATGCTCGCTATGGTGATGCCCAGCTCTCGGAACAGAGTCCGCAGCCTATCACCCAGTGTGGTGTCTTCATTGACCACCCAATGAATGGTTTCACGGATCCTGCTGAATTGGGTGCGTAAGTCTTCGTGTAACTCAGTGACCTCTATTAAAATCCTCTTCTTAGCTTCTTCAATATCGGCAATCTTTTGCTCTTGAAAGTCCCTACTCTCCTCATTGGGTGCTATCAACATTTTCCGCCGCCGTATGGCGATCTCTTTATCTTGATGGTCGAAAATAACTAGGTAGTTTGTGAGCTTACCTTTAATTGTCGTCACCGCTTTGTCAAGCGCCATGAGCCCCCGGAGTTTTCTCACTGGAGGTAGGCCTTTCTCCCCCAGGTACTGGTCTACGTGTGAGGTTTCTAAAACCCGCTGCACTTCTGGACTCGACATGGCCCGTTCTAAGATATTGCCAATATTTGAAGCTATTTGTGGGACATCCTGAATATCTGCACCACATAGAGCAGCTTCTTCCTCAGCCAGATCACTATCAGTCTGCTTGAGGATGGTGACAGCCTTTGGTGGTATTTTTCTCCAAAACCCTAATGCCTCTCTTGTACTCGCTCTGAGGCCACTCAAAGCTAAAGGCATGCCGTCCAACTTTGTAATCCTTTCGTGCCCAACATAGAGCGCATTCTTGCTACCCAACCTAATTTGTGTATAATCTTTACCTGTTATAGGTGTGATACCCCACAGCTCCTTCACCCTGTTAAAATAGTCATCAATGGCGCTGTTTTCTAGCTCCACTTGTAAGTTGGGGGGTAGACCCCTCTGTGACGGCCACTCGGTATTAACAATGCGGGGAGTATCGACATTAAAATCGTCGTCGATGAAGCCTGTCTCGTCCTCGCCCGTTTCAGGCGGCCCCTCTTCGTCACCAAAATCGGTCAACTCAACTCTATCCATATTAGATATTGCTACAAAGCAACACCAATAAACAACTAGCCATGTCTTCAAGTGCATATGGTCGTAAGCTTAACCCTTACCGCCGTCTGCGGGAGCCGCTCGGTGTGAAAGGATTGCGGCAAACGATCATCGTGACCAACAATCCATCTACGATTGGTCCCAAGCAGCAGTTACTATTCTGTTTCTCAAATCTCGGTGCACACGATGTTATCGTGCCTTGGTCAGTGCGGCTGGCATTCAATGTCGACCTCAGCTCCCCTGATGTCAACCGGTTCGTGGTCGAGAACCTGGGTCGAGCACTAGTTCAAAAGCTGACCGTCAGGCTATCGGGCAATGAAGTCTTCTCTCTTGTGGACAGTGACGTCTACAACGTCTACCTGGATCTTTGGAAGAGCCGATCGGAGCGGGCGAGCGCTGTGTATCAAGGCATTGATACAAGCACCGGCATGAATGTGACCAAGGCGCTTGTTGGCGCAGAGGATGCTGTTGTTCTGCCCCCCGCCAATGCGCCAGACGTGGCCATCGCAAAGGCCTTCAAAAACAGGTACTACATAACACTAGACTTTGAGCTGCTTGAAAGCTTGAAACGCATGCACCCTTCTACCAATCTGCTCTTAGTGATCGGCTGGAGATTGAGTTGACCTTTAACGACGCTTCCCGCGTGATTCGCGCAACTGGTAAAGATGCCGGCAACTCCTCATATTCCCTAGAAAACATCTGTCTCGAGTACGAAGTAGTCACTGAACCCACGTTGGCCCGGCTAATTCGTAGCATCTATGAGAGCCGTATGGTAGTGTTATACGAGCGTGTCCTATGGCATAGACGGATCCCTCAGAAAAAGGAGGACTCGATATGAAACATCAATCTGATTACACCGTGTAAGTCTTTGAAAGGCATTCTCCTATTATGGGAAGATCCCGCCAACCAAAAGGACTTTGCACGCCAACCAGAGTTGTTTTACAACCCGCAGATCACCAAAGTTGAAGTCATCGTAGAAGGACAAGCCAATCAGCTATTTGCGCACGGCTTAGCACCACACCAGCTCTGGGACGAAGCCAGGAAATTCTTTGCCGGTGGCCTCAAAAGGCACTCTGAGACAAGCGCAGTCGCCAAAGAGCTAGGATTGTTCGATGTCAGTCTAGGCCAGTACTTGACGACAAAATTCTGCTTGTGGCTGGACTTCCGGACCTCCGACGATGACCATCTTCACGACAGCGGCCGGCGTGTAGAGAACGGCTCTGAGGGTATCACTCTCCAGATCACGAAAGAGGCTGAACCGGCGGGACCACTGTACTGCTACGTTTATTTGGTTATGGACGGACAGCTGAACATCGACACCGGGAGATTCGTTAGTGCTGTTTATTAATGGAGTTCCCACTTAAGCCACACTCGGCCATCATCACGGGCCCCACATCGTGTGGTAAAACAGAATTCATTCTCGAACTTCTGGAAGGCCCGTACAGGGGTGTTTTCGAGCATATTGTCATTGCTTGCCCTTCGGTACGATATAATGAAACATACCGGGCCCGGCCGTGGGCCATTACCCACAGGGACCCCACCCCCAAAGACCCCTCTACCTATACGACAGGGACCCCCTACCACCAGGGACCCCTACACATAGGTAGTGTCCCCTACCCATAGGACAGGGACCCCTACCCCCAGGAATTCCCTACCCCAGGGACCCCCTGCCCCCAGGACCCCCTGCCCCAGGAATCCCTATCCCAGAGACCCCTACTCCAAGGGACCAATACCCCCAGGGCAGGGCCCTCCCGCCCCTACCCCAAGGAACCTCCTACTCCAGGACACCCCTACCCCTGGAGACCCCCTACCCCCGGATACACCCAACCCCCGGAGACCCCTAACTCCTGGAGACCCCTTACCCTCGGTGACCCCCTACACCCGGTGACCCCCTAATCTAAGCACCCCCTACCCCAAGACACCCCTTCCACCAGAGACCCCGTTCCCACAAGGGACCCCCTACCCCCAGGGAACCCTACCTCCAGGGACCCCCTACCCTTAGGGCCCTCTCTCTCCCTCCCCCAGAGCAGCTACCCCCAGGGACCCCCTACCCATAGGCAGGGACCCCCTACCCCCAGGGACCCCTACACATAGGCAGTGTCCCCTACCCATAGGTCAGGGACCCCTAAACCCAGGAACTCCCTACCCCCAGGGACCCCCTGCCCCCAGGAACCCCTGCCCCAGGAATCCCTACCCCCAGGGACCCCTACCCCCAGTGACCAAAACCCCCAGAGCAGGGCCCTCCCGCACCCTACCCCAAGGAACCTCCTAATCCAGGCACCCCTACCCCTGGAGACCCCCTAACTTTACCCTATCCCAAGAAACCCCTACCCCAGGCACACCCAACCCCTGGAGACCCCCTACCCTCGGATACACCCAACCCCCGGAGAACCCCTAACTCCCGGAGACCCCTACCCTCGGTGGCCCCCTACACCCGGTGACCCCCTACCCTCACGACAGGACTCTCCCTCCCCCTATGTGATCTTCCCCTACTTCCAGTGACCCTCCATCCCCCAGGGGCCCCTACCCCCAGGGCAGGGCCCTCCCTCCCCCTACCTCCAGGGACCCCCTACCCCAAGGAAACTCCTACCCCTGGAGACCCCCTAACCAGGAGACCCCCCAAACCCCTAAGTCCCGGAGACCCTGCTAAGCCCGGAGACTCCTACCCCCGGTGACCCCTACCCTAAGCACCCCCTAACACCAGGGACCCCTACCCCCAGGGAATCTCTACCCCCTGAGACACCCTACCCTCAGGGTCCTCCCTTTTCCTCCCCCAGAGCAGCTACCCCCAGGGACCCACTACCCCCAGGGACCCTCTACCCCAAGAGCCCTCCCTCACCCTCCCCCAGGTCAGCTACCCCCAGGAACACCCTACCCCCAGTGATCCCCTGCCCCAGGAATCCCTACCACCAAGGACCCCCTACACTAAGGGACCCACTACTCTCAGGAACCCCCTAAACACCCCTACCCTAAGCTCCCCCTACCCCCAGGGACCCACTACCCCCAGGGACCCCTTAAGCACCCCTACCCCCAGACCCCTCCATCCCCAGGGACCCCCTACCCCCAGGGACCCCCTACCCCCAGGGTCTTCTTTCAACTACACCCAGGGCAGAGACCTCCTTTCCTCCCCACCGGGACTTAGACTCAGATTACCGAATTCGGTTTGTCGAGCTTTACAAATATTACCCTGGGTCCATTTATTCGATTCTGGTCAATCTACATTCTGTGGTATTTTGTGTTGTTGAGGATTAAATATGCTATGTGTTGTAATCAAACACATGTGATAGCAAAATATGTATTTGTGATCTAAAATAAGCTGTGCAATTTGTTGTAATAATTTGTTATATTTACTTAAATTTAATTATATTGACACTACATATAATGATTTTCATAATGATTTATTTTAGTTCAGGTTATATCCCTTTAGTTGTTAGTTTTATTGCAGATTCCATGGGAGATTATTTCTTATTTGAAATGTATGTCGATATATTTAACGAAATAGTTTGTTGAAAATAATGACCAAGACAATTGTACAGTGTATGAATAGTAGAAGAACGTTAAACAACAAAATATAATATAAAAAACTGAACATATAGATAAATATTTTGACAATATAAACCATTAATGAAGTCTGGGTAGATAGTCGTGTAGCTAGCAGACTCGAAATCGACGTACCCAAAGATTACGGAACTACATAAATTCACGCATTAAGGAACTAATTGTTTGAAAACAAAACAGATAAACTAGTGTTGGACAAATAGAAGTTAGCTGGAAATTTTGAAGACATTACACAAGCGATATTTGATGATCTTTGCAGATTAGAAACAAATACGACCAGTGTGATGGATCACCTTTAGCGACAACAACAACCAGGTGTTTTTTTTTTTGCCCGCTAGCTTTTGATCTCAAGCGTAGTCGATACACACTACTTCTATTAGTGCTGGACTGAATTGTGCGTGTGGATTAGCTTTCCCTATTAACAGTGTCCGTCGCCATCAGGCGAACCCACTCCGACTTCAGAGTTGCTTATGATTTACATCCCCAAGTCAAGGACGATAGGTCAACATTTTAGTTTAACTGTCCGGTGTGGAGGCTGAACCCCTAATCTCAGCATCAGTACACCGGATGTTTAAGAACTCGCGTTCTTATCAATTCAGCCATGCTGACCTACCAACCAGGTTTGATCATAACGTCCAGCATAGGATATAAACATTGTAAAAATGTCCATTTATCCTCTAAATTTTTACTTTTGTCTTCTACTTCTGTTTTCTACTTCTATGAGTGCCAATCAATACTTGTGAACATGTCTATATGCTGTCTTAGTGGCCTTAAAGGTTGCGCAAGAACTTACATGGGTTCTCACCCTATGCTACGAAGTTCGAGCACTGTGTTGAGATTTTCTTCAGACTTTGGTCTTCCATGGGAGGCTGATAAGTCCGGGATCGACTTTGATGGAAGAAATGAACCAACATCAAACTAGCGTGATCAGCCACACACACTCGTGCAATAAATACTGAATACTGAATTTAAGAATCGACACAACTGCACTGTGGCCATTTCCACACATGATCCGTCCACGTCTTCAAAAGTCACAGAAAAGTCCCCAATCTGATTATTCCAGAACGATCTGATTAAAAGTCCACATGGTGATTTTCCACTCTACGCTTTGAGTATCGTCCAAATCCTCCACTCACTCAGTTCTGAGCCAGTCTTTCCAGATATGGATTCTCGGTCTGTTCAGCTGCACCATCCACTCGATTCTGAGACACTATTTCCAATTCTCGGTCTGTTCAGCTGCACCATCCACTCGAATCCAAGGCCCTGAGCGATACTCTTTTACTTTTTCCCACGGTGCACCTTCCTCATGACATTATTCATAACCTAATTATGTGAATGTCCTTGTTTTTGAAGTTAGCAAAACCTGTCAAAAGACATGCGCAAGCCGGATTCGTAATTTCAAGGTAACAACTTTGAACCAAATCCTTTCAACAGGTTTCAGAATTTACACGCATCTCTAAATGAAAATGTAGTCGGAAATTGAAGCAAGACACTGACAAATTACATGTTTCAAAGCACTAGGATACATACACATGTTAACAGATCATTTAGAAATGTGTTATTAAAAATAATAAGTATAGATCCGCTTGGAAATTTTATATTGCTAAATAATATGCACTTATGTTAAATTTGGAAGGTAACCTTGACACTGTACATGAAATGACGCAGAGTGAAGACATGTTTCAAGATGTTCAACACTGCAGAAATACATCTTGGTGTGACATGATTAGTTGACAATGAAGAAGATGAATACATTTAATGACAGTTATGTGTGTCATATATATCATTATCCCTCGTGTGTTCCTGTATAATTATCTTTATCAAAGCCGACAGAGCGACTGTATAGTTTTAGAGATATTTTATGTAGTTGTGAGAAATGTTGAAACACCCTTATTTATGACTACTTCTTCATCTTTGTCCGCTCTAAGATAACCGTGTCTATCTTTCTAATTAAAGTGTCGATCTTTGAGATACCCGTCCTGCTATTGTAATAGCATAAGGCACATTCATTGATTGCTAGGTACCGTTACATACCACCAAAAGAAAAGAATGATCAAATCAGTCAGAAAGCCACCAAAACCTGCTCAAGATGACTACACATTATGGACAGACCAAAACAAGTCATTATTCTGCGCCTCAGAACAGGACACAATAGATTACGCAACCATATGTATAGAAAATTCAAGATTGGTGAATTAGCCATGTGCACATGTGGATTGGCGTCGCAGACAGTAGAGCACATATTCCAAGACTGTGCAAAATATAACATATCTAGGCAAACCTTCTGGCCTAGAGAGACGACAGTGGAAGATAAACTCTATGGACCGCTATGTGAACTTAAAAAGACTGTTAAATTCATACAAGAGACAACATTGCAGTTAAAGACATATTTCAAGCGAACTAAAGAAGAAGAAGAAGAAGATTGCTAGGTACACATTAAGTAAAGGTTTACAAATGTAACAATTTGATATCACAGTATACACATCGCTCAAGGGATTCGAACCTGCTACTTCCTAATGATAACTGCGAAACGCCGAAGGAATATGCGAACTTCCCAGTACACCTACTTCATCATAATTGTGTTCCATGCCGACTAGCGTGGGCGGTCATATTTCGCCATCTCGCGCGATCACCATAGTCGTAGATCAGCTCTGTGTTCTTGTCTTGACAATACCACGTGACCAAACCATTAAAGTATTTACTTCTCTGTCTTCCCCATGTTTATCCCCTCAATCTTGCCAGTTGTCATACAGTTTTCCACTTTATTTCTCCCTATGCCGTGCCCAAACAAATGTGGCTGACTACGTCTAATTTCTCTAATCAGTTTACGTTTTTTCTTCAGGACGTGGTATTTGGTTTGTCAGTCTATCCATGGTATTCCTTGCATTGTCATCAGAAACCACATTTCATCTGCAATTAGATATTTTTTTCAGCTTGTCTGCTCATTGTCTACGCTTCACATCCAAACGAAAGCAAAGGGTCTATTGACCACCCCTGAAAAGGTGTCGTTATTAGCCTGATCATTTGCAAAGGTAGATTCTAAATTATAAACTTAGCGTAGAACCCCTGGGCTAGTTAGTCTAATGGATACCAGGAAATGTCATAGGAAATAAAGGAGGCTGGTGTTATCTGACCACCATGTGCCCATTGGTCTATAGAAATATGGGTTTAGCACAATATGTCCGCGTGTCTTAAGGTGCGTAAAAGAGTCTTGTTTTGGAAGGCCCCGGTTAACGTCGGAGTTACGTTCTTGGAAAACGCGACTTTGAGTGAAACGACGTATAGCGAAACACTATTTCCCATAGAATTAAATGAAGTACAGTGTATATGTAATATTTATTTTGATGGTTATTGATATTTATAGGCTTAATAGAGGTGGGTTTGGGGCGAATTGTAGAGTTATGGGGTTGTAGAGGCATTAAATTCTGTCTCTTTATCTTAGGAAGACATTGTAACCTCTTCCTGCCTCTTTTCCTGACTCTTCTCTGCATGAACAAAAAATGTGTCAAATGACTGCTGCACAGTAACCACTCTCCTCAATCATGAACTTTAACTCTGCAGGGAAACGCTATGCAGCTGCAGTATCAGCACTCGCCGCTTCACCTGTTGTCTGAATGGTTTGCAGGTGTGAACGCTTCTTAAAGCGCTCACACCAACCACGACCCGCTCCAAATTTATCATCAGCACTATTAGTACTGCTCTCATCCGCTTTCTTAGCTAGATCTTTATAGAGAGACTTTGCTTTCTCTTGGATAACCATCTTGCTCACAGGCATACTCCGTTGGTGTGTGTATTCAATCCAGACGGCTAATAGTGCTTCCATGTTCTCCATAAGAGTACTTCTGGTACGAGTGATCTTGGAAGCACTTACAAAGAGTTACGTTTTCAGCACCCTCTTTGATTTTGTCAGCACCCGGTTGGAGGTAAACCAAGGACTTTATCGATATCAACAGACCGATCGCCAGCCTCAGAACGACGTTTATGGCGAAACGTAGCGACGTATAGTGAAGTTAGTCCCCTATGTGACAACGACGTTATAGCGAAACGACGTAAACCGAAGCGACGTATAACGGGGCCTTCCTGTACTTAGTTACGGTGGTGATATGATCGGTATCACATAGGCCGCCTTTACTTGCCAAGACATGTCCTGGTATCATTTATTCATCTGAACCTATAACCACGGAATTCGTAATAAAACCCTTTAAAAATGATAACACTATGATTCTTAGAAATGGATATCAACGAAGCTTAGGTTACTTGACAAACACATCAAAAGATCAGACCGCTGTGCTGAGTATTGTATGTTACACACACCTCAAGAATGGACTTGCTTGATTGATTGGGCTATCTTGGCAGCCTGTCTTTAGTTATTTCATACATAGTATATAAACATAGAGATCATCATCACGGGGACGTTAAGAGGACGGGATTAAGATTATTATCTTCTTCTTTTTTTCCGTCACGCGTCATTGATGATGACTCTTTAAGGTTATGAGAGGTGTGATTTAACGGTGACAAAATTTGCAGATAGCTAGTGTACACCCGTTTCGATTTACGGTCTACCAGTGAAGGTTAGCCAGGTCAACAAATTTAGCTAAGAAGTCGGTTGTCAGAGAAAAGCGCAAATATCGCAGCGCTACTGTGAACTGGTCGTCGGTGTGCCGAAATGGTTACGAGTGCAATGAAACAAATCGGCGATTTGACATTGGACACCTCCCCCCCCCCCCCAAGACGACCCTCTGCCCCAGGGATCCCTACCACCCTACCCGCGAAGACGAGCCCGTACTTCCCAGAGACGACCCCCTACCTTTACCCTATCCCAGGCACCCCCTACCACTGGAGACCCCCTACCAACGGAGATCCCAAACCCCCGGAGACCCCAACCCCCGGAGACCCCCTACACTAAGCACCCCCTACCCTAAGCACTCCCTATCCCCAGGGACCCCTACCACCAGGGAATCCCTACCCCCAGAGACACCCTACCCTCAGGGCCCTCCCTCTTCCTCCCCCAGGGCAGCTACCCCCAGGGACCCACTACTCATAGGCAGGGACCCCCTACCACAAGGGCCCTCTCACGCCCTCCCCCAGGTCAGCTACCCCCAGAAACACCCTACCCCAGGGACTCCCTACTAGTAGGCAGGGACCCCCTACCCCAAGGGCCGTCTCACGCCCTCCCCCAGGTCAGCTACCCCCAGGGACCCCCTATCCCCCAGGGACCCCCCTAAGCACCCCTACCCTAAGCACCCCTACCCTAAGCTCCCCCTTTCCCCAAGCACCCCCTACCCCCAGGGACCCCCCAGGGACCCCGTACCACCCAGGGACCCCCTACCCCTCAGGGACCCCCTACCCCCAGGGTCTTCTTTCAACTACCCCCAGGGCAGAGACCTTCTTTTCCTCCCCACGGTTTAAAAAAAAAAAAAAAAAAACAAACTTTTATTGAGTGTTAAGAAACATTTGCATTTGTATTGTTCGTGTTGTTACAGAGCGTTGCATGTGGAAGTGTAGGTGACATATGCGCAAATTTTACAAATATTTTATACATTTAAACATTCCTCCATTGACATTGTTGTAAGGAAATATTTTATATCAACAGCGTGATGGTAGTGGGCTGCTATTATTTCCCTTGCCGCCCCGCTCTCCTGCCAGCTCCAAAACTCCTACCAAGTACCATCCCATCGGTGATGATAAAATAAACAGCGATGATAATAATATTAATAGTTAAACCTGTGATTCCATTTGCTAAAATGATGTTCCTAGGTATGGTGTTTACATGAAATACATCTATAATAATAATGACAAGGACTAAAACTGCTAAGGGTGTTAACAGTAACAGCAATGATAATAATAGTTAAACATGTGATTCCATTGCTAAAATGATTTTCTTAGGAATGGTGTTTACATTAAATACATCTATAATAATAATGACAAAGAGTAAAACTGCTAAGGGTGACAACAATAACAGCAAAGATAATAGACAGCAAAGATAATAATAGTTAATCATGTGATTCCATTTGCTAAAATGCTTATCCTAGGAATGGTGTTTACATGAAATGCATCTAAAATAATAATGACAAGGAATAAAACTACTAAGGGTGATAACAGCAATGCTAATAAATGCAATGATAAGTACTCAATGAAAATAGTGATAGTCCCACTCTCACCCATTTGACCCACCACACTAATGGGTAATGATGGTAAAGGCAGGATAAATTTTGGAACCAAAGGGTGAGGGTGTCAGCAAATGCAACAAACAAACCATGAGTGAGGGACGGGGGGGGGGGTCTCATGGGAGATGAGGTTATATATTAATAAAGGTTACTATAATAATAATGCAACTAAAACCAAATACATCAATAATAATGATGACTAACATTTACCTACTAAGGGTGATAACAGTACTGATAGTAACAGCAATGATGATAATAGTTATGATAATGAAGGCCTTTCTTTACCAATGAAATTTTTTTTTTCTTTGTTTGGTTTTGGCGGTCATCCCAGACAAGCTGGTTCCCCGCTTCCCCCTGTTTTTGGCGTGGACCCTTAGTCCCACTGTGAGCTATTGCCCACAGTGGTCCACCGGGCCCACATTTAAAGTGATGCTTATGTGAGGTTTTTTTTTTGTGTGGATCACCCGGCCCCCGACCAGACCAGGCGCACTACTGCGGGGGCTAGCAAATGCGTCTGATCTTAGCCAAGGGACCAAGAATGATCATCCCGGCCTCCGACCAGACCAAGCGCACTACTGGAGGCCAGCAAATACACTTGATCTTAGCCAAAAGGCCGAGAAGCTAATTATCAATCATGATTTTTTATTTTTTTTTTGGGTTTGGCGGTCATCCCAGACTAGCTGGTTCCCCGCCTCCCCTGTTTTTGGCGTGGACCCTTAGTCCCACTGTGAGCTGTTGCCCACAGTGGTCCACCGGGCCCACATTTAAAGTGATGCTTATGTGAGGTTTTTTTTTTTTTTGGATCACCCGGCCCCCGACCAGACCAGGCGCACTACTGGAGGGATGCAGCAAATGCGTCTGATCTTAGCCAAGGGACCGAGAATGATCATCCCGGCCTCCGACCAGACCAAGCGCACTACTGGAGGCCAGCAAATACACTTGATCTTAGCCAAAAGGCCGAGAAGCGAGAAGGCCCTGTTAGTATTAACTGTATAGTTGGCGACATTCACGGGATAAATTAGGCGAAAGATTTATACGTTGTGAAGAGAAATCAGTGTCAACTCATCCAGTTATGGTTTCCGAACATTTACATTTTGCATTGTTGAATCTCTAGAGCTTCTCAATTTTGATTGTATTCTTATAAGAAATTAATTTCTGAAACAATGTCAATAGGTTATACATTTTCTTAAATTAATAAAATCACTTTTAAAAAATCCTGCTAAACTGGTTTGTTGTTTGCTAAAACTAAATAGACAGAAAACTAATTATGTGTAATAGTTTTCTTATTGTGTTGCCTCCCTTGTCAGTAGTAAAATATGTTCGTTTCTTTCCCTTCCCAATACATTTTCAAGTTTCAAGAGATACCGCCCTTCTATCGCTTGAACAATGCTTCGTCCAATACGTTCAGATTTATTCCAACTCACACAAACCATAGAAAATAGAAATGATGCATGTCCTTTGCAGGACGTTGTAATCAACCCCAAACACAGGTAGATTTCCTAGGCAATTTTACGTCCAGAAGTTGTCCATTGCTTTCTGAACGAGTGGTCAACAATAAAGCCCCACTTTCAGGTGTAGGTTTTGAACCTTTACCCGCCATCAGCGCAAGGGAAGTTTACGCACAAGTGCGTTAAGCCCCTAAACAGACGTAAGATCTAGGATATATTTATCATCATTAACTGTCTCCTCCGCTGTGAAGGTTGGTATTAGTTGATATCCAGCAATTTCTGTCATTTCCAGAGAACATACTGAATGCTAGAATTCATGAATAGAAAATTGAATTAAAGTCTATTAAAGATACAAAAAATATGCACAGACAAATCAGTGAGCTACGGGGAAGAAACATCAGAGTGAATACAGGCTGTTGGAAATCAAACACAAGAAAGATATTATTGGAGGAAGAGGCTATAATAAGGAGGTGGATTAAGTATATAAGATAAATATTTGATAGAGAAAGGGAAGAACTAACAAAAGAAAGTAACTTAGAATGTCCACCTATTTTGAAAAGAAGAAGTCGCTGACGCTGTCAAACATATGAAGAAAAGAAAAACACCTAGACCAGATGGAATCTCAATAGAAGAACTAGAAGTAGAAGTCCTGGGAGAATTTAGAGTAGATATTTAAAATATGTTGAATGATATTTACGGTAGTGGAAATTTACCAAGTGATTTGCTGAAATCTGCATTTATAGCTATACCAAAATGTTCAGGAGCAATCTAATGCGAACACTTTCGTACAATTAACCTCATAAATCATGTCACTAAGCTTCTACTCAGAATTAAAATGAGAAGAACAAGAAAGAATATAAAAATCAAACTTTGTGATAAACAGTATGGATTTGTGGAAGGAAATGGTACAAACAATGCAATATATACATTACAAACACGAATAAACAGATTAATAGAGACACAGAAAGAAGGCATATATTTGTGCTTCATAAATTATACCAAGGTTTTTGATGAAGGAAAACATGATGAACTAATTAAAGTGTTTGAAGATATCAACATTGATCGGAAATACCTCAAGAATAATAAAACTTTTCACTGGAACCAAGTAGCAGCAATTAATATGGGAAATAAAGAAGGCAATTGTGAAAAAAAATCTAGGAGTACGACAGGGTACTTGCATATCAAATATCACCCTTACTGAAACGTCCAAATATACCCATGCCCGCAAAACGACAGATAATAAACAGCATATTCACACCAACCCTTTGCTACCAATCTCAGACCTGGACTTTATCCAAATTACACCTTCTCAAAATCAACACCTGCGAAAAGAGATGCCTGAGGAGAGCTGCCAACTTAAAAATCCGAGACCGAGTAAGAAGTGCTATTATCAGACATACTGTGGGATCAAAACCTTGTGCCACGTTTATTGAAAGACAGACGATCAAGTGGTATAGCCATGTCGTTAGAATGCTACACCAGCAACTACCATCACTGGCCTTACATCAAAGATCATCTGCGACGAGACCACGAGGACGTCCAAGAAGGAAATGGATTGACGACATCAAAGACATTGTACAACTACATGGATTGACACTAACCAGTACCGCCTACCGAGCGCTGGAACGCAAATTATTCCTCCCCACGACGCTTGACGGTAGAAGTGGAAGATGATGATGACGACAAGGTTGCGTTTTGTCCCCGGATCTCTTCTTCCTCTATAGCGAAGTAATAATGAGAGAGATCAAAGTGAAGCCCGGAATACTAATCGGAGGTTATAATATAAACAAATTACGCTATGCAGGTGGCACAGTATTGGAGGTGGATAATGCGAAAGATCTACAACAAGTGTTGGACATTGCATTGATGTGTCCATGTGCTCTGTATGTCCTCCTGAGCATTATGGGTGCATCATTCACCTGAATTTGTTCAACCAAAATGTGCTCAGATAGCACGCCCTTAAATTCAGCATTGCTCTCAGCATTTTTGAAGAACTAAAGCAGTAATGCAGCACTCTTCTTGAGCCATCTTCCCTGAACAGCCTTCCATTGTTTAGCCTGTGCACATCGTTCAACACCACCACTGAATCGTCGAAGTGGCATGTACTCTTTCTGTGCAACTACATTCTTCAATACGCAGGTTGCTCATTTCAGGTGCATGCGCTTAGTGGCCTGGGCAGTTTCACGAGTATTTTTGAAGTGAACACGCAGGTAAGACACACATGCCTTTGCAGATTTTGTACGATTCTCGGACTCTTTGGCGTAGCGAGTCATCTTCAAATAAATCCAATAAAAATATTTAAATTCGATGATGAAAACCGCCCTACATTTCTTTCTGAAGCCAGGAATACTAATCAGAGGTTAAAAAATAAAACAATATACGCCTATGCAGGTGACACATTATTGGTTGCTGATAATGCTACATATATACAACAATTGTTGCATATTTTAGTAACAGATAGTGCAAACAAAGGACTCCTTGAATATCAAGAAAATATCAACAATGGCGATATCAAAGAAAAAGGTGATACCAAAATGTGAAATAGAAAAAGAAGGGAACATTCTTAACCAGGTGGATAGTTTTAAATACCTAGGGGCATTTATAACATCACATGGAAGATGCACAACAGAGATTAGGTGCAGAATAGAGTAAGCCAAGGTGGCATTGTGGAAAATGAAGAGTATCCTATGAAATAAGTCACTATCATTGAATGTAAGAAAGATAGTGCAAACATGCTATATAGAACCTGTATTGCTGCATGGCAGTGAATCTTGGAATGTAAATGAACAAATTAGGAAGAACTTGGAAGCAACAGAGATGTGGTTCCTAAGACGACTGTTACGAATTCATTGGACTGCCAAAGTAAGTAACAACGACTGTCTGAAAGAGGCTACTGAAACTAAAACATGATATACAACAATAAGAGAGAGACAGGCAGCTTTCTTTGGTCATGTGATGAGAAGAGAGGCATTGGAGAACTCATGACAACTGGACAGATCGAGGAGAGGAGAGGGAGAGATAGACCAAGAGAAATGATGCTGGATGACTGAGACGGTGACTTGGAGGAATATCATCAGCGAAGTTGATGATGAAAACCAAAGACCGAGATCTGTGGAAAGTCATGAACGCCTACGCCGGCATGGCACTTGATGATGATGGCGGTTTTTTTTTTTTTAAATAAAGGCTAGCTGTTCCCCGGAGGATAGAGCGACACTGAGAATCCCCTTGTTTATTGTGGGCTCTTAGTCCCACTATGAGCCTTTGTCCACAGTGGTCCACGAGGCGCACAGCTATTCTGAGGAGTCGTGAAGTTTGATGACCAGCACTTGATGGTGATTACTTTTTTTAAATAAAGGCTAGCTGTTCCCCCGGAGGATAGAGCGACACTGTGAATCCCCCTAATTATTGTTGGCCCTTAGTCCCACTATGAGCCTTTGTCCACAGTGGTCCACGAGGCGCACAGCTATTCTGAGGAGTCGTGAAGTTTGATGACCATCTCTGCCACCTGCCAGACCAAGTGCAGTACTTGGGGTGAGGGGATACTACACTTCGATCTTAGCCAAAAGGTCATTTTTTTTAGGGTGGGGGGGGGGGGGTATTATATAACGGCAACATTTGTTTACAACAATGTTTACTTTATTTATCATCAAATAATTCAGCGGTTTCCAGTCATATGTCGGTTACATTTACTTTAGCAGTTGTTACCTGGCAAATTAGTAATATAATCTTCTTAACTGACTCAAGCATTATACAATTGTTTTAAAACAAACATCTAAGAATCAATTCTTTGATGTTACATAAACAATATTGTTTGCTAAATTCAGGTGACTACAATAGAATTACGCATTGAACAGTGACGAAAAGCACATGACACAAGTACTATATTAGTAGTGTATAGGTACATTATCCAGCGCATTTGTGGATCTTATATAAATCAACCATTTATCGATCCTGATCCACAAAGGGCGATAACTCTTTTTCCCCCCCCAAAAAATGTAGGCGTGGTCTAGTGACTCATCATAGGTGGCGTGGTCTAGTGACTCATCATAGGTGGTCTGGTCTAGTGACTCATCAGAGGTGGCGTGCGTGGTCAAGTAATTATAGGTACGACATAAAAAAAACGACATAAAAAAATAAAAAATAAAGAAAAAAAAATCAAGTAAGGTACATAATAATGTTAATAAAATATATATATAGAAGAAAAAAAAAAAATAGTAAGTGACCGCTTATAGTTAAGGGGTGTGATGACGTGCTCAAGTGGTGGTCAAGTAAAGGTCAAGAGGTGGTCAAGTGGTGTTCATGTGGTGGAGTAACCACTTAAATTAAAAGGGGGGGTACGGGGTATTTATGTGGTGGTGGGTTTTAAAATGTCCGATGACGTGGTCAAGTGGTGGTCAGGGGGTGGTCAAGTGGTGGTCAAGTGGTCGAGTGACCACTTAAAATTTTCGGGGAAAAATAGGTGTAGTGATATGGTGATGATTAAAGGGTGGTAAATTAGTGGTCAAGCAGTGGTCAAGTGGTGGTCAAGTGAGGAAAATTTTAGTGGGAAAATAGTTAAAATGATATGGTGATGATTTAAAAGGGGGGTAAAATTTGTGGTCAAGCAGTGGTCAAGCAGTGGTCAAGTGGTCGAGTGACCACTTAAATTGTCGGGGAAAGTAGTTGTAAAGATTGGTGATGATTAAAGGGTGGTAAAAAGTGGTCAAGCAGTGGTCAAGTCGTGGTCAAGTGAGGAAAAATTTTAAATGGAAAGTAGTTGTAATGATATGGTGATGATTAAAAGGGGGGTAAATTAGTGGTCAAGAGGTGGTCAAGCGGTGGTCAAGGGGGGGTCAAATCGTCGACTGAACACTTAAATTGTCGGGGGAAAATACGTGTAGTGAAACGGTAATGGTAAAAAAAGTAATAAATGGTCAAATAGTGGTCAAGTAGTGGTCAAGGAGTGGTCAAGGGTGGTCAAGTGGTCAAGTTACCCCTTAAATTGATGGGGGAGTACGTGTAGTGACACGATGATGATCAAGATGTGGGCATGTAGTGGTCAAGTGGTGGTCAAGCGGTGGTCAAGTGAGGAAAATTTTTGTGGAAAGTAGTTGTAATGATATGGTGATGATTAAAAGGGGGGTCAAGTTGTTAGGTCTAGAGGTTGAGGTGTCTCAGTCATGAAGTATCAAACTGTCTGCTGTGGGAAGGATGGCGCTGATCATCCCGAGTAGGTTCTAATACGTTCATCGCATTGTCTACAATGGGCGTGGTTGTATAGTAATAATAGTAAAGTTGTTTCGTAGTAATATTAGTCATCATCATCAAGGGCCATGTTAGGTGATATTTGTAATGGTAGTAGTAGTAGTAGTAGTAAATAGTAGTAGTAGTAGTAGTAGTAGTAGTAGTAGTAGTAGTAGTAGTAGTAGTAGTAGTGGTAGTAGTAGTAGTAGTAGTAGTAGTAGTAGTAGTAGTAGTAGTAGTAGTATTGGTGGTGGTGGTGGGGGTAATAGTAGGAGTAGTAGAATAGCGAGGCTGCTTTTTTGTTTTTACTAAGTATTTGTATATCGTATGTAGTATAAAGCTAGTTTGTGTTGTATGCCATGTAAGGTGTTACTAAAATATCTGTATTTTATAGTTCTAAGAGGTGATGACGTCAAAAACCCACCACTCTATCATCTTATTGATAGTGTCTCCAGTGCCGCGAAAAAGGCTCATTGTGAGATATCGATCATTTCTCAAAACGACAGCATCCGGGGTGCATGCCCATTACGAGCAAACATCGATACGCCACTTAAAAGGCAACGACAAGGCAAAATGGCGTCGAATACACCGTAAAGTACACTACTTATAAGGTCATCGGTTGTCCGTTCCATCACGGTCGACAAATAGGCGCTCACTAACTTCACAATATGCTCACTCAAATAAACATATACGATGATAAGGCACCGACCCAAAGGTGAAAAAATATCAGCCAAAGAGAGGAATATCTCGGCCAGAATTATAAAAAATAGGAAAATTCTCAACCAAATGAGAAAAAGTTAGGCAAAATACAGAAATATCTAAACCAAACATATAAAAATAGGAAAATTGATAACCAAACGGGAAATATATTTACCCAACTAGGGAAATGTGTTACTAAAAGAGGAAAAATAATGACCAAGTAACGAAATACATCGCTCAAACTTATGAAAACTAGGAAACTTTGTTAGCCAAATGGAAGAAACCTTGGTCAAGTAGGAAAATCTGTTAGCCAAATGTAAAAAGAAATGTCGGCCAAATACAGAAATACCTCGTCCGCACGTATGCAAACTAGGAAAAGTTGTTAGCCAGATAGGAAAAATATTGCCCAAGTAAGAAAATTTGATAGCCAAATGTAAAAAAATATCCCCCAAAGAGAGGAATATCTCGGCCAGACTTATAAAAGTTGGAAATTTGTCAACCAAAGGGGTAAAGTTAGACCAAATACAGAAATATCTCAACAAAACATATAAAAAACAGGAAAATTGATAACTAAACGGGAAATATTTTAAACCCAAACTAGGGAAATGTGTTACTCAAAGAGGAAAAATAATGACCAAGTAACGAAATACATCGCTCAAACTTATGAAAACTAGGAAACTTTGTTAGCCAAAGGGAAGAAACCTTGTTCAAGTAGGAAATCTGTTACCCAAAAAGTGAAAAATGTCGGCCAAATACAGAAATACCTCCTCCGCACGTATGCAAACTAGGAAAAGTTTTTAGCCAGATGGGAAAAATATTGCCCAAGTAAGAAAATTTGATAGCCAAATGTGAAAAAATATCACCCAAAGAGAGAATATCTCATCCAAACTTATAAAAAGAAGGAAAATTCTCAACCAAATGAGAAAAAGTTAGACCAAATATAGTAACATCTCAACCAAACTTATGAAAACTGGGAAAACTTGTTAGCCAAAGGGAAGAAACCTTGTTCAAGTAGGAAAATCTGTTAGCCAAATGTGAAAAATGTCGGACAAATGCAGAAATACCTCCTCCGCACGTATGCAAACTAGGACAAGTTGTTAGCCAGATAGGAAAAGTATTGGCCAGTAAGAAAATTTGATAGCCAAATGTAAAAAAATATCAGCCAAAGAGAGAAATATCTCATCCACACTTATAAAAAGAAGGAAAATTCTCAACCAAATGAGAAAAAGTTAGACCAAATATAGTAACATCTCAACCAAACTTATGAAAACTAGGAAACTTTGTTAGCCAAAAGGAAGAAACCTTGTTCAAGTGGGAAAAATCTGTTAGCCAAATGTGAAAAATGTCGGACAAATGCAGAAATATTTCGGTCACATGTATGAAACTAGGACAAGTTGTTAGCCAGATAGGAAAAGTATTGGCCAAATAAAAAAATTTGATAGTCAAATGTGAAAAAATATCAGCCAAAGAGAGAAATATCTCATCCAAACTTATAAAAAGAAGGAAAATTCTCAACCAAATGAGAAAAAGTTAGACCAATATAGTAACATCTCAACCAAACTTATGAAAACTAAAAAACTTTGTTAGCCAAGAGAAAAAACAACCTTGGTCAAGTGGGAAAACTCTGTTACCCAAATGTGAAAAATGTCCACCAAGAAAAGAAATAACTTGGCCACACTTATAAAACTACGAACATTTGTTATCCAAATATGAAAAAAAGTGCCCAAGTAGGAAAATTTGAAACCCAAAATGTGAAAAATATCACCCAAAGAGATAAATATCTCGTCCAGACTTATAAAAATTTGGGAAAATTTGTAAACCCAAAAGGGGGGTAAAGTTAGACCAAATACAGAAACATCTTAACCACATTTAAAAAAAAGGGGAAAATGTCGACCAAATACAGAAATAACTAAACCCCAAATTTTAAATATGGCAACCAAACTTATAAACGTAGGAAAATGTTTAACCCAAAAAGGGGGAAAAATTTGGTAGACGTAACGAAATATCTCATCCAAACTTATAAAAAGTAGGGAAATATATCAACCAAACGCGAACAATGTCGGCCAAATACAAAAATTTCTCAACCAAACTCATGAAAAATAAGAACAACTTGTTACCCAAATAGAAAAAATATTGGTCAAGTAAAGAAATAGCGTGGTCAAACCTATAAAAACAAAACAAAAAATCCAAACAAAAAATATAAAGGATAACAATTGTGGCGCTGCCTCATTTGTTATAGTTTATATTTTTTGTTTATATGACGTCATGAATAATATTGCTTGTGGGAGCATATATTTTCATAATTCCCAGACTAAGGGGGGATAACTAATTCGATCTTTTCCTGGTTAAGCTGCCGCTACTTCTTCCAGAGGGGTTTAATAAGTCAAGTCTGCGGTAGCTTCCATTCAACGGAAGTTCATTTTCTCAACTTTAGCGCATGGGTAAGAATAGCTGTCCACAGGCAGTGTTAGTAATTGACCACTCAGGTTGAAATTCTACCCAATAGACTTCTGCCCTTTTACTAAACTAGGCCTTAGAAAAACATGAACTGTCGAAGACATGAACTTACATAACACAAATTTATGATGAGGGCGTGAACTTACACAAATCTTATGCTGAAGAAATGAATTTACAAAATATGAACTGCCAAAGACATGAACTTACCTACACACACAAATATTTTTTTTAAAATGATAATATGGGGGACACTTCTGTATGAGTTGCGGGATACATTTGTATTTTATGAGGGCTACTTATCTATGTGGTGAGGTGGCCGTGAAATCACAAGTGGACACCTTTGTGCGCTCAGTTGGGACAGTTTGTAAGAGTAAGTGGTAATTTGGGCGAGGCTGTCGACAAGTTGTAATAACAAGTGGAAATTTTGTGAGCCGATGTGGGTAAGTTGCTAGGGTGAGTCGGTAATATGAGAGAGTCGGTGGACACGTTTTTGGGGGAAAAAGGGACAGTTGATATGGTAAGTGTGTGCGTTGATAGGATAGGTCGACCGATTGTAATAGCAAGTGGACAAATTGTTTGAGCCAGGGAGCAAGTGTGCAAGAACAAGTGGCCGAGTTGTGTTAACAAATGTTGGTACGTTTTTATAGGTTTGACCACGCTATTTCTTTACTTGACCAATATTTTTTCTATTTGGGTAACAAGTTGTTCTTATTTTTCATGAGTTTGGTTGAGAAATTTCTGTATTTGGCCGACATTGTTCGCGTTTGGTTGATATATTTCCCTACTTTTTATAAGTTTGGATGAGATATTTCGTTACGTGTACCATATTTTCCCCTTTTGGTTAACACATTTTCCTACGTTTCATAAGTTTGGGTTTCCATATTTATAAATTTTGGGGTTTAGTTATTTCTGTATTTGGTCGACAATTTCCCCTCGTTTTTTTAAAAATGTGGTTAAGATGTTTCTGTATTTGGTCTAACTTTACCCCCTTTGGTTGACAATTTTCCAACTTTTTATAAGTCTGGACGAGATATTTATCTCTTTGGGTGATATTTTTCACATTTGGCTTTAAAAATTTTTCCTACTTGGGCACTATTTTTTCATATTTGGATAACAAATGTTCGTAGTTTTCATAAGTGGGGCCCAAAGTTATTTCTTTTCTTGGTGGACATTTTTTCACATTTGGGTAACAGAGTTTCCTACTTGACCAAGGTTTTTTCTCTTTGGCTAACAAAGTTTCTTAGTTTTCATAAGTTTGGTTGAGATGTTACTATATTTGGTCTAATTTTTTTCTCTTTTGGGTTGAGAATTTTCCTTCTTTTTATAAGTTTGGATGAGATATTTCTCTCTTTGGCTGATATTTTTTCACATTTGACTATCAAATTTTTTTATTTGGCCAATACTTTTCCTATCTGGCTAACAACTTGTCCTAGTTTTCATACATGTGACCGAAATATTTCTGCATTTGTCCGACATTTTTCACATTTGGCTAACAGATTTTCCTACTTGAACAAGGTTTCTTCCTTTTGGCTAACAAAGTTTCCTAGTTTTCATAAGTTTGGTTGAGATGTTACTATATTTGGTCTAACTTTTTCTCATTTGGTTGAGAATTTTCCTTTTTTTTATAAGTGTGGATGAGATATTTCTCTCTTTTGGCTGATATTTTTTCACATTTGGCTATAAAATTTTCTTACTTGGCCAATACTTTTCCTATCTGGCTAACAACTTGTCCTAGTTTGCATACGTGCGGAGGGGGTATTTCTGCATTTGTCCGACATTTTTCACATTTGGCTAACAGATTTTCCTACTTGAAAAAGGGGTTTTTTCCCCTTTGGCAAACAAAGTTTCCTAGTTTTCATAAGTTTGGTTGAGATGTTACTATATTTGGTCTAACTTTTTCTCATTTGGTTGAGAATTTTCCTTCTTTTTATAAGTGTGGATGAGATATTTCTCTCTTTGGCTGATATTTTTTCACTTTTGGGCTATCAAATTTTCTTACTTGGGCAATATTTTTCCTATCTGGCTAAAAACTTTTCCTAGTTTGCATACGTGCGGAGGAGGTATTTCTGTATTTGGCCGACATTTTTCACTTTTGGCTAACAGATTTTCCTACTTGAACAAGGTTTTTTTTCCCTTTGGCTAACAAATTTTCCTATTTTTTCATAATTTTGAGCGATGTATTTCGTTACTTGGTCATTATTTTTCCTCTTTGAGTAACACATTTCCCTAGTTGGTTAATATATTTCCCGTTTAGTTATAAATTTTTTCCTGTTTTTTATATGTTTTGTTGAGATATTTCTGTATTTGGTCTAACTTTACCCCCTTTGGTTGAAAATTTTTCCCAAACTTTTATAAGTCTGGCCGAGATATTCCCTCTCTTTGGGTGATATTTTTTCACATTTGGCTATCAAATTTTCTTACTTGGCAATATTTTTCCTATCTGGCTAAAAACTTTTCCTAGTTTGCATACGTGCGGACGAGGTATTTCTGTATTTGGCCGACATTTTCTTTTTACATTTGGCTAACAGATTTTCCTACTTGACCAAGGTTTCTTCCATTTGGCTAACAAAGTTTCCTAGTTTTCAAAAGTTTGAGCGATGTATTTCGTTACTTGGTCATTATTTTTCCTCTTTTAGTAACACATTTCCCTAGTTGGTCATATATTTCCCGTTTGGTTATCAATTTTCCTATTTTTTATATGTTTGGTTGAAAATTTTTTCTGCTTTTGGGCATAACTTTTTCTCATTTGGTTAAACTTTTCCTATTTTTTTATAATTCTGGCCGAGATATTTCTCTCTTTGGGTGATATTTTTTCACATTTGGCTATCAAATTTTCTTACTTGATTAATATTTTTCCCTATCTGGCTAACAACTTTTCCTAGTTTGCATACGTGCGGACGAGGTATTTCTGTTTTTGGGGGCCACTTTTTTCCCACATTTGACTAACATTTTTTTCCTACTTGAACAAGGTTTCTTCCACTTGGCTAACAAAGTTTCCTAGTTTTCATAAGTTTGAGCGATGTATTTCGTTACTTGGTCATTATTTTTTCCTCTTTTAGTAACACATTTCCCTAGTTGGTCAATATATTCCCGTTTGGTTATCAATTTTCCTATTTTTTATATGTTTGGTTTAGATATTTCTGTATTTTGCCTAACTTTTTCTCATTTGGTTGAGAATTTTCCTACTTTTTATAATTCTGGCCGAGATATTCCTCTCTTTGGCTGATATTTTTTCACCTTTGGGTCGGTGCCTTATCATCGTATATGTTTATTTGAGTGAGCATATTGTGAAGTTAGTGAGCGCCTATATTTGTCGACCGTGATGGAACGGACAAACCGATGACCTTATAAGTAGTGTACTTTACGGTGTATTCGACGCCATTTTGCCTTGTCGTTGCCTTTTAAGTGGCGTATCGATGTTTGCTCGTAATGGGCATGCACCCCGGATGCTGTCGTTTTGAGAAATGATCGATATCTCACAATGAGCCTTTTTCGCGGCACTGGAGACACTATCAATAAGATGATAGAGTGGTGGGTTATGACGTCATCACCTCTTAGAACTATAAAATACAGATATTTTAGTAACACCTTACATGGCATACAACACAAACTAGCTTTATACTACATACGATATACAAATACTTAGTGAAACAACAAGCAGCCTCGCTATTCTACTACTCCTACTATTACCACCACCACCACCACCAATACTACTACTACTACTACTACTACTACTACTACTACTACTACTACTAACTCTACTACTACTACTACTACTACTACTACTAAACTACTACTACTACTACTACTACTACTACTAACTACTACTACTACTACTACTACTACTACCACTACTACTACTACTACTACTACTCTAACTACTACTACTACTACTACTACTACTACTACTACTACTACTACTACTACTACTACTACTACTACTACTACTACTACTACTACTACTACTACTACTACTACTTACAAATATCACTAACATGGCCCTTGATGATGATGACTAATATTACTACGAAACAACTTTACTATTATTACTATACAACCACGCCCATTGTAGACAATGGCGATGAACGTATTAGAACCTACTCGGGATGATCAGCGCCATCCTTCCCACAGCAGACAGTTTGATACTTCATGACTGAGACACCTCAACCTCTAGACCTAACAACTTGACCACCTTTAATCATCACCATATCATTACAACTACTTTCCACTAAAATTTCCTCACTTGACCACCGCTTGACCACCACTTGACCACTACATGACCACATCTTGATCATCATCGTGTCACTACACGTACTCTCCCCATCAATTTAAGGGGTAACTTGACCACTTGACCACCCCTTGACCACTCCTTGACCACTACTTGACCACTATTTGACCATTTCATTACTTATTTTACCATTACCGTTTCACTACACGTACTTTCCCCGACAATTTAAGTGTTCAGTCGACGACTTGACCACCCCTTGACCACCGCTTGACCACCTCTTGACCACTAATTTACCACCCTTTAATCATCACCATATCATTACAACTACTTTCCACTAAAATTTTCCTCACTTGACCACGACTTGACCACTGCTTGACCACTAATTTACCACCCTTTAATCATCACCATATCATTACAACTACTTTCCCCGACAATTTAAGTGGTCACTCGACCACTTGACCACTGCTTGACCACTGCTTGACCACTAATTTACCACCCTTTAATCATCACCATATCATTTTAACTACTTTCCACTAAAATTTTCCTCACTTGACCACCACTTGACCACTGCTTGACCACTAATTTACCACCCTTTAATCATCACCATATCACTACACCTACTTTCCCCGACAATTTAAGTGGTCACTCGACCACTTGACCACATCTTGACCACCACTTGACCACACCCTGACCACCACTTGACCACGTCATCGGACACTTTAACCACCACCACATCACTACACGTACTTTCCCCTTTAATTTAAGTGGTTACTCCACCACATGAACACCACTTGACCACCTCTTGACCATTACTTGACCACCACTTGAGCACGTCATCACACACCCTTAACTATAAGCGGTCACTTACTATGTTTTTTTTTTCTTCTATATATATATTTTATTAACATTATTATGTACCTTACTTGATTCGTTTTTCTTTATTGATGTTTTATGTCGTATTTTTTTATGTCGTACCTATAATTACTTGACCACGCACGCCACCTCTGATGAGTCACTAGACCAGACCACCTATGATGAGTCACTAGACCACGCCACCTATGATGAGTCACTAGACCACGCCTACATTTTTGGGGGGAAAAAGAGTTATCGCCCTTTGTGGATCAGGATCGATAAATGGTTGATTTATATAAGATCCACAAATGCGCTGGATAATGTACCTATACACTACTTATATTCTTTCTCACTGAAGTCTGTAAAATAGTTCCATGAATGCAATGTCAAACCTGTCAGTTCTATCGGTCTACAGGTCCGACTATAGTTCTAAAGATGTTCAACGCTCACACTTCTCTTCTGTTCTATATTGTGAAAGTGCATCTCACTCATATTTTATCACTTATCGCTTGGTGGTTTGAAAGAAAGTTTGCGTGTCTTCAGAGTTGTCCACTTGTGACGCTTCATGTAGTATGACATACCTAAGAAGAATGTGATAATAAGCAAGGTCCTAGGTCCAAGCAGTTCCCTGGTATCATGCTCAGGATCTGCCGCCAATGCCAAGAAGATGGACACATCTTTGGCCAGCTGACTCTGTGTGGCTAGGGTTCCATCATCATACTCAATGATCTCATTATACAAGGCCTGGGCCATGCTGATAGTGTATCCTGGGAAATATGGGTTGAAGTACTGTCCATCCATCAGCTTCACACCAGCAGGGGCATCAGAGTAGCCAGTAAACAGTGAGAATATATAGTCCACCCCTCCATGCCTGGCAGTGTCGCTTTTTTTCCCCGGGAGAGAGGTGGAACAACAAGCACATCTTCAAACTTATTATCTGTTGGGATTATTGACTGACTTTTGTCTACCCCCCTCCCTTCTGTCTTCCCTTCCATATATCTCTTTTTTTCCCCTCTCTCTGTTATTCTCTCAACACATACTCCGACAACAGTTCCTTTCAACAATAAATAACATATTTATTAAGAAAAACTATGTCTGGTGTATGTATGGACTGTGTATATGTAGTTGGTATTGTCTGCTAGTGTGAATGCAAGATAGGACGGTTGATCTCGTATGTGCATTAGTTCTTCTCGTTTTTTCTGTCAGCCAAAAACACAGGACTGCACACACAGAAATGGAGTGATCTCACCATAAATGATCCCCCTGCTTGAGTCGGGAATTAATCCAATTCTTGAAGAAAAACTGTTCAATGTCTTATCACCAGAAAATAACCGATTTGGTAAGTCACTGAAGTTCATATATTTCCCGGTTTGGAGGGTATTATAATCCACCTCTGAATACACACCGCCACTATCCAACATTGTCTAGAGTTACTATACTGTTCTACACCATGTCTATGGTTAACAAAGTTTAATGTTTGGGCACAGTGCAATTGCATGCAGTTTTAAGTATCCTGCTTGCCACAGGTTAACGTCTTTTCCTTTTAAGGGTTTTAGTTGTATATTTGTTTGAGCATACAGTGTTCTGTTTTTGACTTTAAATTATCACTTCTTCATATTAAAACATGTCTATGTTCTTGTTTTTTTCTAAGTAGGTACTTTATTTGCTCAAGTGTAGAAACCTTCATCTCTTCTATGATTTCAATAGGAGATTTGAACCTGTGGAAAAATAGGTAATCTGGTGATATGCGTCTGCTTCATATAATTTTCTTATTTTATAGTCCTTTTCTAGCCATACTGAAAGCCTCCGAAAAACATACGGACATACGATTTCTGATGCACTAAATTTTACACGACTAGATAAACGAATGCAATTTCACACATTAAGAACAACACCTATATCCCTATGCTACTATTACTCTAATATTAGTGTTACCTTATATATGCCTCTATAGAATTAATGTAAGTCCCCGAATCGAAATTTATCCGCAGCCAAGCACTCTATCCCATTATAAGGGAGGATATTTCTATTCATTACAGGACACATAATCTATTTTTCCCCTCCAGTTTGGTATCACACAAAACAGAAACTCCATGTTCAGCTTTTTATATTGCGTGTCCCATCATCCGTTGATTGTTTGATCTACAATCAAATTTGCCGTACCCGAAACATCAAAGTTCAGTGAAATCACGAATACGTCCGGGCCCTCCGTTCTCCGCTGTTGCGTGGTCCTCTGTCCACCGCTCGTTTGCACTTCAAAGCATTCTCCGTTCATTTTCCCGTCGGCCGATCGTCCCGTTCTCCGTGTCCGTCAGATCGTAAAGCAATGAACTTTACGAACACCTGTATCCTATTTGCATATCTGTGTCGGTCAATGCTCTTTTATTCGTCCTCCTCTCAGAATGAAGTACACGATTTTTAAACCCTTCTCCTTCCTTGTATTTTAATATGTAAGTTATAAAGGAATCATTAAACTGCAGTTTTTTCTGTGACAGGCAGGCACAATGTAGCTGAGGTTCAGGGGGACATGGCTCCATTGTTGGCAGAGCGAGCATGCTCCTCATTTTTGTAGGGATTTAGGAAAGCGGTCCGACAGTTTCCAGGTCGCTGAAATATGTTTCCTTCTTCATCAGGACCATCTTCAATCTGTGCCTCTTCAGCTTCAGCTTTAGCCTCCTCCTCTGAAATGATAACATTGACTAAGTTTCTGTAGCACAAAAATTTCATACTGTGACAGGCAGCACACACCTGCTTGTACACCTGGCAACCTCTGCGTAAACTAGCATGATCAAAGGCCTGCAGAGGTCCGTTATGGCTCCATGGGTACTTAGGTGGATGAAGTACAAGGTCACTTGCAAATGTAGGCTGGGCTAATCCAGTAGCCACCACAGCTCCCCCTGTCAGCGATTAATCCAATAGCTATCACAGCTCCCCCTGTCAGCCATTAATCGAATAGCCACCACAGCTCCCCCTGTCAGCGCATTAATCCATAGCTACCCCAGTTCCCTGTCAGCGCATTAATCCATAGCCACCACAGCTCCCCCTGTCAGCGTATTAATCCAATAGCTATCACAGTTCCCCTGTCAGCGCATTAATCGAATAGCCACCACAGCTCCCCCTGTCAGCGCATTAATCCATAGCTACCACAGTTCCTTCTGTCAGCGATTAATCCAGTAGCCACCCCAGCTCCCCCTGTCAGCGTATTAATCCAATAGCCACCACAGCTCCCCCTGTCAGCGTATTAATCCAATAGCCATCACAGCTCCCCCCGTCAGCGCATTAATCGATAGCCACCACAGCCCCCCCTGTCAGCGCATTAATCCAGTAGCTACCACAGTTCCTCCCGTCAGCGCATTAATCCAGTAGCTACCACAGTTCCTCCTGTCAGCGCATTAATCCAGTAGTACCACAGTTCCTCCTGTCAGCGCATTAATCCAGTAGCTACACAGCTCCCCCTGTCAGCGATTAATCCAGTAGCTACCACAGCTCCTCCTGTCAGCGCATTAAACCAGTAGCTACCACAGTTCCCCCTGTCAGCGCATTAATCCAGTAGCTACCACAGTTCCTCCTGTCAGCGCATTAATCCAGTAGCTACCACAGTTCCTTCTGTCAGCGCATTAATCCCGTAGCCACCACAGCTCCCCCCGTCAGCGTATTAATCCAATAGCCACCACAGCTCCCCCTGTCAGCGCATTAATCCAGTAGCTCCACAGTTTCCCCTGTCAGCGCATTAATCCCTAGCTCCACAGTTCCCCTGTCAGCGCATTAATCCAGTAGCTACCACAGTTCCTCCTGTCAGCGCATTTAATCCAGTAGCTACCACAGCTCCCCCTGTCAGCGCATTAATCCAGTAGCTACCACAGTTCCTCCTGTCAGCGCATTAATCCAGTAGCTACCACAGTTCCTCATGTCAGCGCATTAATCCAGTAGCTACCACAGTTCCCTCCTTTCAGCGCATTAATCCAGTAGCTACCACAGTTCCTCCTGTCAGCGCATTAATCCAGTAGCTACCACAGTCTCCTGTCAGGCATTAATCCAGTAGCTACCACAGTTCCTCCTGTCAGCGCATTAATCCAGTAGCTACCACAGTTCCTCCTGTCAGCGCTTAATCCAGTAGCTACCACAGTTCCTCCTGTCAGCGCATTTAAACCAGTAGCTACCACAGTTCCTCCTGTCAGCGCATTAATCCAGTAGCTACCACAGTTCCTCCCGTCAGCGCATTAATCCAGTAGCTACCACAGTTCCTCCTGTCAGCGCATTAATCCAGTAGCTACCACAGTTCCTCCTGTCAGCGCATTAATCCAGTAGCTACCACAGTTCCTCCTGTCAGCGCATTAATCCAGTAGCTACCACAGTTCCTCCTGTCAGCGCATTAATCCAGTAGCTACCACAGTTCCTCCTGTCAGCGCATTAATCCAGTAGCTACCCCAGTTCCTCCCGTCAGCGCATTAATCCAGTAGCTACCACAGTTCCTCCTGTCAGCGCAAAAAATCCAGTAGCTACCACAGTTCCTTCTGTCAGCGCATTAATCCAGTAGCCACCACAGCTCCCCCCGTCAGCGTATTAATCCAAAAGCCACCACAGCTCCCCCTGTCAGCGCATTAATCCAGTAGCTACCACAGTTCCCCCTGTCAGCGCATTAATCCAGTAGCTACCACATTTCCTCCTGTCGCGCTTAATCCAGTAGCTACCACAGTTCCTCCTGTCAGCGCATTTAAACCAGTAGCTACCCCAGCTCCCCCTGTCAGCGCATTAATCCAGTAGCTACCCAGTTCCTCCTGTCGCGCATTAATCCAGTAGCTACCACAGTTCCTCATGTCAGCCATTAATCCAGTAGCTACCACAGTTCCTCCTTCAGCGCATTAATCCAGTAGTACCACAGTTCCCCCTGTCAGCGCATTAATCCAGTAGCACCACATGTCTCTGTCAGCGCATTAATCCAGTAGCTACCACAGTTCCTCCTTCAGCACATTAAACGAATAGCCCCACAGCTCCCCCCGTCAGCGCATTAATCCAGTAGCTACCACAGTTCCTTCTGTCAGCGCATTAATCCAGTAGCCACCACAGCTCCCCCTGTCAGCGTATTAATCCAATAGCATCACAGTTTCCCCCGTCAGCGCATTAATCGAATAGCCACCACAGCTCCCCCTGTCAGCGCATTTAAACCAGTAGCAACCCCAGTTCCTTCTGTCAGCGCATTAATCCAGTAGCCACCACAGCTCCCCCCGTCAGCGTATTAATCCAAAAGCCACCACAGCTCCCCTGTCAGCGTATTAATCCAATAGCCATCACAGCTCCCCTGTCAGCCATTAATCGAATAGCCCCCACAGCTCCCCCTGTCAGCGCATTATCCGTAGCTTTCCACAGTTCCTCCTGTCAGCGCATTATCCAGTCTACCACGTTCCTCCCTTTAGCGCATTAATCCAGTAGCTACCCCAGTTCCCCCTGTCAGCGCATTATCCAGTAGCTACCACAGCTCCCCCTGTCAGCGCCTTAATCCAGTAGCTACCACAGCTCCTTCTTCAGCGCATTTAAACCAGTAGCTACCACAGTTCCTCCTGTCAGCGCATTAATCCAGTAGCTACCACAGTTCCTCCTGTCAGCGCATTAATCCAGTAGCTACCACAGTTCCTTCTGTCAGCGCATTAATCCAGTAGCCACCACAGCTCCCCCTGTCAGCGTATTAATCCAATAGCCACCACAGCTCCCCCTGTCAGCGCATTAATCCAGTAGCTACCACAGTTCCTCCTGTCAGCGCATTAATCCAGTAGCTACCACAGTGCCTCCTGTCAGCGCATTAATCCAGTAGCTACCACAGTTCCTCCTGTCAGCGCATTAATCCAGTAGCTACCACAGCTCCCCTGTCAGCGCATTAATCCAGTATCTACCACAGTTCCTCCTGTCAGCGCATTAATCCAGTAGCTACCACAGTTCCTCATGTCAGCGCATTATCCAGTAGCTACCACAGTTCCCCTGTCAGCGCTTTAAATCCAGTACTACCACAGTTCCTCCTGTCAGCGCTTAAATCCAGTAGCTACCACATGTCATCCTGTCAGCGCATTAATCCAGTAGCTACCACAGTTCCTCCTGTCAGCGCATTAATCCAGTAGCTACCACAGTTCCTCCTGTCAGCGCATTAATCCAGTAGCTACCACAGTTCCTCCTGTCAGCGCATTAATCCAGTAGCTACCACAGTTCCTCCTGTCAGCGCATTAATCCAGTAGCTACCACAGTTCCTCCTGTCAGCGCATTAATCCATAGCTACCACAGTTTCCTCCTGTCAGCGCATTAATCCAGTACCCTACCACAGTTCCTCCTGTCACGCATTAATCCAGTAGCTACCACATTCCTCCTGTCAGCGCATTAATCCAGTAGCTACCACATTTTCCTCCTGTCAGCGCATTAATCCAGTAGCTACCACAGTTCCTCCTGTCAGCGCATTAACCAGTAGCTACCACAGTTCCTCCTGTCAGCGCATTAACCATAGCTCCCACATTTCCTCCTGTCACGCATTAACCAGTACTCCACATTCTTCTGTCACGATTAATCCAGTAGCCCCCACACCCCCCCTGTCAGTACAAGGATCCCAGCGCCCAGGCCACTCTTCTTAAAGTTTGTCATGTAAACTAACAAAAGATGCCTGTTGGCTTAAAAGAGGGGTTTCGTTCGTAAGAGTTTTTGCTTCGCTGCGTGAGCAACGATGGACCCCCTTTTTTTCTTTTTAAACATTTTTCTGATACAATACATACCATATACTTATGATAATGTGACTCTAGGCATAGGCATTACACACGCCCTTCTTCATATGCTTCCTTTCACCCCTACCCCTTTTTTCATGCGCCCCTAGTCATAACCAGCCCCAAAAATAAAAACCCTTTCCCGGGGTTTAATTCTATACGACACCCACCAAAACGTCCCATCCACTCAAGTATATTTGGTGGCGTTTGCAACTCGCGCCGACGACAGACAGACAGACAGACAGACAGACAGACAGAAGAACAGATTACACGAAAAAAAAACTTTATTTTTTAAAAGGGAACAATTGGCACGCTGGCCCGTCTTACATTCGGCCCCTTCCCTTCCCATCCCCTTTTTTTTCTCAAAAGTGCATAGGAAAAAAACATTGCACAATGAATTTTTGTAAAAATAAACAATGCATATTACTATGTTAGACATCCACCACCCAAACCACACATGACCCCTTACCCCCCAAATCCCCCCCCCAACCACACCATAACCCACACACACATACATTCCCCCACCATCCACCAATCCTACACCCACACATCTCCCCACCCACACACACCTTCACCCCCAACATCCCATCCACCCACAACCCAACACACAACATTTAAAAACCCACATCCCCCCCCCACACAATTTTCCCCACCCCTAATATTCCCTACCCGTCCCATTTCCCACCAACAATCACTCACCCAATATCCTCCTCCACCCACCACCCCCCCCCCCCACCCCCCCACCCAGCCCCCCCCCCAACCCCCACATCTCATCCAAACTTATAAAAAGTAGGGAAATATATCAACCAAACGCGAACAATGTCGGCCAAATACAGAAATTTCTCAACCAAACTCATGAAAAATAAGAACAACTTGTTACCCAAATAGAAAAAATATTGGTCAAGTAAAGAAATAGCATGGTCAAACCTATAAAAACGTACCAACATTTGTTAACACAACTCGGCCACTTGTTCTTGCACACTTGCTCCCTGGCTCAAACAATTTGTCCACTTGCTATTACAATCGGTCGACCTATCTTATCAACGCACACACTTACCATATCAACTGTCCCTTTTCCCCAACAACGTGTCCACCGACTCTCTCATATTACCGACTCACCCTAGCAACTTACCCACTTCGGCTCACAAAATTTCCACTTGTTATTACAACTTGTCGACAGCCTCGCCCAAATTACCACTTACTCTTACAAACTGTCCCAACTGAGCGCACAAAGGTGTCCACTTGTGATTTCACGGCCACCTCACCACATAAAATACAAATGTATCCCGCAACTCATACAGAAGTGTCCCCCATATTATCATTTAAAAAAAAATATTGGTGTGTGTAGGTAAGTTCATGTCTTGGCAGTTCATATTTTGTAAATTCATTTCTTCAGCATAAGATTTGTGTAAGTTCACGCCCTCATCATAAATTTTTGTTGTGTAAGTTCATGTCTTCGACAGTTCATGTTTTTCTAAGGCCTAGTTTAGTAAAAGGGCAGAAGTCTATTGGGTAGAATTTCAACCTGAGTGGTCAATTACTAACACTGCCTGTGGACAGCTATTCTTACCCATGCGCTAAAGTTGAGAAAATGAACTTCCGTTGAATGGAAGCTACCGCAGACTTGACTTATTAAACCCCTCTGGAAGAAGTAGCGGCAGCTTAGCCAGGAAAAGATCGAATTAGTTATCCCCCCTTAGTCTGGGAATTATGAAAATATATGCTCCCACAAGCAATATTATTCATGACGTCATATAAACAAAAAATATAAAGGATAACAATTGTGGCGCTGCCATCATTGTTATACTTTATATTTTTTGTTTATATGACGTCATGAATAATATTGCTTGTGGGAGCATATATTTTCATAATTCCCAGACTAAGGGGGGATAACTAATTCGATCTTTTCCTGGTTAAGCTGCCGCTACTTCTTCCAGAGGGGTTTAATAAGTCAAGTCTGCGGTAGCTTCCATTCAACGGAAGTTCATTTTCTCAACTTTAGCGCATGGGTAAGAATAGCTGTCCACAGGCAGTGTTAGTAATTGACCACTCAGGTTGAAATTCTACCCAATAGACTTCTGCCCTTTTACTAAACTAGGCCTTAGAAAAACATGAACTGTCGAAGACATGAACTTACACAACAAAAATTTATGATGAGGGCGTGAACTTACACAAATCTTATGCTGAAGAAATGAATTTACAAAATATGAACTGCCAAAGACATGAACTTACCTACACACACCAATATTTTTTTTTTAAATGATAATATGGGGGACACTTCTGTATGAGTTGCGGGATACATTTGTATTTTATGTGGTGAGGTGGCCGTGAAATCACAAGTGGACACCTTTGTGCGCTCAGTTGGGACAGTTTGTAAGAGTAAGTGGTAATTTGGGCGAGGCTGTCGACAAGTTGTAATAACAAGTGGAAATTTTGTGAGCCGATGTGGGTAAGTTGCTAGGGTGAGTCGGTAATATGAGAGAGTCGGTGGACACGTTGTTGGGGAAAAGGACAGTTGATATGGTAAGTGTGTGCGTTGATAGGATAGGTCGACCGATTGTAATAGCAAGTGGACAAATTGTTTGAGCCAGGGAGCAAGTGTGCAAGAACAAGTGGGCCGAGTTGTGTTAACAAATGTTGGTACGTTTTTATAGGTTTGACCACGCTATTTCTTTACTTGACCAATATTTTTTCTATTTGGGTAACAAGTTGTTCTTATTTTTCATGAGTTTTGGTTGAGAAATTTCTGTATTTGGCCGACATTGTTCGCGTTTGGTTGATATATTTCCCTACTTTTTATAAGTTTGGATGAGATATTTCGTTACGTGTACCATATTTTCCCCTTTTGGTTAACACATTTTCCTACGTTTCATAAGTTTGGTTGCCATATTTATAAATTGGGTTGAGTTATTTCTGTATTTGGTCGACATTTTCCCCTCGTTTTTTTTTTTAAAAATGTGGTTAAGATGTTTCTGTATTTGGTCTAACTTTACCCCCTTTGGTTGACAAATTTTCCAACTTTTTATAAGTCTGGACGAGATATTTATCTCTTTGGGTGATATTTTTCACATTTGGCTTTCAAATTTTCCTACTTGGGCACTATTTTTCATATTTGGATAACAAATGTTCGTAGTTTTCATAAGTGTGGCCAAGTTATTTCTTTTCTTGGTGGACATTTTTCACATTTGGGTAACAGAGTTTCCTACTTGACCAAGGTTTTTTCTCTTTGGCTAACAAAGTTTCTTAGTTTTCATAAGTTTGGTTGAGATGTTACTATATTTGGTCTAACTTTTTCTCATTTGGTTGAGAATTTTCCTTCTTTTTATAAGTTTGGATGAGATATTTCTCTCTTTGGCTGATATTTTTTCACATTTGACTATCAAATTTTCTTATTTGGCCAATACTTTTCCTATCTGGCTAACAACTTGTCCTAGTTTTCATACATGTGACCGAAATATTTCTGCATTTGTCCGACATTTTTCACATTTGGCTAACAGATTTTCCTACTTGAACAAGGTTTCTTCCTTTTGGCTAACAAAGTTTCCTAGTTTTCATAAGTTTGGTTGAGATGTTACTATATTTGGTCTAACTTTTTCTCATTTGGTTGAGAATTTTCCTTCTTTTTATAAGTGTGGATGAGATATTTCTCTCTTTGGCTGATATTTTTTCACATTTGGCTATCAAATTTTCTTACTTGGCCAATACTTTTCCTATCTGGCTAACAACTTGTCCTAGTTTGCATACGTGCGGAGGAGGTATTTCTGCATTTGTCCGACATTTTTCACATTTGGCTAACAGATTTTCCTACTTGAACAAGGTTTCTTCACTTTGGCTAACAAAGTTTCCTAGTTTTCATAAGTTTGGTTGAGATGTTACTATATTTGGTCTAACTTTTTCTCATTTGGTTGAGAATTTTCCTTCTTTTTATAAGTTTGGATGAGATATTTCTCTCTTTGGCTGATATTTTTTCACATTTGGCTATCAAATTTTCTTACTTGGGCAATATTTTTCCTATCTGGCTAACAACTTTTCCTAGTTTGCATACGTGCGGAGGAGGTATTTCTGTATTTGGCCGACATTTTTCACTTTTGGCTAACAGATTTTCCTACTTGAACAAGGTTTCTTCCCTTTGGCTAACAAAGTTTCCTAGTTTTCATAAGTTTGAGCGATGTATTTCGTTACTTGGTCATTATTTTTCCTCTTTGAGTAACACATTTCCCTAGTTGGTTAATATATTTCCCGTTTAGTTATCAATTTTCCTGTTTTTTTATATGTTTTGTTGAGATATTTCTGTATTTGGTCTAACTTTACCCCCTTTGGTTGACAAATTTTCCAACTTTTTATAAGTCTGGCCGAGATATTCCTCTCTTTGGGTGATATTTTTTCACATTTGGCTATCAAATTTTCTTACTTGGGCAATATTTTTCCTATCTGGCTAACAACTTTTCCTAGTTTGCATACGTGCGGACGAGGTATTTCTGTATTTGGCCGACATTTTTCACTTTGGGCTAACAGATTTTCCTACTTGAACAAGGTTTCTTCCCTTTGGCTAACAAAGTTTCCTAGTTTTCATAAGTTTTGAGCGATGTATTTCGTTACTTGGTCATTATTTTTCCTCTTTGAGTAACACATTTCCCTAGTTGGTTAATATATTTCCCGTTTAGTTATCAATTTTCCTGTTTTTTATATGTTTTGTTGAGATATTTCTGTATTTGGTCTAACTTTACCCCCTTTGGTTGACAAATTTTCCAACTTTTTATAAGTCTGGCCGAGATATTCCTCTCTTTGGGTGATATTTTTTCACATTTGGCTATCAAATTTTCTTACTTGGGCAATATTTTTCCTATCTGGCTAACAACTTTTCCTAGTTTGCATACGTGCGGACGAGGTATTTCTGTATTTGGCCGACATTTTCTTTTTACATTTGGCTAACAGATTTTCCTACTTGACCAAGGTTTCTTCCATTTGGCTAACAAAGTTTCCTAGTTTTCATAAGTTTGAGCGATGTATTTCGTTACTTGGTCATTATTTTTCCTCTTTTAGTAACACATTTCCCTAGTTGGTCAATATATTTCCCGTTTGGTTATCAATTTTCCTATTTTTTATATGTTTGGTTGAGATATTTCTGCATTTGGCATAACTTTTTCTCATTTGGTTGAGACTTTTCCTACTTTTTATAATTCTGGCCGAGATATTTCTCTCTTTGGGTGATATTTTTTCACATTTGGCTATCAAATTTTCTTACTTGATTAATACTTTTCCTATCTGGCTAACAACTTTTCCTAGTTTGCATACGTGCGGACGAGGTATTTCTGTATTTGGCCGACATTTTTCACATTTGACTAACATATTTTCCTACTTGAACAAGGTTTCTTCCACTTGGCTAACAAAGTTTCCTAGTTTTCATAAGTTTGAGCGATGTATTTCGTTACTTGGTCATTATTTTTTCCTCTTTTAGTAACACATTTCCCTAGTTGGTCAATATATTTCCCGTTTGGTTATCAATTTTCCTATTTTTTTTATATGTTTGGTTTAGATATTTCTGTATTTTGCCTAACTTTTTCTCATTTGGTTGAGAATTTTCCTACTTTTTATAATTCTGGCCGAGATATTCCTCTCTTTGGCTGATATTTTTTCACCTTTGGGTCGGTGCCTTATCATCGTATATGTTTATTTGAGTGAGCATATTGTGAAGTTAGTGAGCGCCTATTTGTCGACCGTGATGGAACGGACAACCGATGACCTTATAAGTAGTGTACTTTACGGTGTATTCGACGAAATTTTGCCTTGTCGTTGCCTTTTAAGTGGCGTATCGATGTTTGCTCGTAATGGGCATGCACCCCGGATGCTGTCGTTTTGAGAAATGATCGATATCTCACAATGAGCCTTTTTCGCGGCACTGGAGACACTATCAATAAGATGATAGAGTGGTGGGTTATGACGTCATCACCTCTTAGAACTATAAAATACAGATATTTTAGTAACACCTTACATGGCATACAACACAAACTAGCTTTATACTACATACGATATACAAATACTTAGTGAAACAACAAGCAGCCTCGCTATTCTACTACTCCTACTATTACCACCACCACCACCACCAATACTACTACTACTACTACTACTACTACTACTACTACTACTACTACTACTACTACTACTACTACTACTACTACTACTACTACTACTACTACTACTACTACTACTACTACTACTACTACCATTACAAATATCACCTAACATGGCCCTTGATGATGATGACTAATATTACTACGAAACAACTTTACTATTATTACTATACAACCACGCCCATTGTAGACAATGGCGATGAACGTATTAGAACCTACTCGGGATGATCAGCGCCATCCTTCCCACAGCAGACAGTTTGATACTTCATGACTGAGACACCCCAACCTCTAGACCTAACAACTTGACCACCTCTTGATCATCACCATGTCACCACACCTACTCTCCTCTACAATTTATGTGGTCACTCGACCACTTGACCACCGCTTGACCACCACTTGACGAGTACTTGAATACATTTTGATCATCTTCGTGTCACTACACGTACTCTTCCCATCAATTTAAGGGGTAACTTGACCTCTTGACCACCCCTTGACCACTCCTTGACCACTACTTGACCACCTCTTGATCATCATCACATCACTAACTGTACCCTCCCATACAATTTAGGGGGGTCATTTAACCACTTGACCACCTCTTGACCACTACTTGACCACCTCACGATCATCACCAACTTACTACACTCACTTTCCCTGACAATTTAAGGGGTCACTCGACCACTTGACCACATCTTGACCACCACTTGACCACACCCTGACCACCACTTGACCACCTCTTGATCATCAACACGTCACTACACGTACTCTCCCCAACAATTTAAGGGGTCATTTAACCACTTGACCACCCCTTGACCACCGCTTGACCACCTCTTGACCACTAATTTACCACCCTTTAATCATCACCATATCATTACAACTACTTTCCCCGACAATTTAAGTGGTCACTCGACCACTTGACCACTACTTGACCACTGCTTGACCACTAATTTACCACCCTTTAATCATCACCATATCATTACAACTACTTTCCACTAATATTTTCCTCACTTGACCACCACTTGACCACTGCTTGACCACTGCTTGACCACTAATTTACCACCCTTTAATCATCACCATATCATTACAACTACTTTCCACTAAAATTTTCCTCGCTTGACCACTGCTTGACCACTGCTTGACCACTAATTTACCACCTCACGATCATCACCATGTCATTACAACTACTTTCCACTAAAATTTTCCTCACTTGACCACCACTTGACCACTGCTTGACCACTGCTTGACCACTAATTTACCACCTCACGATCATCACCATATCATTACAACTACTTTCCACTAAAATTTTCCTCACTTGACCACCACTTGACCACTGCTTGACCACTGCTTGACCACTAATTTACCACCTCACGATCATCACCATATCATTACAACTACTTTCCACTAAAATTTTCCTCACTTGACCACCACTTGACCACTGCTTGACCACTGCTTGACCACTAATTTACCACCTCACGATCATCACCATATCATTACAACTACTTTCCACTAAAATTTCGTCACTTGACCACCACTTGACCACTACTTGACCACTGCTTGACCACTAATTTACCACCTCACGATCATCACCATATCATTACAATTACTTTCCACTAAAATTTCGTCACTTGACCACCACTTGACCACGCACGCCACCTCTGATGAGTCACTAGACCAGACCACCTCTGATGAGTCACTAGACCACGCCACCTATGATGAGTCACTAGACCACGCCACCTCTGACCACCTACTAAAAAAAAAAAAAACCTGAAGAGTTATCGCCCTTTGTGGATCAGGATCGATAAGAGCTAAAAATAGATTGCAGATTGCGCCACAAAATCGATAAATGGTTGATTTATATAAGGAATGTGCGCCACCTCCACCTCCACAAATGCGCTGGATAACCACATTACTACACTACTAAGGAAGGCGTGATGTTAGGAAGAGGAGGCAGTGGTCGACCGGGACGAATATGGAAACAAGATTTTGCAGACATTTTGGGCATGAGGCAGGCGAAATAGCAAGAGATATAGACACTTTTTCTGCGGGACGTCATGGAAGCACGGTCTGCAAACGACTTTCAACTTGAAGGGGATTATGTGTAATGGTTAGTCTGAAGAGAAGGGGAGCAAACCTCTCGAAGTGTTGCTACAGTTATTTGTGTTCTTTGTGAGCCATAGGCCATCATCGCCCTTTGTAAAAGTGTCCTTTAAGGAATAAAGAGAGTTCTAGAATACTAGGACTCAGACATACCCCCACGTTACGACGTAGGAAGTGTTTGAATTGTATTTACTAAATACTATTTAGTCTCAAGAAAACTCACTCAGCTTCACACTTTGTATTCAACAGGCACAATAGCTGACCTAACCGCTAGTCTAAAGGCACTGGCATGTTGCAACGAATTAAGCGGCACTATCCTGACAGTGTCCACCGATTTCAGGCTGGCCAAATGGAACCTCCAGAACGGCAACCTTGTGTGGAGTAAGAAGCTACACTGCTCTAGAAGACCAGTCCATAAGATCACTTCTGTCTACTACGATCAGGCCATCTTACTGGCGCAGACGTCTGAGGTCGCTGATGGCTTTGATATCTCGGTACGTACTGTACGATTTTATCGTCAAGAATGATGCACGGTATAGACAGACATATTGTGTCATGACGTGAAAATTTTGTTGTTTGCGCTCGCTATTTTGTGGTGATAACGTATGATTTACACATTGCCACCATAAGATTATACAGTTTTAACACATGTATGATTTACTCATTGCCAAGATAAAATTATACAGTTTTAACACTTGAATGATTTACTCATTGCCGCATGGTATGTCAGGTCTTAGTCAGATATGACTGAGCTACCGCATGACAGTAGACGGTACTACCTGCTTTCTGTTAGCGCCGAATGTTGGGCGGCGCTTACCAAACCCAACACCCCACATTGTGCCAACGGCTTTGGGCGGAAGACCGCAACTGGGAGGGTATTCTGGTGCGAGAAAATGCAACCTAAAGACAAAATATCATGGCACGGCAGACCAGGCCCTAAGCCTTGGTTGGCAGCTGGTCTAGGATCGAAGCTCCGACAGGCGGACAGTTAGAGCATTGCTTTGCTGATCCGGCAGCTTCTGCAGCTTGTCTTGTTCCAGATGTAAAGGTGTTACCTTTCCTCTGGAGTGAACTAGGCAGGCCGAGAGATAGGCCATGCTGCATGGGCAATACATGGTCTCTATATTTTAGCCCAGGCTTTGTGATATGGAGAGGTATAACTCCATCCCTGGTCTTAACCGGTCTCGGAATCAAAGCGAGAGGTAACAGTTACGGGTTATAAGGCCTTGTCAATTGGCGTATACAAGGGGCGCCACGGGTTACCTCTGACGGTGGGAGACACCAACAGGTGTCACTGATCAGCTACCATCCGCCTTAAGCTAGGCATTCCCCAGCCAACTGGGTGCTGATCCGCCACAGCCTGCCTGCTTCATTGGGTGCTTGGGGGGCGGAGGGCTAGTAATCTTAATCACAGGCTGTAAAACCAATGCACCAGGTACTACTAAAAAAAAAATAATAGAAACCTCAAGCTACGGTTTGCAACATGGAACGTAAAAAACATGTGTCCAGGATTTTCCACTGACCTGACGAATATTTACGATGTGAGAAAAACGACTGTGATTGATGCCGAACTCAATCGTCTTAACATTGATATTGCTGGCCTGCAGGAGACTCGTTTCGCTGAGGAAGGGTCACTCAGGGAAAACAATTACACCTTTTCTTGGAAGGGTAGAGGGCAGGCAGAAAAAAAAAAAGCAACATGATATGGGCTTTGCAGTGAAGAAATCGCTACTTGAAATGATTGAAATTCTAGCTGGAGGTAATGAAAGACAATTATCCCTGCGCATGGCAACTTCCTGTGGTTTTGCCACCATTGTCACTGCATATGCACCGACACTCACTTCCTCTGATGATTAGAAGGATTTTTTCTATGAGGAGTTAGACTCTGTGATCAAAGCAGTTCCAAAATCTGACTACATTTGTATGCTCGGTGATTTCAATGCTCTTGTGGGCAAGGACTCGAGTTCATAGCCGGTGTGCCTTTGAAAATACAACATCGGTCGCATGAATGATAATGGGCAGAGGCTGCTAGGGCATTGCACCAGAAATGACCTATGTATTACAAACTCCTTTTTTAAACAAAAGAGCTGCATACGGTCACATGGAAACATCCAAGATCCGGCGACTGGCATCAGCTGGACTTCATCATCACACGGAGACAACATCTGAACCAGACATAATTAACTCGAAGTTACCACAGTGCTGACTGTGATACGGTTCATTCTGTGTTGCAAGGGTTAGACTGAGACCAAAGAGAATATACACGACTAAACACAAATCTAGCCCCAGGATTAATATTATTAACACGCACGATCCTGATAAGTGCTTTCAGTTCCAACGACAGCTTGAAGACGCGTTCACTGATACATCAGAAAATTGTACAGCTAGTGAAAAGTGGGGCAAACTTAAGGAAACTCTTTATAAAACAGCGGTAGAGGTTTACGGCACTGTGGATCATAAGAGGCAGGACTGGTTTGCGGCAAACACCCAGACACTGCAGCCCTTGGTTGATAAAAAGAAGATAACTCTCTTAAGAAACAAGGAAAGAACAATGCGTAACACTCTCAGCAAGCTAGGAAGGGTGTGCAAAAGGTGAAATGACTATTGGATCAAGTTATGTGAGTCAATTCAAAGTGCAAGTGATAAGGGAAACATCAGAAGCATGTACGGAGGGATAAAGAAAGCCTTGGTCCAATGATCAAAAGAAGTGCACAACTGAAAACCTTGACTGGAGAAATCATAACTGATAAGAAACAGCAGATGGACAGATCGGTAGAGCACTATTTAGAGCTTTACTCAAGTGAGACCAAACTAGCAGATGATGCCCTCAAAGCCATAGAGGCCCTGCCAACTCTTGACCACCTTCTTGACCACCTGGATACACTTCCCACCATAACAGAAGTTAAGTGTGCTACAAATGAGCTTGCATCTGGCAAGGCTCCAGGTAAGGATGGGATTTCAATAGAGGTTATCAAGACTGGGCAAGACACACTCACTCTACAAATCCATCAGCTAACAAAGCTATGCTGGCGAGAAGACAAGTCCCACAGGATTTCAAAGATTCAAGCATCATAACACTGTACAAGAACAAGGGCGATCGGAGCGACTGTAACTATAGGCGTACCTCACTTCTGTGTATTATTGGGAAAGTATTTTCCAGAATTGTTCTGCGCAGACTTAAAGTCCTGGGAGATCAAGTCTACCCCGAATCACAGTGTGGCTTTCCGACAGAACCGATCTACCATTGATATGATATTCTCATTGCGACACATGCAAGAAAATGCCGTGATCAGAATCAACCACGGTTTATTGCCTTCATCGACCTCACAAAGGCATTTTATTTGTGTGAGGGTTTGTTCCATGCTCAGTCTTCGTAGACTTAGATGGACAGGACACGTTAGGACGATAGATGATGGCAGAATACCAAAGGACATCTTATTGGTGAATTACAGATGGGTAAGAGATCTCAGGGTTGGCCTCTACTACTATACAAAGATGTGTGTAAGCGGGACATGATGTATACAGGCATTGATAATGCACATTGGGAGCAAGTCGCCGCTGAACGTGTTGCATGGAGGGCAAATATCAGAAATGGAATAAAGACAAAGGAGAAAATTATTGCAGATAAGTCATACACCGAGCGTGTGAGACGTAAGATGGTGCATGATGGGGGAAATGACCATGTGTTCACATGCATCCACTGTGGACGAACATTTACAGCGCGAGTTGGCCTTATCAGTCACACTCGCTACCGCCATGAGTTGTAGTTATTGTGCCGTTTTGAAGCACAATGTAACAAACTATCGTCTGTCAAGACGGCAAGGTGCCAATATATGATTTACTCATGGCCACCACAAGATTATACAGTTTTAACACTTGTATGATTTACTCACTGCCACCATAAGATTATACAGTTTTAACACTTGTGTGATTTACTCACTGCCACCATAAGATTATACAGTTTTAACACTTGTGTGATTTACTCACTGCACCATAAGATTATACAGTTTTAACACTTGTGTGATTTACTCACTGCCACCATAAGATTATGCAGTTTTAACACTTGTGTGATTTACTCACTGCACCATAAGATTATACAGTTTTAACACTTGTGTGATTTACTCACTGCCACCATAAGATTATGCAGTTTTAACACTTGTGTGATTTACTCACTGTCCACCATAAGATTATGCAGTTTTAACAATTGTATGAAGGGAGCCGTGGTAACGGCAGCAGGCTAGACGCTCGCCTGCGGGCCCGGTGGTCATGGGTGACATTGGTCTTAGCTCCTAGGCCGACTCAGTAGTAAATGAGTGTCAGGAAATATCGTGGGAAGTAAAGTCGGCTGTTGTGATACTCACTACACCACCCACCGAGTGCCGACTGGCCAATTAAAGTATGAGTTCAGCACCTAATGTACTCTAGGGCGTGTACAGGTCTCCTTTGCTTGTTTACTTGTATGAAGTTTATTTCTCAGTTCCCATTTGATTCTACCTCTAGACCATTTAGTTCCCATATTTGCATGTAGATTTTGTGAAGGGGTACATCTATATCCTCAGTTTCCACCTTGACACTATCTCTAAACCATTCAATTTCCTTATGCAAGGACCTCTAAACGACTCGGTTCACATACGTAAGTACTTCTAAACCATTTGGTTCCATAAGATAGTGCCTCTAAAGCACTCAGAGGAGCACCAGCTAATGCTTATTATTTCTGGGAATTTTCTCAAAAGAAAACCATATGTGGAAAAGTGTTGAAAGGGGCGGGGTGCTACTCAAAAACATTCACTATTAGAAATGACGACAAAGTTTTGATGCTTCACTAAAGTAATACAATCTGTCAGTGGTAGCTAGTAAGGAGACTTATGTCTTTCCGGTTCAAAACTATCAGTCGGGGTTTGGCTCTGCTGTATGAGCATATTCTCACACGTGAAGTGCTTGAGTCTACTTACACCTTGCTCTCGAATGCTTAGATTCACTGTCTACTGGTCTGTGCGTTAGTTTATACTCTTCGGAATACTTTGCTTATGGTTAACATTTTTCCAAATCTAGTTCGGGACAGTTGTTAGCCTAAAGCAACTAATAGATTAGTCTTTATTCTTGAAATTTGGTCTTGATTTGCCCTCAATTACCATTTTCTAATTGCTTTTGAGTCGTGGTAGGACGTGACTAGCTAGTTTGCACACTGCCGGCTTGGCGTTTGTTTGATAATGAAAACCGAAAGTTACATTCAAAATACTGAAATACCTCCTGATAGTGGGCGGTGTCTCTAACGCCGGCGGCTAGACTAGTGAATGAAGGCACAAATTGCTCAGAAACCAGAGTCCTCGTGGGTCCCAGCTAGACCTGATCACTTCCCGATTTTACTGAGTTTGTTGTGACATTAAGCAACCGAACTTTCCTTTGCTATCGTAAAATTGCATTTTTTTTGGGGGGGGGGCGGGGGGGGGGGGGAGAGATATTTCCTTCACATGAGATACCATAATGATGACGGCGATGTGTGTAGTACGTTTTGTTTTTAAAGAGGTAATCCTCATAAACAGTCATGGTCGTAGGTGTATGACGTATTAGACCTTCACATAAACTAGATCGCCGTATTTTACAATGAAGGAACCAGCTCCCTTCCTCCCCAAACACCCATTTTACGAAGCTGAGTCGACTTTAAAGCTTTAGCTGGGGATTCAACCCCAGATCATTGGTTTGATAATCCGATGCACTGTTCATAACACCCCCAGAATAGATAATAATAATAATAATAATAATAATAATAATAATAATAATAATAATAATAATAATAATAATAATGGTAATCACAATGGTAATAATGATGATAATAATAATGATAAACAGGATGAGCCCGCCTGTGTGGTGAAGGAGTGGCGAACGCGATTCGTAATTCCGCATACGGTGTTCGAAATCAGCCGCAGGCGACTTAGAAGCAGATCACCTTGCGTTGATTTTAACAACGAATGAGAGTCGATCGTTCAGAAATCAGTGGTAAACTACTGAACATATAATTGCCTAGAAAAATGATAAACAGTAAAAAAATGCTGGGATTGATTTCGACGTCCTGTAAAGGGCGTGCACCTAACTTTTTGTTTTTAAAAATCATGATGCTAATTTTACAGGTCATTTACACAAGAGAAGGAGGTCAAAGTAAAGCGATGACACGTGACAATGTATCCAATCATTGGGTGTCCTTGGACAGAGGTCATGTTATGCTGATGTGCCAGGATTCTCAGCAGTCACAAGGTACAAGCGACATTATAGATCTTCTTGTCAAATCAACTGTCCATTCTTTGTGTATGCATAAATTGTTTCTTTATGACATTTTAAGTTAGACCAAACAAGGTTTTATAATAAAGATCACACATCACTGTAAATTTAGCAGGATAGTTGTCAAGCCATAAATATCAACAAGGGCTAATGACACTACTTTGTTTGGTTGGTTACATAGGTAGGTTGTTTAGTTGGTTACTTTGTTAATTTGTTGGTAGGTAGGTTTGTTTGTAAAATGGTTGGTTGATTGGTAGTTTGGTTGGTAAGTTGGTTTGTTGGTTCGTTTGTAAGTTGATTAATTGGAAAGTTGTTTTATTGACTGGCCAATCGGTGTTTGATTGGTTAGATTAGTTACTTGGTTGGTGTTGATTGGTTAGATTAGTTACTTGGTTGATGCCGGGTTAGTTAGACCAATTGACCAACTGAATGAACGGAGAAAGATATGTTCAGTCTTCCCCTCACTTAGCTAACGCTAAGTGCAGGCATTGAAACCTCGTTCGACCGCAGTCAAGCCATTGCCAGCTAACATCCTAGCTATTACACAATCATCATCATGTGCCATGTCGATAAGCGTTGGCGGTCATGTTTCACCATCTCACGCGATCACTAGGGTCGTGGATCTGCTGTATGCTCTTGTTTCGACCATGCCACGTGGCCATGCCATCCAGATATTTACTTCTCTGCCTTCCCCTTGTTCTTTTCCATTCAATCTTGCCAGTTGACACAAAGTTCTCTAGTTCTTAAGTTTTAGTCTTTTCATGTCTTGCTTGATATTCAGTTTGCCATCCCAAATTATAGTTCGAACGTTCCACGTTCCCATTTTAAATGTTGTTAATCGTTTGCACTCAGTCGCTTGCTGACTGTCTAGGGCACCTGATGCACACGGCTATCCCTACCTGACGAGGCTGCTTCAACGGAGCACCCATTTACGTCGTTTCTCGAATTCTCTATGAAATAAAGAAACATCGAGGTGAAGTATAAACAGCGGGACGGTGCCCGCTTATGGGCTTCATGTATCGATATTCCCATGGACTCGGTTATTTCTTGCGTCCATCGTTTACGAGATCGGCCTCTTCCTCTGTTTCCCTCTGGTCTATACATCATTGCTTGTTGTAGTATACTGTTAGTTGGTTATACATCACCTCGACACTGCAAGGTACAAGAGGAACATGATGAGATGAGATGAGATGAGATAAAGAAACATGACTGTCTTGGCATATGTAAAGAAGATAGCTTGCTATTGCTTTAATTCTTAGCACTGACCATACTGATAAATGACCGTAGCCATTGTCTCCAAAAAGAGATCCTCTGCCTACCGTCGTGAAATTGGAGATCATAACCTACAACTATCTGTCCGCTGCTCTTCAACTTCATCAACCTCCTGCACAATTGTCTCCACGTAACCCTGATCAGGGGGATAGACGGGTACTCCACTTTGCCCAAGGGTATCAAGGAGGCTAGCGGAGGACGCACCTTACTTCTCTTTTGATAGGGCTACCCCAATCCAGCCTCCCTATATTCGTTACTTACTATATTAAGCTTAGTTAACTATAGCAAAATGTAACGAATCTGGTAATGATCTGTCATTATGTGTTACTTTTATTAGCACTTTACGAGCATGTTAAAACGGTATTACAAAATTGTCTGTGTGAATATCTTAATGGCATGTTAAAGCTGAATCATATTTTGTATTTAAATAGGAACCATGCTGTACTTGTGGGATCTGATAAATGCAAGAGAACTAGTTTGTGAATACCAACATTCTCCAAGTCTCGACAGCAAGGAAATAATGCATAAACTGACTTCATTCTCGCCGAGTCTGCGGAGTAGTGTTTGCTTGATTGTTCCAGTAGACGTAACATCTGAACTGCCTAGCAGCAACACATTGTCTAAGAGTCCAGATTGCAATTTGTATTCTGTATTTGATTCAGATGCTGTACTCCAGCAAGAAACGTTATATAGTAATTCAAATATGGGGAATAACACCCTTCAAAACCCTAAAGATTTTAGACTAATTACAACCAACACCGAAATGTTGAACATGCAAGTCACTGTATCACCACCAACAGGCAAGGAATTACAGGGCACGCCAGACGCGGCTATTTCATGTCAGCAAACATTAGAGCACGAAGAAACGCGCGTCCACTCAAGCAATTTCAGCATTACAGACAGGACAGACGTGCCAGCGGATACATCTTGTGCAACAATTAGCGTAACATATGTTTACTGGACGCAAATACACGTACGTTCGGAGAGCACTAGTTCTCAGGGCGAACAAGAGCAACAGAATGTAATCGGTAATGACGAGACAAGATTGAAATTTCCTGATATAAATCATTCACGACCTGGAAGTGGGATTTCCACAGCTGTTAGCAAACATACAACAAATAACATTGTGGACAAACCACGAGGCGTTTTAAGGAACATTGCAACAAGCGTAGTAAAGAAGGATAAGACGAGAACGCCTGTAGTTGTTAGTCATTCTGAAGTCTGTATACCTGCACAGATCACGTCCATATGTTTTGTTGGAGAACAAGAAATACTTGTCGGCACCCACTCCGGACACTTGTTGCTGCTAGCAGTTCCATTCTGCCAACAAATACGTGCTCTAGGGGAGTATGGTCCAAAAGACGGCAAGGAAATAACACAAGACTTTCTGAAAGAGGCACCCAGGCCACACAAAGATGCCGTATCTTACGTCATGACATCACATGACTTGAGCGTGCTGGTTAGCACCGACCGTGTCGTGGTGTGTGTGTGGACTGCTGCAGACCACACCCTGACAATGAAAGTTGAACTCCATAACGATCAGAAGGTAAATTCTTCTTCGTCCATCCGATATTCCTTGTTTTGTGTTAAACGCAGTTATGTTGTGCCTGTTCAACCAACTCACCTCAAGCCGTCCTATCTGTTCCTGTCTCCTGCCGCCCCTCCCATGTATTCCTATGTGCTTATCTGTAGACTTGTTCACGGCGGTTGGATTCTGCAGCTCAAGTCTTCTACAGGATGGGGGAGCCTGTCCCAGCCGGAGCCTCATTAGCCGCATCATACAACCTACTTGGTAGGTTACAGTGCTACACATCTTTACTTCCCTTTAAAGAGTTAGTTGTATATCCTTTACAGGATGTAGCAGTCAACCCCAGCATTTTTGGCTGTTTATGATTCCTGGGTAAATTTACGCACAGTAGTTTGCCATTGGCGATCTCCCTGGCCTAGGGGTTAGCGACTTTCTCCGTAATCCCGGATACTCTCGTGAGTAACGTGACGTGCGCGACAATCGGTGGCGATACTCGCCGCTTCGGTAACTTACGGGTTATGTGAGCCGGTCGCTCAGAAAGCAATGGCAAGCTACTGAGCGTAATCTTGCCAAAAAATCAACAATCAGCTGAAAGGTGATGATGTTGACAGCGATGTCCTGTAAAGGATATGCGAACCAAAAAAAAACAAAAAAGAAGTTTGCCATTGATTTCTGAACGATCGGTACTCATACCATTTTATGGAAACCAACCCAAGGTTGTTTGCTTCCAAATCGCCCGCAGCTGTGTTTCGAACGCGGTATGCGGGATTACGAAATGCATTCATAACCACTTTACGACAGAGCCGGCCATGGGTTTCTTTTAACGGCCCAGTTTTTAAAAAAAAAGGGCGCGAGGATGGTTTACATCAGGTTGTTACGCCTCTTTGTGTGCTCAACGTTTATATTTGTCTATTTATCTGGTTGAGTATTCTCCTCAATCCTAACTTGTTTAAGACTTCTTATCTATCATCTATTTTCTACCAACACATGAGGGACCCTTTTCTATATTTTCACATGTCAACGGCATTAATTCTTTTTTTCTAATTGCTTTTTTGTTGTTGTTTCCATTGTCCATGACTACGCTCTATAAACCTGCGGATATACACATCACTTGATATATGCCATTTGCGAGTTAGAATATTTCGCATTTTGTGTGATACAGTGTTGACTACTCCGGTTCTTGATTTCTGTTTCACATCTGCCATCGTCTACAATATATAACAAAGATAGGGAAAACTGAAAACTTTTACCTTGCTCGACAATGAAACACCCAACTCCTGTGGAGGAAACATTACAAGCCCAGACTTAATCCAAGCCAGTCTGCGTGCTGTGCTGAATCATAAAGTGAAATTCCAGTAGTGAACTTGCACACCCCGTTGGTACTCCGTTGGTACTCCGTTGGTACTCCGTTGGTACCCCGTTGGTACCCGAACTTGGGGAGGGGAAGAAGAGCTATGCAAGGCAGTTCCCATGTGAATGGTACATCGGTACCGAGTTCGGATAAACTCCACTCCGGTAGCAATTTTCGGGGCTCAGAACGACCTGAACGCAAATGCATCGGACATTACATATAAAGCTCAGTCTTCCAGGTGATTCGTTAACCAACCAAGATCATTATTAAAGTTAGTTACATATCCTTTACAGGACGTAACAGTCACTAGCAGCTTTTTTTTTTTTTTCTTGCTGTTGTGACCTCTTGGCACGTTTACGTTCAGTAGTTTGCGATTGCTTTCTGAACGCCCATACCATTTCGTTAAATAAAAAAAAACGCTCGGCGGTCTGCTGCCAAATCGCGCGCAGATGTGTTTCGAACGCGGGTATGTGGGATCATGAACTGCGTCCTCAAACCCATTGCCAAGGAGCAGGCAAGATCATTATTAGTAATTACCAATACGTCCGTCGCCCTGCTACTGAGTGCGTGCATGGCGCGACAGTAGTAAGGGATGCGACTTACACACGTATTTTGACATCCAATATGGCGGCTGATGGCGGGTAAAGGCGGGTAATAGTTTTTTTGGGGGCCGGGTGATGTTTGGCGGGTAAAATCCCGGGTCTATTTTTTTGGCGGGTTTCTGTGAAAGTAATTAAGGTTGGTCTATTTTTTTGGTGGGAACGGTGTGAAATATTTTTGGCGGGTAAGTGTGAAAGTAAATAGTGGGAAAGTGTATGAAGGGGTTGAAGGGAAAGTTATTTTGGTTACGTAGGGTATATTAGTATGTGTGGCGGCGTGATGTATAAACTGGCAAGGGTGTGACGGGTCGGTACCAATTGTTTTAAGTGTGGGGTGATAGTAGTGTCTTAGTGAAATTAAAGGGTGGCTTCTTCACCGAAATAAAGTTGTAATGGATTTGATGGTAAGGGGTATTAGTGGTCAAGTAGGAGTGATATAGGGGTGGTCATAATGTAATAAGAGGTGTTATGTTCACAGTTACACACTGGTCAACCAGTGGTCAAGCAATGGTCAAGTAAGGGTCAAGTAGTCAAGTAAGGAAATTTTAGGTAAAAGTGATTGTAATGATATGGTGGTGATTAAAGAGTGGTAAATTAGTGGTCAAGCGAAGAAATTTTAGGGGAAAAGTGATTGTAACGATATGGTGATGCTTAAAGGGTGGTAAATTAGTGGTCAAGCAAGGAAAATTTTAGGGAAATATTAGGGAAAAGTGATTGTAACGATATGGTGATGCTTAAAGGGTGGTAAATTAGTGGTCAAGCAGTGGTAAAGTGGTGGTCAATTAGTGGTCAAGTGGTCGAGTGACCACTTAAATTGTAGAGGACGATGTGCCTAAGATTATGGTAGTGGTTAAAGTGATCGATGACGTGGTCAAGCAGTGGTCAAGCAGTGGTCAAGTGGTGGTCAATTAGTGGTCAAGTGGTCGAGTGATAATAACATTTTCAAATGGCTTTTATTGGTATACAACATTTAAAAATGGCCTCGTTTACGATCCAAAGGGAGCAGAGGGACTTGATTATTGTAGAAAGATGTCTGGTCTTTCAGAGGCTTGTCTTGACTGTCGGTAGATTGATATAGATGGAGTGTCGTTGTTCCTGTGTCTTGAGAAACTGTCACCGCTTTCAAACTGTTGTCTAGTTGTCTGGGCATATCAACAGGTCTTGACATGAATAACCACTTGGGTGTAGACATCTTGATCGTTGTACAAACAAAAAGACGAGTGGTCGTCTCAGTTTGTAACGACGAATTTATCTAGTTTTAAACAGTTCTGGACTTGTCTTTTTTAACCACGGAGTAACCAATCGAAACACGAGACGGTCGTTCACGTGTTGTCTGTGTCCAAATGGTTGCAGGATACGTGACAGGCTCGAGCCACGACATTTCATCAATAAGAAATACAACGCATACAGACCACAAGTACTGTTATTAATGTCTTGTAACATACGGGTATTGTACACGGGTGATCTGTCCGAGCTTCGTTGTATAAAGCTGATAATGTCGGCGTGTAATGGTGGCAAGCCAAACGAATCGAAATATTCAAACTGACCTAGACCATTAAAATATAGGGCGATCCAATGTGACCCAGAGTAAGCACTGGTGTCAGTATTGACGATCAAAGCAGCTGGTTGTGTTCTATCAATGTGTCTAGGCAAATGATCTCTAGCGCATACGTTGACTACTGGAAGGCGTCGAACAAGCAGATCAGACATGAGTAATTGTCTTAGTTGTTGGGTGTCCATTATGCTATGTAATCTGTTAGCACTTGTCTCGTCTTGGAAACTTCTAGGACCGAATCGAGTTCGGCGTATACGACGACTTGTAGAGATGCATCCGTTATAACGTCAAACTTTAGTTCTACTGACAGTGGGCCAGATTTCGCCAATTCAAACTGTTCCCCGTCTAATATACTAGGAGTCAGATCAAATGCATATAAACCGTACCCTTGACTAAAACTTTCATAATTTATACCATTACCCGCATCCTTACCGGTCAGACCGAGGGCTACATTGGTACCATGGAAAGCTCGCATGTACTGACTCGTGGTATAATTCATGATTAAGGGTTTGCCTGTGACACTACGCCCATCTACCATCAGACTCAAATAGTTTAACTGATAATGATTGAATATGAAGGGGTTGGTATTCAGCTCACCATTGAAACAGGAAGCATTCACTAAATCGATCACCACCCGGGTTGGTGTCTGGCTGAGGAAAAGGTTATCTTGTGTGTGGGAAAACATACCTTTAGGGATAGAAAAGGTTTTTACCACCACTCTTTTAAAAGGATACTTGGCATTGGATCTCAATAAGGCTTTTTCATGGGCCAGAGAGATAGCTGGATTTAACTTAGCTTTCCTCACCAAGAGGGCGGCATAAGTAATGACACTTTTGTACCCACCATTTACATCCGTGGCAATCAAATTAAAGACGGATTTTGATGGGGTTAGTTTGATTTTAATATCGACGCCATTCAACATGTACCTGTCCTGATTGAAAATGTCGGAATGTAGGCGCCCCATCATATCCAGAGGCACACTATAGCTGGCTAAAGATCTTCTTTTGGCTAGACCTGTATTGGTATCACCCTTTGTGTCTGTCATGTGCAAAGGAGTATCTTGATAGTATAAAGCTGACGTCAGATGACTCTTTTTGGCCTCTTCACCATAATTCAGAAGAGCTTCCAAGTAGGCCCGGTACGGATACGAATTTTCACTCGGTGAAATAAGAGTGTCGTTCAGGGACACGTCTACTTGAGAAAACAAACTATGCAAATAATAATTTATAGGACCGACTTCGGCTGTGTTTGGTAGGTCGTCGCCATTGGGCAGTGTAACTTTGGCTCTCACGTGAAGAAAAGTATTAAACAAATCAATGTAATCTTCACTGACACCAGAAATGGTGAATTCGATGGGTGCCCCATAAGCTAACGTAGCCAGTGGATGAATCTCCACAAACTGTCCCTCTTCCACGGCTGTCTGGGTGGGAGGCACAGACAGATCCAGACCAGAATGCAGACACTCACACGACTTGGGATGAATTAACGCCATTATGAGAAAATATCCTAATGTCCCGCTTGATGGTGATGTGTCTTATGAGTCGATGGCTTTCTGACTGCTGGTTTTATTCTTTTACTGGGCTGACCTGGCGGGGCGGCTCGTTTTCGTTTCCTAACCCCACTACCTGATTGGCTGATGTGTTGAGCAGCGCCTTGAATTAAGCGTTGACCAGCATCTCTGGCGTGTTCTTTGAAGGACTCACCAACATTTCTACCAGCTAAGGCATCTTGAGCCACTTGCAAACCCGTCCCCAGTCCTTCTCTCAATAGGGCTTTGCCACCAGTCTTCAACCAAGGAAGAATTGTGCGACCAAGACCACTAAAGAAACTACCAATTCCATGACCTCGCTGACTTCGACCCCCCACAAAAACAGGGAGACCACTTCCAGCTTGATTGCAGAAATAGTCCTCATACAGTTTGGGGTTGCGTTGGATTGGTACGTGCCTAACCATGGTTAGCCCAGATCAAACCGTTTGGTTGTTCGAAAATGTAACGTCACTACTGAAGTTCCACCTGTAAATGGGATAGGTTTCTCCTGCTCGTCGGTTATAAGAAGTTCAATCGTGTCAAATGAAAATTGACTGAGGGGTACGTAATGTGGCTTGTCATACATCCTAAATACCGAGATGGTAGATCTGTCTAGAACAGGTAGTGTCCTCAGTAATGGTACCATCACATCACCAACCACCCGCGAGGTGACAATATCGGAATATACGAAGACATTTTTTTGTGCCCTGGTCTAAATCTACTTCACCCACACCAGACAGACTGGGTTCAGTCTCGGTGACATGTGTCGAGGGAAATTGTAATATTTCTGCCAACTTGTCACTAAGTCTAACTTCAGCCCCTTGTTCATATAATTGGAAATGAGCCTTATTCGAAATATCGTTATAAGAGAACATCATTCGGTTATGTTCTTGCAAGGCATCATCGAGACGCAGCCATTGCAGTTCATTGATAAATCTCTCAGCTTCGAAAACCAATCTATTCAATTCACCAATGAATTTTTCTGTTGATTTGTACAGACCAGGCGTCAGCGTAATCGTCATCGGTGGTTCATCTAGGTCTGGAGGTGGAAAGTACTTTATCCACACCTCATCTTTCAAAATATTAAAATAGGTGTTGGGAAACTGAATATCGACCAAACCAACTTCGTACTGCGAGGTGAGCTCAATAGTTTGTGGCAGTTTGACAAAGAAATGTCCGGTGTTATTTTGGGGGTATATTTGTAACGACGCATTACTCGTCAGTGCCACGTAGAAACTCATCTTAGTCTATTCGAGGTCTGAATGTTTCCTGATTCGAAAATGTAAAGTTAGTACTGAAGTCCCATCGTTGAATGAGAGTGTTTTACCCGTATCGTCAGTTAAAAGTATTTCCACCGTGTCGAAGGAGAATCGACTTAATGGTACATAATGTGGCTTATCATAAAGACGAAACACTGAAGGTGACAGTCGGTCCAATATAGGAACAGTCCTTAGTAAAGGAACCATGACGTCTCCAACTGGTCTCGCGGCTACGAGATCGGAATAGACGTAGATATTTTTAACTTCGTTATCCATCTCTAATTCTGTATTACCGTATAATAAGACATTATCGTCTGATAGAGTCGAGCTTGGAAAACCCAATATATTCTTCAATCTGTCACTAATTTTTGCCTGGGCGCCTTTTTCAAATATTTTCAACCCGACTTTTTTCCAAGGTGTACCTAGCATGAATTTGATGTTTACTTTCTCGTCTAGTTGGGTTTCTACACACAACTTATTCAATTCCTCGATGAAAGTTTCAGGGCTGCTGAACGGACCCGGTGGACATACAAGGGTTATAGGTTCCATACCACTACCTTTAGGTGGAAAGTATTGGAACCAAATTTCACCAGGCTAAACCATTAAAATACGAATTGGGGAACTGAATCTCGACCAGGCCCACTTCGTATTGGGTCGTTACATCAATGGTCTGCGGCAACTTGACAAAAAAGTGACCGGGTTGGTTGTTGGGAAATACCTTTGGTCCAGAATTACTCGGTAAAGTTACGTAGAAACTCATCGTTTTTCTAATTTAGGATTAGGTAGCATATAGCCCAAACAACTACTCATTAGAGCTACCCACAACTTGCCGTCTGGTGCGTCTGCGCTGCCTTGAGTCAGATTGAACAAAGACACGGCAATTACGGCATATATAACCACCATTTGACACAGAAATACAATCTCTGGCCTCGGTACACGTTGTCCAAAGAATGACCAGATCGATGTTCTTTCCCCCTCTGTCGGTTGTGGGCGCACCCCCATAGTTTCCACCCTGTCTTCACTCACACCACTAGTCTCCATAACTAGCTAGTTGCGTGTCAGCTATCCAACTATTGAATGAATTGGGATAACCAAACCACTTCACTAAATACTCTTTCCCACCACCTCTCCTGGGTCTTTCTTGTAAGATTGTTTCGATACGATACACTTGCTTGTCTCCAACTAGTTGTATTTCTTCTCTGTAGAACGAGCCCTGTAGTTCCTGTCCCGAATCGTCTTTTACCACATAGGTCACTGGACTGGTCTGGTTTATGCGACTGACGGTAAACAATTCTTCTGTCCACGAGGGCATATACCCTTTTTTAAAAGGTTGTTTGGGTTGAGCCAGTCTGACTCGATCCCCAGGTGTAAAATGCACTTTTTTCGATACGTATTTCGGCTTATACAAGTTATTCCACACCTCTTCTTGATTACTATAGTTGACTTGCACAGGGGCCATGCGAATACTTCTGTGATACGAACCATTGTAGTTCTGGATCAATTTATCTATCACGTCGACGTAGCGCAGTGTATTGGTCTTGGTGAAATAACGCCACATTTTTTCTTTCAGGGTTCGATTGAATCTTTCCACTATCGCTGCCTTCACATCTTCATTCTCGGTGGTAAAGAAGTGCACACCTCGATCTTTCAGAAATTTTAAGAAGGTCCGATTAACGAATTCCGAACCTTTATCGCTCTGAAAATTTATCGGTTGGCTATCACCAAAGATTTTACTCATAGCCACCACCAGAGCTTTCCCTGTTTTCTTCTGGATCGGGATAGCCCAAGCATATTTACTAAACACATCAATACAAGTCACTAGGTACGACATCCCATCATTGTATCGTTGTAATAGTCTCATATCTATCAAGTCGGCTTGAAATTGGTGATTTATACCACCGGTTATGGTCTGACGTCTCTGGAAGCGGCGACGGATCGGTTTATGTAACGTGTAGGTATCCTGATGACGTAACCATTTATCTATTTTCTTCAGGTTAGTATTTCTTTTTAAGGCGGCGGCTCCACCATAGGCCCCCGGCTTCTTAGGGTCATAGTAATATTTTCTTAATTGGGCGGCCATTTTTGCCACTTGGGGGTAGGTATCCTAGTCTTCTTCTTGCTTCGCCTGAGTTTGTAAGGTGGTGTGGTCTCGACAATTTTGGGCTCGACTACTTGAGCCGGTTGAATAGGTGTTGGTTGAAGAGGTGTTGGTTGAAGAGGTGTCTCGGCTACTGCTGTCGGTACACTGGTGACTTCAGGTTTTTGTTCCTTGATATCTACTAGTCCCAGAGGCTTGTGTCTGTACTGTTCGAGTCGATTCAGATACCTCTGTAGTGTTTGCTGATAGGCTCTGGCCTTGTCACGAGGTGGTAGATCTTCTGTTTCCAGGACTTGTTGCATCTGACGATCCAAATCCTGTAGACTATCATTTAGTGTGTCGGGTGGTACATAGGGTTTTTCTAGCAACCGGGGATCGATCAAGATCATCTTCTTGGCCATTACAAACCCACCACGCTTTTCAACACATTTAGTATGGGGCCTAGTAAGGCGCCTATGAAACCACCTTGTTGTAGAATCTCTTTCCTTTTCTTGAGCGATAATTTCTTATGAGTGAGTGCTCTCAGACTGTCTTTGTGTCGTTGCAGACGCTTCTTCTGAGCTGGTGTCAGGGGAACATTACCTTTTAAAACGTTGTGACAGCATTCACAAATTGATTGGACGAGATCCGGGGAAGCTGATTTCATTACTGCCTTCACAGTGGCTGGGTTGGTCTGACCCAAGAACCGTAACATACCCTCATTACGTTTAAGTCGGTTAGACATGTTATTTGGGGACGTAGACGACTTGATGCTGGTCGGGAAATATATGACTTCGTAAGCGGAGCTGATCCGGTGTTTCCTGTCGCAGGTCAAATAACAAATACCCGTGTGGAGCCGATGTCGCGTCTTTAAAACTCTCTTGGACATATGACACACGGCCTGGATACATCTGTTTGGCCAGATTGGTAATCTGAGACCCGTCTCGAGGATTCTTAAACACCACTAGGTAGTGCGAATTCAGACTGATAGTTCTTTGTTCTTTATTCTTACCAAATAGGTTCTGTACTATATACATAACACTGAGGTTGCGATGATGACTGCCTTTAGTAAATAATTTAGTCACTCTGTCATCTGTCTCAGACATTAGATCATCTATGACTACTAACCGACGTCTATCCCCTGTCCATTTTTCCATATCCGGCAGACCTTCATTAAATTGAACACCCTTCATACTTTCATAGATGGGTTGCCATTCCCCATAACACCATATAATTTCCTCTGGAAGGGGGTCTACCATGGCTGGTAGATGGGCCAAGAACTGTTGGACAAAGACGGTTTTACCACTCCCTGTTGGGCCCGCAATCAAGGCCGTAAAAGGATGTTTCCACCTAGGATCCATGAGTATTAATAACCACCTATCTAGTCGCATTGGTGTTTATAAACGTATCGGGTGATATTATTAGACCATTTGACCACCAACTGCACGCCAGTGGGTCTCTGGTAGCTATTGGTATAATAATGATGGAACCAATGGTCGAGTTGACACAAGTTCACACTGAGGTGGTGAGTATGGCGTTGACTATTATTAGTTCCTACAAGCCCACAAAGACCAATAACTCGAGGTTGTGTCGCTTAGTACGTCAGATAGCCAACCAACATGATGTGTTATTTACGAGACTAGAAGTCTGTATCAAGCCCGAACACGTTTTCCCGGTCTTTGTTTCAATCGCTGACGAAGTCTTTGCCGATAACGTCATCAATTACGGGAGAATAATGATGGTTTTTACACTTGGTATGCGTCTGGGTAAGCATCTGGTTAATAATTCTTACAATACAGACGTGAGTGTCCAGGACCTGGAGGAAAGCTTCGCTACATCTGTAGGCACGTATATGACTGATAAACTACATCGTTGGATACTGGGAGGTGGATGGCGTAATTTCTATACTTGGTTGCAAGCATCAGTTGAATAAATACATAATACATTTCAGTATGTGTCTTTGTTTCATTGTCTGTCAGTGTTGATGTCTCTCGGGACAAGAAGTAAAAACAAAACCACTAAAGAAAATCAACAAAAATCTTGGTTTCAATATTTATTCACCAAAATATGTGTGTTATTCATGAAAATAGTTTAGTGATATAAGAAAACATCAATGACATACATGATTAGTGACAAAAATATAAAACAATGTAGTTGGGGGATGACCTAGACATCAAACTATCGGGAACTCGGGCATATGAAAGAGGTAAAAACATATGCCAGCTACTGTCTCTAGTGTATATTTGGTGTCTGCACGTTGTTGGATGGCATAGGAATGAATGTCATGTTCGTGTACTGTTGTAAGGAAGGCATCAAAGTCGTATCTGTTATTTATTAGCGCTGGAAATTCTAAAACAGAAGAATTATTAAATGAGGCATGATAGAATCTAAGATCTTGTGTTCCTCTATCTCGTAACACTAAATGAAAGCTAAAGTTGATCTTAAAGCGACTAATTTGAGCGTTGAAAATCTTATACAACGTATCTGTCCAGTTGATAGGCTTTTGTATCTCCGGGCTAATAAAGAAGGTGTATGTCGATAACCACTTGTTAATCTTGTGATGTGTCCTGATAGCTTCCCAATTTTCTCTATATATTTGTTGAATATCGGGTGGAAGGATGTGTAGTGTCTCTGGTTCCCCGGCTGCTAAGATGGCAGCTTCGTCTTCTACCACTTGTTCAAGAATATTCTCGTCTGGTTGTATCTGACTGTTAGTTATATTGGTTTCAGTTGGTGGTGTCGTCGAGGTTGTTGGTGGTGTTGTCTCTGATGGTGAAGAGGTAGTTGTCTCTGGTTCTGATGTATCCATAGGCCGGTGATGACGTATTCGTATGTGTTTTTGTAGATTGTCTTTTCTCTTGAAACGTTGTCCACAGATATGACATAAGTGTGGTTGATCTTTCGTATCGTGAATGGTACGAATGTGGCGATTAAGATTATTCGCATCACGGAAGTCTTTGTCGCACACTGAACACGTGAAAGTAGATCTGGTGGCCATATCGATAAACTGGTCACAAGTCACACTTTCGGTTGTTTTTTTCTTTCTTACAATCGCAAAAAAAATGTTCTGGTGTATACAATATATGTTTCAATGTTTTATCAGAGGCCAACGACACGAATAAGGCTCACACCAACCTGTTTCACCGCTGTAGCTAGCCAAGTCAGTACGTGAACAATATCTGGTTACTACACGAACAATGCTCACACCAACCTGTTTCACCGATGTAGCTAGCCAAGTCACTACGTGAACAATATCTGGTTACTACACGAACACTGCTCACACCAGCCTGATTTAAAAAATAACTCTGTAGCTACCCAAGTCAGCCCGTGAACTGGTACTGAGCTCACAAGAGACGCCGTCTATTTTATACACTGGTTCTGCACACGACGTAGCTGACGTGGCAGTTAGACAAGTTATTCTCACGCCGCCCGCCTGCTTCCCTACACACCGATGACTCATACTTAATGACTTTTGCATATGGCGTTGATGACGTAGGGGCTTCTCGGACATCCGCGTTCTTTACCAAAAATTTATGGTTTGTGATATTCTTGTAGGGACACGATTTGTTTATGGGTGAGTGTATCTGTACTGGTTGTGGTACCAGTAGTAATGGTATGGGTGTGTTTTTGTGTGCTTGTAGGTCTGTATGTACAAGTGTATCAAGTGTGTACGGGTGTGTCTGTGTGTACTTGTGCTGCCAGTAGTAATGGTATGGGTGTGATTTTGTAGTAGGTGTGTATTTGTGTAATTGATTATGGGTGTGTACTTGTGTGTACTTGTGATGACAGTAGTAATGGTTTGGGTGTGTGTCTTTGAGTTTGTAGTAGGTGTGTATTTGTGTAATTGATTATGGGTGAGTACTTGTGTGTACTTGTGATGACAGTAGTAATGGTTTGGGTGTGTCTTTGAGTTTGTAGTAGGTGTGTATTTGTGTAATTGATTATGGGTGAGTACTTGTGTATAGCTGTTGTTGTGACAGTAGTAATGGTATGGTTTGTCTGTACTTCTGTATCTGTATGTGTGTACGTGTGTGTGTTTGGTTGACTTTGTATTTGTGTGTACAAAGTGTGTACTTGGGTGTTTTTGTGGTGTATGACCCTCTTTGTATGATTTTTACACACCCCACAAAAAAAGAGACTTGTATCTCTAACAACGCACCAGCTAATATTTTTATCGCTAATATTGGTAGTACTATTATCACTACTAGTGATTCCTCCTCACTTTACCCACCACCATTGCACTATACGTACTTTCCCCTACAATTTAAGTGGTCACTCGACTACTTGACCACTGCTTGACCACTGCTTGACCACGTCATCGATCACTTTAACCACTACCATAATCTTAGGCACATCGTCCTCTACAATTTAAGTGGTCACTCGACCACTTGACCACTAATTGACCACCACTTGACCACTGCTTGACCACTAATTTACCACCCTTTAACCATCACCATATCGTTACAATCACTTTTCCCCTAAAATTTCTTCACTTGACCACTTGACCATTGCTTGACCACTGCTTGACCACTAATTTACCACCCTTTAAGCATCACCATATCGTTACAATCACTTTTCCCTAAAATTTCCTTACTTGACCACTTGACCATTGCTTGACCACTGGTTGACCAGTGTGTAACTGTGAACATAACACCTCTTATTACATTTATGACCACCCCTATATCGACCACTCCTACTTGACCACTAATACCACTTACCATCAAATCCATTACAACTTTATTTCGGTGAAGAAGCCACCCTTTAATTTCACTAAGACACTACTATCACCCCACACTTAACACACTTGGTACCGACCCGTCACACCCTTGCCAGTTTATACATCACGCCGCCACACATACTAATATACCCTACGTAACCAAAATAACTTTCCCTTCAGCCCTTTCATACACTTTCCCACTATTTACTTTCACACTTACCCGCCAAAAATATTTCACACCGTTCCCACCAAAAATATAGACCAACCTTAATTACTTTCACAGAAACCCGCCAAAAAAATAGACCCGGGATTTTACCCGCCAAAAATCACCCGGCCCCCAAAAAAACTATTACCCGCCATTACCCGCCATATTGGATGTCAAGATACGTGTGTAAGTCGCATCCCTTACTACTCGCGACACTGTGAGCTGTGAATTTCGTGTGGAATGCCTTTACATCTGTCCGCGGTTGTTTGTAGCGTGAACTGCATGTTCAGAACGATGGCGGCCGGCTGTTGTTGAATTGACTGGTTTGCCTTTTCGGTTCACGAGTGCATTTTTCAGGAGACTTCTGGGAGTCGTTGCTGGAGTTACGAGTTCGTGCTTTGTGCGGCGCATTCGAATAGGTCGCCCTGCGGAAAGAGACCGAGCCATATGGGATACACCCGGGTCAATGAAGTCTTTCTGGTGATTGCCGATTCCATCGACGAAGGAACTTTAATTTTCGTGGAGAACTTTTGTGTTAGGCATCTTGGCGGCGGCATTATGCACAGTGTACATGTGCGGCTGATGGCTTGCCGAGACTCCTGTCTGTTCCACTATTCACATTGGGCAGTTAGGAGCATTTAGTGTGATATTCACTGGCACAGGAACGGAGCATAATGGGGACGACCCATTGCCGTGAAGTTGGAACCGTGACTAACTAACTAGCGAACGAACGAACGAACGAACGAACCAACCAACCAACGAACGAACCAACGAACGAACGAACCAACCAACCAACCAACCAACTAACTAACTAACTAACTAACTAACTAACTAACTAACTAACTAACTAACTAGTAACTAACTAACTAACTAACTAGATAAACTAGCGTTCTCCTGTAAAACCACAATTCTAAGGCTTTAAGCGATTCGTTTGTTTACTCATTTCGCTAAGTATTATTAATTAGAACAGTGTGTTTCAGAATTATTCGTGGTTGACGTCTTTAGCTCATATTTGTTGACGGAACCATTTCTACTCCACAGATCTCTCACATGGCCATTTCAAAAGATACCGCCATAATTGCCATGGCGACAAATTCACGCACAATTAGCCTGTGGACACCACTAGAACGCAGAGAGGTCGCCAATTACAGGACAACGTTCGACATCACCGATCTGCAAATGACGTGTGATTGCCGTAAAATCGTCGTTCGCGGCCTTGGCCCAGAGAAGAATCAAATTCTGGAGGTATTTGATATTCTGAATGTTGATGACATCTTGACGCACGTTGCTGGCAGACGGCAGCTGCAGCAACTGGAGCGAAGAGAAAACTTGGCAAGTGAAAGAAAGACAAACAGGCAGCAAATAGAGAATGGACAAAAGACTTTACCTTTAACAAACTGAATGTCGTTAAAACAATATTACACTCACATTAATCAAACATGTATATGGCATAATTTTGATATGTTAGTTTATCCTTTGACACTAATCTGAATTTAAAGTTAGTTGCAATCAACCCCAGCATTCCTCACTGTTTGTGATTTACTAGGGGTAATCAAATGTTTACGTTCAATAGTTTGCCATTGTTTCTAAAGAACCGACGGCCATAATATCAAAATCAGGTCAAGGCGGTTTGCTTCCAAAACGTCTGCAGCTGATTTCTAAGCCAAGACTCAGTATGTCGGGAAATTGTGAAATACGTTCACTGTCCCTAAGACAGAGCGCTGCAATGTGAAAATAACTAATGTAAATATCATTCAAGGTCCAACTGCGCTACAGGAGACAAATGAAAATCGTAAACTGATTAGAGAAATTAGACGAAGACAGTCACAATTTTTGGACAAGTTATGAGAAGAAATGGATTGGAGAACTTAGTGACAACTGGCAAGATCGAGGGGAACAGACCAAGAGGAAGACCGAGAGGAAAATACCTGGATGGCTTGGCCACGTGGCATGGACGAGACAGGAACACTGAGCTGATCCACGACTCTGGTAATCGAGTGAAATGGCGAGTCATGACCGCCCACGCTTTCCGGCATGGCACATGATTGATTGATATCATACATTATATAGTTAAGTATTCGTTTATGTATATAATTGTGCATATATATCGTTTTTCAACACAGGGCATATTAATTTATAATACATGAATTTGTATAATGTAGCCACTACGATTCAGGATCGCCGAATTTAACTGCAATATAATTGCGGTTATATTCGTATAACACAGGAAATGAATTAGGGAACCCGCTGAGGCCACTTTGACAGTTGCATAAATAAACACACATAGTATTGATTGGCGCTCACAGAAGGAGAAGAAGGAAATAGAGACTAGAGGACGCACTAGTTATATCCGGCAACGCATTTTTTTGTGTCTCCGATCTGAGGAGATTAAGAGTACCCGTGATGTTAAATTACCCAATTATTTCAAGATCGCTTTAAAACAGACACCGATTACTTGATATAGTTTTCCCCTCCACGCTTTACATTCTGTATTTCTGGCTCTTATGGAATCCTTGTTATACCGGAGAACCAGGCTGTCTATTCTAAGTGGTAAGTAAACCCGTAAGCTAGATGCCTGCCTGTAGGCCTGGTGGTCATGGGTTCCAATCCAAATCGAGGTAGATTTGTCAATTGACCTGGGCTCCCAGACCGACCCAGACTAACATGGGAAAAGTCTGGGAAAGTGAAGGCGGCCGGAGTGAGACAGCCCACAACCCCTGGAGTGACCGCTGGTCTACACACATGTGGGTCTATCACGAGACTGACATCACCCCTGGAGTGACCACTGGTCTACACACATGTGGGTCTATCACGAGACAGACATCACCCCTGGAGTGACCACTGGTCTACACACATGTGGGTCTATCACAAGACTGACATCACCCCTGGAGTGACCACTGGTCTACACACGTGTGGGTCTATCACGAGACAGACATCACCCCTGGAGTAGCCACTGGTCTACACACATGTGGGTCTATCACGAGACAGCCCACAACCCAATGGAGTGACCACTGGTCTACACACATGTGGGTCTATCACGAGACTGACATCACCCCTGGAGTGGCCACTGGTCTACACACATGTGGGTCTATCACGAGACAGCCCACAACCCAATGGAGTGACCACTGGTCTACACACATGTGGGTCTATCACGAGACTGACATCACCCCTGTAGTGACCACTGGTCTACACACATGTGGGTCTATCACGAGACTGACATCATCCCTGGAGTGACCACTGGTCTACACACATGTGGGTCTATCACGAGACAGCCCACAACCCAATGGAGTGACCACTGGTCTACACACATGTGGGTCTATCACGAGACTGACATCATCCCTGGAGTGACCACTGGTCTACACACACGTGGGTCTATCACGAGACAGACATCACCCCTGGAGTGACCACTGGTCTACACACATGTGGGTCTATCACGAGACAGACATCACCCCTGGAGTGACCACTGGTCTGCACACATGTGGGTCTATCACGAGACAGACATCACCCCTGGAGTGACCACTGGTCTACATACATGTGGGTCCAGCACCCAATGTCCAGCACGCCTTAAATCATACACAAGAATACCTTACATTTTTTTTTCATTGTAGGCTGTGTCGACATGAGAACCCGGGTCAATGACACAAAAACTTCGCTTAGAAGAGGATTCGAATACATGATCATTGGGTTGACAAGCAGGCATGATGACTACATAGTACCACCATAGTTCCACTCATTACACTATCATCCTGCTGAAGATCATGTTTCCATGCTACCCACTGTGCCACCATAGTTCCATTCATTAGACTATCATCCTGCTGAAGATCATGTTTCCATGCTAACAACTGTGCTACCATAGTTCCATTCGTTAGACTATCATCCTACTGAAGATCATGTTTCCATGCTACCCACTGTGCTACCATAGTTCCATTCATTAGACTATCATCCTACTGAAGATCATGTTTCCATGCTAACAACTGTGCTACCATAGTTCCATTCGTTAGACTATCATCCTACTGAAGATCATGTTTCCATGCTACCCACTGTGCTACCATAGTTCCATTCATTAGACTATCACCCTACTGAAGATCATGTTTCCATGCTAACAACTGTGCTACCATAGTTCCATTAAGACTATCATCCTACTGAAGATCATGTTTCCATGCTACCCACTGTGCCACCATAGTTCCATTCATTAGACTATCATCCTACTGAAGATCATGTTTCCATGCTACCCACTGTGCTACCATAGTTCCATTAAGACTATCATCCTGCTGAAGATCATGTTTCCATGCTACCCACTGTGCCACCATAGTTCCATTCATTAGACTATCATCCTACTGAAGATCATGTTTCCATGCTACCCACTGTGCCACCATAGTTCCATTCAGTTAGACTATCATCCTGCTGAAGATCATGTTTCCATGCTACCCACTGTGCCACCATAAGTTCCATTCGTTAGACTATCATCCTGCTGAAGATCATGTTTCCATGCTAACCCACTGTGCCACCATAGTTCCATTCAGTTAGACTATCATCCTGCTGAAGATCATGTTTCCATGCTACCCACTGTGCCACCATAGTTCCATTCAGTTAGACTATCATCCTGCTGAAGATCATGTTTCCATGCTACCCACTGTGCCACCATAGTTCCATTCATTAGACTATCATCCTGCTGAAGATCATGTTTCCATGCTACCCACTGTGCTACCATAGTTCCATTAAGACTATCATCCTGCTGAAGATCATGTTTCCATGCTACCCACTGTGCTACCATAGTTCCATTCATTAGACTATCATCCTGCTGAAGATCATGTTTCCATGCTACCCACTGTGCTACCATAGTTCCATTCATTAGACTATCATCCTGCTGAAGATCATGTTTCCATGCTACCCACTGTGCTACCATAGTTCCATTCATTAGACTATCATCCTGCTGAAGATCATGTTTCCATGCTACCCACTGTGCTACCATAGTTCCATTCATTAGACTATCATCCTGCTGAAGATCATGTTTTCATGCTACCCACTGTGCTACCATAGTTCCATTCATTAGATTATCATCCTGCTGAAGATCATGTTTCCATGCTACCCACTGTGCCACCATAGTTCCATTCATTAGACTATCATCCTGCTGAAGATCATGTTTTCCATGCTACCCACTGTGCTACCATAGTTCCATTCATTAGACTATCATCCTGCTGAAGATCATGTTTCCATGCTACCCACTGTGCTACCATAGTTCCATTAAGACTATCATCCTGCTGAAGATCATGTTTCCATGCTAACAACTGTGCTACCATAGTTCCATTCATTAGACTATCATCCTGCTGAAGATCATGTTTCCATGCTACCCACTGTGCCACCATAGTTCCATTCATTAGACTATCATCCTGCTGAAGATCATGTTTCCATGCTACCCACTGTGCTACCATAGTTCCATTCATTAGACTATCATCCTGCTGAAGATCATGTTTCCTTGCTACCCACTGTGCTACCATAGTTCCATTCATTAGACTATCATCCTGCTGAAGATCATGTTTTCATGCTACCCACTGTGCTACCATAGTTCCATTCATTAGACTATCATCCTGCTGAAGATCATGTTTCTGAGTAAAGTGGAAGAAAAGAATGCAGAATGATGACGTAGGTTCAAAGGGGTAGACACTGTTACAAGATGGATTATTAGATTGTATCATCCCAAGGAGAGGCAGAATATTGTGGGGATTTAATACAGTTCACTTTTGATGTGGAAATGACAATTGATGAGATGTAATATGTTGGTGTGTATTTTGATTAGATGTAATTTGTTAATGTGTAGTTTGATCAGATGTAATATGTTAATGTGTAGTTTTATCAGATGTAATATGTTAGTGTGTAGTTTGATAAGATGTAATATGTTAATGTTAGTGTGTAGTTTGATCAGATGTAATATGTCAATGTATAATTTGATAACATTGAATATGTTCATGTGTAGTTTGATTAGACGTTAAATGCAAATGTGTAGTTTGATCAGATGTAATATGTTAATGTGTAGTTTGATCAGATGTAATATGTTAGTGTATAGTTTGATCAGATGTAATATGTTAATGTGTAGTTTGATCAGATGTAATATGTTAGTGTGTAGTTTGATCAGATGTAATATGTTAGTGTATAGTTTGATCAGATGTAATATGTTAGTGTGTAGTTTGATCAGATGTAATATGTCAATGTATAATTTGATAACATTGAATCCAATATGTTCATGTGTAGTTTGATTAGACGTAATATGCAAATGTGTAGTTTGATCAGATGTAATATGTTAGTGTGTAGTTTGATCAGATGTAATATGTTAGTGTGTAGTTTGATGAGATGTAATATGTTAGTGTGTAGTTTGATGAGATGTAATATGTTAGTGTGTAGTTTGATCAGATGTAATATGTTAGTATGTAGTTTGATCAGATGTAATATGTCAGTGTATAATTTGATAACATTGAATATGTTCATGTGTAGTTTGATTAGACGTAATATGCAAATGTGTAGTTTGATCAGATGTAATATGTTCATGTGTAATTTGATCAGATGTAATATGCTAACATGTAATTTGATCAAATGTAATATGTTAGTATATAGACTGATCACATTGAATATGTTCATGTGTAGTTTGATCAAGTCAGAAGGGATGAATCCAGACAAGAGTGTTATACAGTGGGTCACAGAATAGTAAACCACACAGAACTAGTGTCATAACTGCTAATATTGAGGCCGATACTGAGGAGGAGATCCGAGCACTTAGGGACTAATTGGTTCAATTTGCAGTGATGATAATCTGTTGACTAACCAAATATGTGCAGTTTGACCAGATTTAATATGTTGCTTGCTTGCTTGAATTCGCTGGCTGTGAACTCCAACGCGAAGTCCTGTATGTCGGATGAAGACATCCTGTTGTCCAACATCAGTGTGATGTCATACAGGACCTGAGGTTTGCGTGAGTATCCGTTGTCCCATGTCTGGCTTATTGGTGTGCAGACTGGTGGTTCCTCTCCATGCAGGCAGATACTTTCCAGCTTCATAGGAATTTAATATGTTAATGCATATGTTTATCAAGAGGTCAGCATGGCCGAGAGGTTTATCACATTCGCGCTTAAACTTCATGTGCACTGATTGATGACAGGGTAGTAAGTTCATTCTACAGACCGGTCAGTTGGACTTTAATGTTGCTGTCTCGATCAGATAGCAATGGCAAACTACTGGACATAAAATTGGCTAGAAAATAAGCCAAGAATTATAGGCCAGATTGACATGGAAGCCAGGGTCATTTTAAAAATCTTGATTGGGATTCAAACACGTGAACACCAGGCAAACATGCTAGTCACTGCGCTACCTCAGATCCATGATATTTTTAGAGCATTGGCTTAAGGGCATGCAGACAGTTACATCCCTTACTTTATTATTTTCATTAAGTACTAATTAACGTACATTATCCAGCATTCCAAGATGAAATCCTGCCTCCATTTCTGTATATTAATTGGCTAAAATATATTTAAAAAAAATAGACAACAATGTTCATGTGATGTATAAATATCTGTTTAATGACATATAATAAAATAATTTCATTAATATTTGATTGTTATCACAATTTTGAGATCTGAAATATATCTTCCATGCCGCAGGAAGAATAGACAGTATGTCTGTTAATAGAATATCTAAAGATACATTTTCATTACACATCACAAAGTAGTTAGATTGAGAGCTGGTTGTTACACATCATGTTCAGATGTGCTGATATCATCTCATTGCAAGAAGCTACTGCATTCAAAATATACCTCAGCTTCAATTGCCTCAAAAACAAATGAACACATGAATCTTAGTATCAGTGCTGGAATACCAAGTTCTATACACAATCATTTTGTGATTAACATGACCATTTTGTTTTTTTACGCAAGCATTTAGTTGGTTACAAAACCATTTTGTTTTAAATATGGTCATTTTGTTTTTTTACACAACCACTTTGCTTGTAACACAACCATTTTGGTTTTACCACAACCACTTTATAAGAGTACATTTCTGTGTATAACCAGCAATAAGAAATATTAAAAAGAAAAAAAAAATGAAGACAAAAGAGTTAGTAAAAAATACACCATTTAAAATATTTAGTTTGGAAAAACATAATTTTTTTATCTTAAAAACAACAATCTTTATGAATGGTATCAAGTAATGTTTGATACTATTTTAGCTCAAACCATGCATAATTTAAAGTGACTTGTAGGATGCTGAAAGTTAAGATAAAATTCATTTTCTTTCTTCTCTCAACACATCCCTTTGTAACAAATGATTGCATATGCAGTTTAATATAGGTATAATGGCTGCCATTCCATTACTGTCATCACAAGTTGGTACATTGCTGATCTTCAGTACTGTTGTTTGCCATCTGTTCTCAAAGTCGCGCAACTCTCGTGGATTAACCTCACTGTGGGCATACTGGTCAAATCTAGTCATTGTTAAAGAATAGATATATATTAAGCTCAAGATTATATCAAATCAGAGGCAAAATTCAGTTAGCACATAAAAACTAAAAACAAATCTGAGTTTCACTGAATATAACCTAAATACAAATTTGCTAAACTGATTTTAGCGAGGTGGGGGACCTCGAGAGGAGAATTAGAGATAGAAATGAATGGTATCGGGAGAACATGGATGAAGCTACATGAGACAGCAAACGGTAGGACAGCCTGGAGTGAGTTCGCAGAGGGTTTATGCTTCAACGGGGAAGTAAAGGACAGAAGAAGAAAACACACAAGGTAGTATATTTTGGGGTCTGCGTTGCTCGCTCTGAACTCAAATACAGTCCAAGACTAACTGGACTTATTTTTGCGTGTGGATTAGCTTTCCTTATTACCAGTATCCTTCACCATCAGGCGAACCCACTCCGACTCTTGAGGTACTTGTAATTTATGTCCCTGTGTCAAGGATGAGAAGTCAACACTGTAGTTCCACTGTAGTATGATTTCTACCTGTTAGTGATAATAATGCCAGTCTCCCTGGCCTAGGGGTTAGCAACTTTCTCCATAATCCCATTTATCCACAGTGAGCAAACGCAGTTGCGTGAGAAACGGTAGTGGTTCTCACCTTACATTACTTACGGGATATGTGAGCCGGCCGCTCAGAAAGTAATGACAAACTACTCAGCATAATCTTGCCAAGAAATCAACAACAGCGGTAAAATGCTGGTGTTGATAGAGATGTCCTGTAATAGGATATGCCAAAAAAGTGATAATAATGAATACGCTGATGGTAAATAGGAATTGTAAATAATAATCTAGTTTACTCTGAGTGTATGGGTGGGGTATATGTGGGGGTGAGTAGGGGATGTGTGGTCGTTGGGGGAAGTATGTGGGGGTGTGTGGGTGGGAAATGTGTGCGTGGATGGGGAATGAGTGGGTGAGGGTGTGTGAGTGGCTTAGGGATGTGTAGGTCGGTGAGGGAGTTGTATGTGTCGGGATGGGATGTGTGAGTGGGTGGAGGATGTGTGTGGGTAGGGGTATTGTGATCGAGAGATGTTTGGTTGGGGGTGGGTGGGTGGGGGTGTGAGTGCATAGTGGAGGATGTATGCGTGAGTGAGTGTGTGTTGGTGGACGGGTAGGGAATGCGTGTGTTGGTGGGGAGAGGGGTGTGGTGTGTTGGTTGGGGATATTGTGTGGGTGAGGTATGTGTGTGTTTTGTGGTGTGTGAGTGGGGGTATGTGGGGTGGATGGGTAAGGGTATCTGTGTGGGTGTGGGTGGGAATATTGTGTGGTATCTGGGTGGGGGATATGTGTGTGGTGTGTAAGTGGGGATGTGTTGGTGAGGGATATGTGTGTGGTGCGTGGGTTGGGAATATTGCGTGGTAGGAGGTGTATGTGATGTGCGGGTGGGGGATTGGGTTAAGGCATGTGTGGGTGGGTGGAAGTTGTATGTGTGGGTGGTGGGGTGTGTGTGAGTGATTTGGGGATGTATGGGTGGTTAGGGAGATGTGTGTGTGGGGGGGGGGGGGGGTAGGGACATGTCAGTTGGTGGGGATGTGTGTGCATGGTTTGGGGATGTGTGAGTGGATGTGCGATGTGTGGGTTGGTAGGGGATTGTGTGCGTGGGTGGGGAATATGTGGTTGATGGAGATGTGGCTGGGGGATGGGTGGTTTGAGGTGTGGGTGGGGAGAGGATGTGTGGGTTAGGATGTGGATGGGCGTGGGATGTGTGGGTTAGAGGGGGAATGTTTGTGGGTGGCGAGTGTGTTTTGGTTGGGGGATAAGATGAGGGTAGTGTGTGTGGGTGGGGGATGTGTGCGAGGGGGATGGGTCGGTTGGTGGGGTATGTATGTGTCCCTGGTGTGCATGTGTGTGGGTAGGTGGGGGTGTGTGTGTGGGTGGGGTGATGTATGGATAAGTGGGAGATGGGCTTCATAACATGGTAATAAGCCTTGTTTATGTTTACAACATTCATTTCACAATGTTAATTTTTCTTCCTATGTAAATGTATAATGCTCTTGATGAACGAAAGACGAGTGATTAGAAGGGCCGAATGTAAGACGGGCCTGCGTGCCCAATTTGTGACCCTAATAAAGTTGATTTGAAGTTGATTTGAGTTTGATTAATGGCAGAATCACCACAGTACTCTAGAAAATCCTTTGGGTGCTCAGTGTCCAAATGCCAGTATCATTATATGTCATTCCAGTAAGTGTGGGCAATCATGGGTCAACATCTCATACAATGCCCAGTCTCGCAATTAGTCTATATGGTAATGGTCCTTCCCAGAACACTAGCTATGTACATATCTATTAGAGACTCTTGAAATCTTATGCCCTCATAATGTAGTAGTACATCCTGAAGCTGTGAAAGTCTGGAAGATTATATGTACCACAGCTAATCATTGTAACAACAAATATTCATCTTCTCATAATTGAGAGACAGAGAGAGAGAGAAAGAGAGAGAGGGAGGAAAAGAGAGTGAGGGAGAGAGAGAGAGAGAGAGAGAGAGAGAGGGAGGGGGTGGAAGAAAGGAATTAAGAGAGAGAGAGCTAGCTTCATCTTTCAATGCTTTTCTATGTTAATTTATTCCTGTATTTTACACCTGAAGAGACACAGCAACAGGCTATAAATCATATAACCTGCTATAAATCATATAACCTGATTGTTGTGTTTTTATTCTTCATGTTTAAAATGGGAAACACTGCTTTCGAGTTTCTAATAACTATAATACTGTTATCTTTAGGAAGAAGCAAATAAATGTCAATTTTCACTTGTACAGTCTGAATAAAGCAAGAGTTGTCACTCCGGTCTTGAAAGAATACAACTGTTACTGTATATGACATTTGTGTCTGAGTTCGACTAATCATCATATGCCATGCCGATAAGCGTAGGCCGGTCATGTTTTGCCATTTCACGCAGTCACCAGAGTCATGGATCAGCTCTGTGTTTTTGCTTTCCCTTTGTTCTTTTCCCCTCAATTTTGTCAATTGTCACCAAGTTCTCCAATTTATTTCTTCTCATAACGTGTCCAAAAAATTGTGACTGAGTACGTCTAATTTCTCTAATCAGTTTATGGTTTTCATTTGTTTCTTGTGGGACTTGGTCATTGGTTTTTCTGTCTGTTCATGGTATTCTTTATTAAGGACCCATTTCCATGTCATCACGGCATATGGGGACCTGAGCTAGGCTCATAGTTTCTTGATCACGCATCACTTGATTTCTGATGTGGTTGGCATCATGCCAGCCATTTATTTCCAAAATTATTTTCCAATATTCATTTTCTTAAGCTGGCTCCACCCTAGAACCAAGTGGTCCTTTAAAAAACATCATGCCTTGGGAAGGGGGATTTGAACCCAGAATCTTTGGGTTTGGCAGGCAGGTATAGAAACTATGCTACTATGACTAATAATACAAATGATAATAAAGCAGAAGAAACTTTAGAACCAAGGATACTTTGTACCAATGACAGTTGTTGCCAGTTTTTCTCCAGGTTCTGTCAACCTGGCAATTAAATGAGGGAGTTCCTCCCAGCTGCTTTTATCGATAAATGAAAACAAATAAAGAATTCCATCCAGTCCAGCTTTGCATGCCTGTAAAAATATAAGCTCATATTAAAAACAATTTGTCATTATAAAGAAATTACAACACACTATTTCTTGAAGCCATTGGCCTAGTGCATCTTATTTCTGCAGGCATTTTTTGTACATTCTGCTTTCCCTAGAGTTTGAACATCACCAGTCCAACTACGAGGCTGAAGATTTTTGTGTCTCTCTTAGCCTGGCCCATATCTCTTGACCTGCCTCACTCGGGAAACCCTGCCATTAGCTTAGCTACACTTGAGTTGGCATAGTACTTATTATTGGTCATTAGGAATCACAAGAGCCTCCCCCACCAATCAACACTTAATGGGTGATGTGGTCAATATCAAAATGGCCACCTTTACTTTCTGGATATTTCCATTTGGAGCTGGGTGGACCAGGAAGCCCAGGTCAATTATTAACATCTGGCTTGATGGGGATTCAAACACACGACCACCAGGCCAGTAGACAAATGTGTTAGTCACTGCGCCACCACGGCTTCCGGAGACACAGGGAAGTGAAACAAAATTCTACATTCAGAAAATAATAAATTTAAATTGACAGACTGCTCACTCATAAACTAGCTACTCTGTTTCCGCAAGATGTACTGATATTCTGTGGCAGATTATGCTGTAATGGAGTGGCTGTCAGCTCCTTTCACCATGAGCTTCCTCCTAAGAGAAATCTCTGAAACTCATAAGGCTGTTCAAACTCTTAGAATCATATGTGGGTAGGAAACAAAAACACTTAACTGGAAATTGAACCAAGACCACTTTATTGGTTAGCCAGAGCACTATCAACTATGCTATCATTCCCCCGCTTCCACTAGTTAAAGACCTGTGACATCACATATCAAAACACAATGATTATTTTAACAGTGAGTTGAGTGTAATAGTGAATTGTGTGTAGTAGATGCTACAATGATCAGAATAACAGTGAACTGTGTGTAGTAGATGCTACGATGATCATCTTAATGGTAAGTTGGAGTAGTAAATGCTACAATAATCATCTGAATGGAGAGTTTTGAGTAGCAGATGCTACAATGATCATCTTAACAGTGAGTTGTGTGCAGCAGTTACTACAATGAAGAAAAACCTTCACAAGCAACAGCTGTTTTTAAAAATCAATTATTCTTCATCAGGTTCTAGTTCTGGAGCAGACATTGACAACCATGCCTCTCCTATCTTCTCTGCCTTCTGATAATTTTATGAAATTGGTGTCACTTGCATTATTAATTTTTCCCCAAAATATTTAAGCTTTCCACATTCATCTTTCTCTGTCTTCCAATGCCTCTCTTGTCACGTATTCCCAAACATAAGACTAATTTCTCTACTCTGGTTTTTCTGTCTATAAATAATATTCTTTGCATTTTCCTTAGAAACCAAATTTCCACAGCCATCAGATGTTTTTTCAGATTGTCTTCTCATCCTTACAAAAGTACAGGTAGCACTTCAACAATCTTTTTCTTGTTGCAAATGAAATTTTTTTTTTTCTTTTCTGGTAAGTATGTTTTCCATCTTGCAAAAGGCTATCCTTCACCATAGCGATTCTTGTTCTAATCTCTTCAAGGCATCTCCCATCCGATGTTATGACTGTTCCGAGATAATTGTACCGATTCACATGCTTAAGAATATTCCCATTTACTTGTATATTACATTGTTGTTATTTCCTTCTTCCTAGCGACGACCATAATCTGTGTCTTCTTACAATTTAATTCTAACCCTAGTTGTTCACTGTGTGCAATAACCACATCTACTAAATGTTGCAGATCCTCTTCATTGTCTGCAATTAATACTATACCATCCGCACATCTAATGTTATTGCTATTACGTCCCCCATTGGTGATTCCTCTCATATCTTCCAAATTTCTGAAAATATTTTCACTGTATTGGGAAAAAGATTTCTAGACATTACACATCCCTGACACACACATCTCTTAATAGGCTGATATTGACCTTATTCATTATCAATCTTTATGGCAGCTTGTCGTTTTCAATATATGTTTTTTACCCATCAATTTGTATATCTGCAAGATCTTCATCATGTTGACATGTCTTACATTATTGAAAGCCTTTGTGTAGTCAATAAAGCAAAGATGTAAGTCTTTGTTTACTTCTATAAAACGTTTAATTAATGTTATCAGCATATACACAGCATTTACTCTACTCTTGCCTTCTACGGACCCATATTGTTCTTCTCCTATTGTCTTCTCGGGTTGTATTTTCTTTCCAACTCTTTGCTTCATGTTTCTTAGCAAAATCTTCATGATGTGGCTCATTATAATAATTGTTCGATGTTGATCACATTCCAAGGCTCCCGATTTCTTCCCGATTGCAAAAAATATAGAATTACATAATTTATGCTGTATATCTCCAGTAACATATATTGCGTTCAGCAGTCTGGTGACTTGGTCTATTCAATATTCTTCTAAAGCATTGATCATGTCTGTTGTGATATTGTTTTGACCCATGGTCTTGCCAGTTTTCATATGCTTAAGAGCAATCTGAACTTCCATCTTCAAAATTGATGGGCCTTCATTGTTATTCTGAATATCATACTGTTCTATTCTTGTATCATCATAAAGGTCTTTCACATAATATCTTAATCTTACGCTAGGTGTTACACAAACTGTACGTTCTTATTTAGAAATTTATTTTTTTCTGTAAGACCTATTTGTGCTGTACCTAAAGAAGCTCACTTGGATCATAACGTCAGATTAGTTGTGTTGTGGTTTAGCTCATTTATTACATATTTGCTTAAAGTTATTATTATTATTACTATTTATTTGTCCTTTTAATGTCCTCATTATAATTTACGTTCATCTGGACTGAGTTCATTGTAAGGTATGTGCACTGTGTCGGTGTTTGTTATCCCTCCCTCTCTCTCTCTCACCCCCTCTCTCCCTCCCCCCTTCTCTCTCGCAGGACATATAAAGCTGTCACATTTTATGTTGCACCAACTGCTATCTTATCTTTCCAAGAGTTTGATGTAAGTTATGTACACTGTGATGGTGTTTGCTATCCTTCCCTCTCTCTCCCTCCCTTCCTCTCTCTTCTCTCCCTCTCTCTTTCTCTCTCGCAGGCACCAGATATACCTATCTGTTTCATTTTATGTTGCACAAAGTGCTATCTCATAAATACAAGGGTGTGTTGGTAAAGAAAGTTTGCTGTTAGAAATCTAAAGTTGTCACTTGTATCCATTTACAATTCTCTCAGTTAACACATCAGTTAGTCAATTATCCAGTCCGAATCTACTATACATGTTATGAAAGCACTTATTTATTTACCCATCTCTCTGAACATGTAGATGAAATGCTCATGATAAAACAACACAAACATTCATTCAGAAACTCACTGGAAAAATGTGGTCAAATTTTTTCCCTGAAACTTCTCCTGTGTCCCAAAAGGTCAAATTCATAAGAACTTTCTTGTTTAAGTGAGCAATTTTCACAGGCCAGTAAATCTTTGTCGTCTGGATGCCTAATGATTTCAAATAAGCAATGTAAAACCACCACTCTCTTGATTATGATTATGATAATTATTTCTGTTATAAACTGCATTGCTAATACAAGTATGATCATCATAATCATCAAATGCCCTATCAAATGACAAAGGTGTTCATTTACATGGTCCTTGGTGTTCTGGATTAGTTCTGTTGGGGATATTCCTACAACCCACCGTTTTAGGCCATTCCTCCTTGCCACTGTCTTAGGCCATCCAGTTGCAAGTCCCTCGGCCTCTTCTACTGCTGATAATTGCAGTCGTCACAATTCTTCTCTTCTAATTTCATGACCAAAGAACATTGTTTGTCTCTTTCTTGACATTGTTTGTCTCTTTCTTTAAGTTGAATATAACGTACTTTCATTAGCCTGTTCCAGGAACTTATTGCTAGTCACTCTGGCAGTCCAAGGTATTCACAGCATTTATCTAATGTAAAAGAATTTGCTGGCTTCAACCAATAGCAACATAAATGCAATATAGACATACGTACATAATTCATATGCTTGCTGGACTACATCGCCATACTGGACCTTCATTTGCTGATAAATTTCTATAGGTTTCACCCTTTCACTGATAAAAAAAGGATAACAGAAAGCTGCTCTCTTTGGTGCATGTCAAAAGTGGGGCAGTCATCTTTAAACTGTCCTAATGACGTCATTGTGTTCATCTGAACAGTTGTGTCACGTGCTTAACACTCATAACATCCTTAACAACAATACTGACAGGGTACAAGACAGTGGCATGGTTATTGTAATTTCTATCACTCATTTAAGGGTTTCATTTGAAGCCCCCTGGTATGCACATTCTCTCTCTCTCTCTCTCTCTCTCTCTCTCTCTCTCTCTCTCTCTCTCTCTCTCTCTCTCTCTCTCTCTCTCTCTCTCTCTCTCTCTCTCACACACACATACGTACGTACGTACGTACGTATGTAAGCATAAACATATTTATGAAAAAACACACACACACACAAATTCACTCACACATACCCAATCTTACAATATAGACTAATAAAAAGGCAATTATGGCAAGTTGTACTCTCAGGTGTAGCAGCATAGTGGTTAGTGGACGACTGTCTTGGTAAGCAACAATCAATCCACAGGAGGGATAACCTCCCCTGTCAGACACCAGTGTTGGGGTTTGAAGTGTTAGACCTTCCCATATTCTGGGCCATAGTATATAAATGAGGTGTGGTGGCCAGTTCCCTTCTCAGAAAATCCCCAGATATGTTTCCAGTGCCTATTTCGTCAGCTGGGTCTACCACACAGCCATACTTCTTCTCTTTTATTTCCCAGTGAGAAGCATAGGTTCTAGAGCCATCCTGGTCAACACAAATAACTCTCCTGGGGATTGAACCCTCCTTGGGATTGAACACTTCTGGTGATTGAATCCTACTGGGGATTGAACCCTCCTGGGAATTGAATCCTCATGGAGATTGAACCCTCCTTGGGATTGAACACTTCTGGTGATTGAATCCTACTGGGGATTGAACCCTCCTGGGGATTGAACCCTCCTTGAGATTGAACACTTCTGGTGATTGAATCCTACTGGGGATTGAACCCTCCTGGGAATTGAATCCTCCTGGGGATTGAACCCTCCTTGAGATTGAACACTTCTGGTGATTGAATCCTACTGGGGATTGAACCCTCCTGGGAATTGAATCCTTCTGAGGGTTGAACCTTTCTTGAGGATGAACCCTCCTGGGGATTGAATCTTGCTTACCAAGACAGTAGTCCACTAACCACTATGCCGGTGCACCTGAGAGTACAATTTGCCATAATCACCTTTTTATTAGTCTATATTGTAATACTGGGTATATGTGAGTGAATTTGTGTGTATGTGTGGGTTCATACATATGTTTACGCTTACATACATGTGTGTGTGTGTATGCATGCGTGTGCATGTGTGATAGAGAGAAAGAGAGAGAGACAAGACAATGTACACATATAAATGCTTGATTACAGATTACCTTTACTTACAGGCAGAAGAGGACATTTAGGTCACCTCATGACCTATTCCAGAAGTGAATAGTTAGAAACTTATGTTCACGCTTAATGGCAGAGATAGGAGAACAAAAACACCAAAGACACATAATTCAGGAGCCAGTCACTTTTTCTCAGGATCCATCATATTTTCTTTTTGAGAAATATGGGCTAAGAAAATAATAATAAAATCAGGCGACAGTTAGAAATTTCTAGGTGCCATGACAACTGTGCACCTGGTTTTTCTACCCCTGATTATTGGTTTTGTTGAAATTCATACATGGCCTCTGTCACAGTCTCACAGTCTGTCACAGTTTTAAAATATAAGCTTCCCTGTAATCCTGAATCAAACTGGATTAGGGACAATGTGTGCAATCATCATCAACAAGCATCAAACTGGAAATGGGACAATGTGTGCAATCATCATTATCATCATCATCTAGCAAGTCTTTTGGAGAATGCCGCTCTCATCACAACCAGCCTGAAATATTCTCAGTTGTTTGCCTAGCCTCCTGTCTCAGGCACTTTCATGTCCCAGGGTGTATTTAATGTTCTGTGTCCACCTTCACGTAGGTTGACACCCTGCTCTTCTTTGAGGGACCACACCTTCCATTACTATTCTATATAAACCACTGTGATGTTAAATATGTCCAAAGTATTTCAGTTTCTGAAACATGATTCTGCTTACAAGCCAGGTTTTTCCAGCATGTTTCTTCTTCTTCTCCCATGGTATTCTAAGAATATTTCATGTGAAATACAGTCAGGTGGAATTTATCTACCTCACAGAGAATTTTATGTCTAATCTTTTAATGCTGGTATTATCTGACTCATGATTTGGCAGATAATTGATGAGTACCACAGCATGCAGCATTCACTATTTGATACATTGTATCCTTGGTTTCATTTGCTCCAGAATAAAATAGAAGACTAGCTAACAGAACTACACATTCCATCACACTCAAAAGTCTGACACACATGATCATGACAGGGACATGGTCATAGGAACTTCTGAGTTAGGACAGCTCTCTAGCCTTCAGTCATCATTATCATCAAGTACGTGAGCTCTTCGGCTGGTCATGAAAATTCCAAATCATTTCATTTCATATTTGTCTGTCTTGTGCTGTTGTCTTTAATTCAATGTATGTTGGCATTGATAACTGTGCCCCCTCTGCTGTGTGTCCACCGTGACGAGGTAGAGGGGCTTGTGCGTCCCAATGACCCCAAGAGCTATGCCGACGGTAGCACAGCTACTGGTAGGGGCCACCCATGTCGGACAGGTCAAGGGAGAGGGACCAGACGAAGAGACACACAAACCTGCTGCCTTGTAGGTAGACTGGGGACAGTCAAAGGCTAGGGAAAGCACCCCGAATACATGCTTGTCAAAATCGGATGTACTGAGCCACAGGCTTGACAAAGCAGTGCAACGTAAAACCTGCTGCCTTGTAGGTAGACTGGGGACAGTCAAAGGCTAGGGAAAGCATCCCAAATAAATGCTTGTCGAAATCGGATGTACTGAGCCACAGGCTTGACAAAGAAGTGCAACGTAACTTAATTCATGATGTCACAAATCAAAATTAATCGTTATGGTGCTAATCCCGTGAAGTCCCATCAGGCGGTGATAGTGCCGGGCCCCCTGCCTCGAGGGGGTCCACCCATGACTACTGGTGGTCACCTTCCCCTGTGCTGTGGAGTCAAGGCACAGAGGAGTAGGTTAAGAGCTATTGACCAAATACCCCGGACACTCAACATACTACAGTGGAATGCCGAAGGAGTTTACAAGAAGAAAGACTCCCTAACACAGCGTATTCATAAAGATAGAATAGATGTGGCATGCATTCAAGAGACACACCTCAACGCCAATCACAAATTCTCAGTCAGAGGATATCAGGCCACACGTTTCGACCGCGAAGGACACAAAGGAGGAGTTCTAATACTTACACGAAATACAATACCTTGCAGCGAAGTATCTGTGATCTCTGACAACCAAACGGAAATTATAGGTGTTGATATAATGATAAAGGATGTGAAAATAAGAATCTACAATCTGTATAGCCCAGCAGATAAGGACCTTACACTCTCAAACATGAAAATAACTGACACAAACTGCATTATTGTCGGAGACTTTAATAGCCGTTCAGAAAGATGGGGATACCCAGATACTGACAAAAGAGGAGATGAATTGGAGGACTGGGAAATAGACTCAAATCTCCATCTACTCAACAAAGCGGATGACACACCGAGCTTCTACTCCAGAAGATGGCTTACCACTTCTACTCCAGACTTAGCTTTCTGCACAGGAGACATCCTCCACAAAATCGATCGCCATGTGCTGGACCAATTAGCAGGTAGTGACCACAGACCAATCAAGCTTGTAATGAATATGGAGTATGTTCCACAGGAGCAAAAGCCCTTGCCCCGCTGGAATTACAAACGAGCAGATTAGGACAGATTTGCCATACTAACAGACAAATATTGTGAAAACATAAATACACGATATGGCAACATAAAGCAAATGGTGGAAAGTCTAAACAGAGCGATAATACAGGCAGCCACTGAGTCCATTCCTAGAGGAGCAAGGAAAAATTACAAACCATACTGGACTGAAGAACTACAAATTTTGGAGGACAAAGTTGAAGATGCCAGGAAGACAGCAGAGAGAGAACAAACAATTGAAGCGAATATCTCTCTCAAAGCCATCTCAGCAAAATATAAAAGAACAGTAAATCAAACAACAAGAGATTGTTGGAGGAAAAAACAGAAAACCTGAATTTTGACAGGGATGGAAACAAACTATGGAAACTAGTGAAAGCCATGAACAATGAAGGACCTAGAAACAAACAAATAACAATTAAACAAGGAAATGCCTTGCTTACGGGAAAAAAGGCTGCAAATGCACTAATGGAACACTATGCAAATGCAAACCACATTGATATTACAACCGAACAGAAGAAAGCAATCAAAGACAAACAGATACATCATAGAAATACAGAGACAGCAGCAGAATACATGATGGCAAATCTAACAATGGAAGAAATGGAACAGGCAATGAATACCCTAAAAAAGAAGAAATCACCAGGAAAGGATGGAATCACAAATGAAATGCTAATAGGACTAGGCACCAAGGCAAAGAAGAAACTACTAGCAGTCCTAAATAACAGCTGGAAGAGAGGAATAGTCCCACAGGCATGGAAGGAAGCTATACTAATACCAGTCCCAAAGAAAGGAAAAAACCTGGAAGAACCAAATGGCTATCGACCTATCAGTCTACTTAGCTGTGTAGCAAAATTAATGGAACGCATTATCAATGGCAGGCTAACATGGCATCTGGAAGAAAACAAACTCTTAACACCACACCAAGCAGGATTCAGAAAGTACAGATCCACTGAAGATCAAATAACCTATATAGCTCAGGAAATAGAGGATGCCTTCCAAGAGAAAAAGCACACACTAGCAGTCTGGATAGATTTAGAAAAAGCATTTGATAAAGTATGGAAGGAAGGACTGAAAGTAAAACTGCAAAACATGCATGTTTGTGGAAAAATGTATAAATGGATCAGCCACTACCTTGAGAACAGAACTGCCAGGACAAAAGTACAAGGACAAACAAGCAAAATGATGCTGCTGGAGCAAGGTGTCCCCCAAGGAGGAGTTCTTTCACCAACATTATTCCTAGCATATATAAATGACATCACAGAAAATTTTCCAGCCAGAGTACACACATCCTCCTTTGCAGATGACCTAGCCATATGGACATCTGAAGAATATATTAGTACAGCTAACAGCAGAATACAGCAAGCTTTATTAGCGTTAGAGGACTGGTCAAAATCATAACTAGTGAAGATAAGTGAGGAGAAAACAACATGCACAGTGTTCTCCCTCTCAAATAAAACTCAGCAACCTAAGCTGGTATTGAATGGAAAAATATTGCGCCATGAAGAAAATCCAAACTATCTAGGAGTCACCTTTGATCGTCGCCCTGACATGGAAGACACAGGTTGAGAAAAATCGAACAAGAGCAAGGCAGAGAATGGCAATCATGAAAAGCTTGCTGGTACAACGTGGGGAGCAGATGAGAAAGTCCGCAAGAAGTTATATACTGGACGGGTGAGGCCAGTACTAGAATATGGCATTGCAGCTTGGGCAACAGCAGCTAAGTCAAACTTTAACAAAATAAGTAGAGTCCAAAACCAAGGAATGCGAATCATAACTGGAAGCCTGAAGACAACGCCTATTAATGAACTAGAAAAGATCACTTGTTTACAACCAATGCAGGATAGAAGAGATAGCAGAGCCCAGCAACAAGCAGAAAAATTTAGAAGATTGACAGACCACCCTATGTACAACAGATTTAATGGTTTTGGAAAAGGAAGACTGAAGCGTAGCAACTTTGTAGAAACTGCAAAACGAAGGTTTAGGGCAGATCCTATACTTAACATATCAACAGTCAAGCCCATACACAATGCACACAAGTTCCCAGCTTGGAGACAGCAGCAACTGCCTGAGATGATAGAAAACATTCCTGGTATTGAGAAAAAGAACACTCAGCATGAAACCGAAAGAAGAGAAATAACCCTAAACTACATGAAAGAACATTACCCAAGCAGGAATTGGACCCATGCATATACAGATGGATCAGCCAAAAATTCAATAGAGAATGGAGGAGGAGGAATTCTCCTAAATTTAAAAAATGGAGTGAAAAAAACACATTCAATGGCAACTGGAAAATTTTCAAGTAACTTCAAAGCGGAGGTAGAGGCTTTGAAAACTGCAGCAGAAATGCTCCTGATGGAGGAAAATAAAGAGAAGCAAATAGCTATCTTCACAGATGCAAAGTCAGCTGTCTCAATACTGAAGAGCAATAACAGCACAGAACTAACTGACCTAAGAGCAGCACTCCATGGTCTATGCCAGAAATCCAAAAAAGTTGTAACACAGTGGATCCCATCACATTGCAGTATACCTGGAAAGCGAAGAGGCTGACAGACTGGCAAAAGAGGGCGGACGACTACCACAGCCTGACATAGACATAACCTATAATGAGGCAAAGAGGTTGATAAAAAGCACTTATAGAACCAAATGGGAATCAGAGCATCCAGGCCATCAGAAGGATGATGCATATTACAAACTCGACCGAAGAGAACAAGTAGCAATCTTCAGACTCCGCACAGGACATAACAGGCTGAAATACCACTTGTTCAATAAACTGAAAGATAGGAGATACCGATGAATATAATTGTAGAACTGGAAAAATGACAGCAAAACATTTGCTGCAGGATTGCCCAACGTATGCAGAACAGAGAAAGATATTTTGGCCCACACCTGCTTCATTTGAGGACAAGCTCTATGGAGATATCAACAAGCTCAAGTTGACCACAGCTTACTTTAACTACATACAGGTTGACATTTAAAGGTGCATGAAGACCCAGAGGCATGAAATGGAATATTGCTTGGATAGCAAATCCATTATGTGGAAAGTCCAAATCGAAAGCTCGCTGTGTGGGCTTCATAAAAGGTGGAAAAGTGTCCTAGTGGCACGAAATGGAATATTAGCTTGGATAGCAAATCCATTACGTGGAAAGTCCGAATCAAAAGCCCATTGTGTGGGCTTCATAAAAGGTGGAAAAGTGTCCCAGTGGCATGAAATGGAATATTGCTTGGATAGCAAATCCATTACGTGGAAAGTCCGAATCAAAAGCCCACTGTGTGGACTTCATAAAAGGTGGAAAAGTGTCATAGTGGCACGAAATGGAATATTGCTTGGATAGCAAATCCATTACATGGAAAGTCCGAATCGAAAGCTCACTGTGTGTATGTCATCTGCAGACTGCATACTTCTGGTTTCCGGAAGAACAGCCTATGGTGAACGGAAGGCCCAATATACGGAAGTGAGGCTAAGCAGCCATGTGCAGGCACGTGACGATTCCTTGGGTGAGCCCAGTACCAGAGCGCTATGTATCAGCTCTGCAAGTATGGAAGCCTCCTTGGATGGCGGGGAATGCCCATGGTCTGCCCCTGCCTTCCCTTGAGGGCTGACCAGGATCTTTGGCTGTTCTATATGGACCAGCTGGGATGGGGGATAACACCACAACAGTGAGAGTCAAACGTCCTAAGAAACCCCCGGGAAGGTTAACCCGGTCAACAAATGCCCGCAGAAGTCGGATGTGTCGGCCTAACGGCGCAAGAACGCAGCTCTGCTGTAAACAGGCACGACGCAATCACATCCGAAAAAAAACTCCGGATGAACAAAGAAGAAGAAGATAACTGTGCATGCTTTTTATATAAGTATTGGTATTAATCTACCCTCCTCTTTTCCCCCAATATCTTGCCTTCTGGTACTCTCTGGTGTGTCTTCAAGTCATAGATGCATGCCAACCCATGAGTTTTCAGTATTGATTACTGTAAGAAGTCTTCTTCATTCTCTTATATTTCCTAAATATGAATACAGTTAGCTATGTATGACTTCTGCGAAAAAGAATTCTATTTCCTAGAACTGTTTTAACTATAAATTTTTCATTCCAACATTTTCTTGCCATTTTCTGGAAGTCTAATAGAATAATAATTTAATAGCAGTAATAAACTATGATCATATTGATCTGAAAACAAAATAAAACTAAGTCCAACAACAGATCTTACCCGACGTTTCACTGTGGACCATCAGGAATTGTACGGCCAGACAGATGGGCAATTGTGCTTGTCTTTCCAACAGCCCCTTTGCCAACCACTATTAATTTATAATGTACATCCTCAAGAAGAGAGGTAGCAGGCAAAAGTGGTCGCTCTAATAAACCTGTGTGCAAAAATCAAAGTCGATTATAATATTGGGTGCAAACTTGATTCTGTAAATAATTAGTTGTAATGAGGCAAGTATGTGCTATGACAGCTTCTCTTGTCTTATGCATTTTTATTTTAAGATCTACAAGGTTTATTTTTAATGACTGTGGGGTTTTTGAAAATATTGCCGTTCCAAGTTTTGTATTCACCCTCTGTGAACTCATGCAACCTAAAAGGTAGATACAAAACTTGGAACGGCAATATTTTAAAAAATTCCAGTAATTAAATATACACCCCTGTATATATGCTTCCCCATTTGTTTCTACATTGCTACCTAAATATGTGTATGATTTCACCTCAGTGAGGTTTCACCAAGGGAAATAACATAACATTTTGTGTGATTTAAACTCCAGATCATCAAACCACCCTGTCAGAGCCCCATTTAATTCCATTTATGATGGGAGATATTGTTTATCTTTTTAATCTTGGTATTTGTTAGTAAAATGGGTCATAGTTATTAAGCCTTTTTGAAGCACAATGTACCAAACTATCGTCTGTCAAGACGGAAAGGTGCCAATGATGTTAGTAAAAATAATAAAGGTGACAAAAGGTATCCCTTCTACAATCCGGTTCTTATTTCAAGTGCATCTGTTAGTTTTCAGTCACTAAGAACTCTGCATTCCAAGTCTTTATATGTTGCCTTTATTAAGGTAATGATCTTCTGTGGGATCCCACAGTGGTGCCTCATCAATTTCCAAAGAGATTCCCATCAATGCTTACAAGTATGCACCCATTGAAGAAACATTAGCAACCATGGCCTAATCCCAGCCGGTCCATATCTGCTGTACCGAGTGATGACCTGGTCCAGTCTATATCTGTTGTACTGAGTGATGACCTGGTACGGACCATATCTGCTGTACCGAGTGATGACCTGGTCCAGTCCATATCTGTTGTACCGAGTGATGACCTGGTCCAGTCCATATCTGTTGTACCGAGTGATGACCTGGTCCAGTCCATATCTGCTGTATCGAGTGATGACCTGATACAGTCCATATCTGCTGTACCGAGTGATGACCTGGTTACATCCTAATATGCCTCTCCCCAGATGTTAAATTTCAGCACCGGTCTCGCCAACTTCACTAGTTTTTGAGCTTAGAGAGAAAAAGAAGAACTCTTAAGTTCTCATATTCGACTTACTGAACACTTTAAGCAAACAAATGGCTGGCTAAGATGCAGTTACAAAGATAATAAGCTGCTGGTGTGATATTACGCCCCAATGGCTGATTAGTGCACTCAGTGGAGCAAGGGTGCTCACCTGCTGACACCTGGCGGCAACCGCCACCCACTTAACGCTTTAATTAGATGATTTTTTAGTAACGAGATGAGAGAAGATCCTCTACACCCATCTTGTTCTGATACATGTAAGTCTTTCAGGGCTCAGACTGCCTGAATGCCAACCATCCAACAACTGTTCTAGCAATGTGGTTAAACTGTGTTTTGGTTGGCTGATTGGTTCATGAATCCTCTGGAAGAATGACTTTCATTTCTTAAGTGTGATGCACTGGAGTTCAGATTGTATGAGCTGTGAAAAGGGCTTACACCTGTTGGACTAAGGCTGATGTAGAACTTTCCTTCTGACCCAATAGCGAAGTATTATCTCCACGGAGACCGTATCGCTTCCCTCTCCAAGCTCAGAAAGCAGTGGGGTGTCCCAGACTGGTACTGGAACTTCAGTTACAGTGTCCGCTTTCTTTCTTAGAAGGTATCGTGTTTGATCCCTGCATAGGTGCTGGGCATTTTTCCAAGAATCATTGGTATCTAATGATATCTCACATCTCCCTGAACCATTGGTATCCAATGATATCTCATGTCTCCCTGAACCATTGGTATCTAATGATATTTCCCATCTCCCTGAACCATTGGTATCTAATGATATCTCACATCTCCCTGAACCATTGGTATCTAATGATATCTCCCGTCTCCCTGAACAGTTGGTATTTAATGATATCTCACATCTCCCTGAACCATTGGTATCCAATGATATCTCATGTCTCCCTGAACCACTGGTATCCAATGATATCTCAAGTCTCCCTTGACCACTGGTATCCAATGATATCTCATGTCCCCCTGAACCATTGGTATCTAATGATATCTCCCGTCTCCCTGAACAGTTTGGGATTTAATTTATTTGTTATCTCAAGTCTTGAAAAAGACTTACAGAGGACCACCCCTGGCGGGCTTTTGGCCTCTGTATTCACAGATAACTAAAATTTACAATTTACTGGCCATTTTTTGACTGCGCCTTATTACGTTCACTAGTTGTTCCACAACGTGCCGCAAGTGTTTCTGGTTACTTATAGAACTGGAGCATGGAACATCTTCTCCGCGATTTTATTCGGCATTACTTCGCGTTGTTTTTTTTTATATAAACCCGGGACTATATCAGGTTCGAATCCTCGGTCTTAGGCAACATTTCGAGTCCTATAACAGAGCAGGAACTCACAAGACTGGTTGTTTTAAATATAGACAAAGTTTTTCATTCTGATGACAAGTCAGCCTCTTCTCCAGTCAAAGGCTTGATGTTAACCGCCCTTGCCAACCCAATACGTCACGATTGAGCATCTCTCACCGCTTTCAGTCTCAATGCTCAATCGTGCTGTATCTGTTTCCCACTAGATCCTAATAATACCCCAGTACTCCATTACTGTTACATGTGCTATGACAGCTCCTCTTGTCTTATGTATTCTTATTTTAAGATCTACAAGGTTTATTTTTAATGACTGTGGGGTTTTTGAAAATATTTCCATTCCAAGTTTTGTATTCACACTCTGTGAACTCATGCAACCTAAAAGGTAATTACAAAACTTGGAACGGCAATATTTAAAAAAAACCCAGTCATTAAATATACACCCTGTATATATGCTTCCCCATTTGTTTCTACATTGCTACCTAAATATGTGTATGATTTCACCTCAGTGAGGTTTCACCAAGGGAAATAACATAACATTTTGTGTGATTTAAACTCCAGATCATCAAACCACCCTGTCAGAGCCCATTTAATTCCATTTATGATGGGAGATATTGTTTATCTTTTTAATCTTGGTATTTGTTAGTAAAATGGGTCGTAGTTATTAAGTCTTTTTGAAGCACAATGTACCAAACTATCGTCTGTCAAGACGGAAAGGTGCCAATGATGTTAGTAAAAATAATAAAGGTGACAAAAGGTATCCCTTCTACAATCCGGTTCTTATTTCAAGTGCATCTGTTAGTTTTCAGTCACTAAGAACTCTGCATTCCAAGTCTTTATATGTTGCCTTTATTAAGTTAATGATCTTCTGTGGGATCCCACAGTGGTGCCTCATCAATTTCCAAAGAGATTCCCCATCAATGCTTACAAGTATGCACCCATTGAAGAAACATTAGCAACCATGGCCTAATCCCAGCCGGTCCATATCTGCTGTACCGAGTGATGACCTGGTCCGATCTATATCTGCTGTACAGAGTGATGACCTGGTACGGACCATATCTGCTGTACCGAGTGATGACCTGGTCCAGTCCATATCTGTTGTACCGAGTGATGACCTGGTCCAGTCCATATCTGCTGTACCGAGTGATGGCCTGATACAGTCCATATCTGCTGTACCGAGTGATGACCTGGTTACATCCTAATATGCCTCTCCCCAGATGTTAAATTTCAGCACCGGTCTCGCCAACTTCACTAGTTTTTGAGCTTAGAGAGAAAAAGAACTTAAGTTCTCATATTCGACTCACTAAACACTTTAAGCAAACAAATGGCTGGTTTAGATGCAGTTACAAAGATAATAAGCTGCCGGTGTGAGCTTACGCCCCAATGGCTGATTAGTGCACTCAGTGGAGCAAGGGTGCTCACCTGCTGACACCTGGTGGCAACCGCCACCCACTTAACGCTTTAATTAGATGATTTATTAGTAACGAGATGAGAGAAAACCCTCTACACCCATCTTGTTCTGATACATGTAAGTCTTTCAGGGCTCAGACTGCCTGAATGCCAACCATCCAACAACTGTTCTAACAATGTGGTTAAACTGTGTTTTGGTTGGCTGATTGGTTCATGAATCCTCTGGAAGAATGACTTTCATTTCTTAAGTGTGATGCACTGGAGTTCAGATTGTATGAGCTGTGAAAAGGGCTTACACCTGTTGGACTAAGGCTGACGTAGAACTTTCCTTCTGACCCAATAGCGAAGTATTATCTCCACGGAGACCGTATCCCTTCCTTCTCCAAACTCAGAAAGCAGTGGGGTGTCCCAGACTGGTACTTGTACTTCAGTTACAGTGTCCGCTTCTTGCTTAGAAGGTATCATGTTTGATCCCTGCATAGGTGCTGGGCATTTTTCCAAGAATCATTGGTATCTAATGATATCTCACATCTCCCTGAACCATTGATATCCAATGATATCTCATGTCTCCCTGAACCATTGGTATCTAATGATATTTCCCGTCTCCCTGAACCATTGGTATCTAATGATATCTCATATCTCCCTGAACCATTGGTATCTAATGATATTTCCCATCTCCCTGAACCATTGGTATCTAATGATATCTCACATCTCCCTGAACCATTGGTATCTAATGATATCTCACATCTCCCTGAACCATTGGTATCCAATGATATCTCATGTCTCCCTGAATAATTGGTATCCAATGATATCTTATGTCTCCCTGAACAGTTGGTATCCAATGATATCTCACAATGTTTCCCTAAACCATTGATATCCAATGATATCTCATGTCTCCCTGAACCATTGGTATCTAATGATATTTCCCGTCTCCCTGAACCATTGGTATCTAATGATATCTCATATCTCCCTGAACCATTGGTATCTAATGATATTTCCCATCTCCCTGAACCATTGGTATCTAATGATATCTCACATCTCCCTGAACCATTGGTATCTAATGATATCTCATATCTCCCTGAACCATTGGTATCTAATGATATTTCCCGTCTCCCTGAACCATTGATATCTAATGATATCTCCCGTCTCCCTGAACAGTTGGTATCTAATGATATCTCACATCTCCCTGAACCATTGGTATCCAATGATATCTCATGTCTCCCTGAATAATTGGTATCCAATGATATCTTATGTCTCCCTGAACAGTTGGTATCCAATGATATCTCACAATGTTTCCCTAAACCATTGGTATCTAATGATATCTCATGTTTCCCTGAACCATTGGTATCTAATGATATCTCATGTTTCCCTGAACCATTGGTATCTAATGATATCTCATGTTTCCCTGAACCATTGGTATCTAATGATATCTCCCTGAACTATTGGTATCTAATGATATCTCATGTTTCCCTGAACCACTGGTATCTAATGATATCTCCCTGAACCATTGGTATCTAATGATATCTCATGTTTCCCTGAACCACTGGTATCTAATGATATCTCCCTGAACCATTTATATCTAATGATATCTCATGTTTCCCTGAACCACTGGTATCTAATGATATCTCCCTGAACCATTGGTATCTAATGATATCTCCCTGAACCACTGGTATCTAATGATATCTCCCTGAACCATTGGTATCTAATGATATCTCATGTTTCCCTGAACCACTGGTATCTAATGATATCTCCCTGAACCATTGGTATCTAATGATATCTCCCTGAACCACTGGTATCTAATGATATCTCCCTGAACCATTGGTATCTAATGATATCTCATGTTTCCCTGAACCACTGGTATCTAATGATATCTCCCTGAACCATTGGTATCTAATGATATCTCATGTCTCCCTGAACCATTGGTATCTAATGATATCTCATGTTTCCCTGAACCACTGGTATCCAATGATATCTCACATCTCCCTGAACCATTGGTATCTAATGATATCTCATGTTTCCCTGAACCACTGGTATCTAATGATATCTCCCTGAACCATTGGTATCTAATGATATCTCATGTCTCCCTGAACCATTGGTATCTAATGATATCTCATGTTTCCCTGAACCACTGGTATCTAATGATATCTCCCTGAACCATTGGTATCTAATGATATCTCATGTTTCCCTGAACCATTGGTATCTTTTTGTTAACCAATGTGAAACAAGTATTGAGGGAGGTAAGACAACTGACATTAACATAATCATGAATTCACCACCCATCAAGTGTCATCTGGTCAAGAAAATAAAAGCACCACTGTATGCAAACAAGAGCCTGTTACTTTGCCCTATGTATGACATATTCTCCTACATGTCATCCTTTGCCTATAGTACCTTGTGGTGAAGGAAAGGGAGGTCTTGAGCCTGAGGAATTAAGGCCGCCAGACTAGTGCAGTCATTGTGAACTGTTGGCCCCTGACAGAAAAAAAATAATCCACACCTCACCGATGATTTCAACCCGGGTCTCCTGAAGAAGAACCAGCCATTCTAGCCATTCAGCCAGCCGCTCCTCATTCTCTATGTCATGTAAACAAAACAATGAGGTCATTATGAAGCAATGTAGATCAGCATGGCCGAATGGATAAAAGCACGTGTTCTTAAACATCCAGTGTGCTGATGCTGAGGTAAGGGGTTCAACCCCTACACCGGACAGCTGGACTAAAATGTTGACCTGTCGTCCTTGACTAGGGGATGTAAATTACAAGCACCTCTGAAGTCGGAGTGGGTTCACCTGATGGCCAGGGACAATGATAATAGGGAAGGCTAATCCACACACAAAAATTCAGTCCAGCGCTACTTGAAGTAGTGTGTATGGACTATGCTTGAGTTCAAAGCGAGTGAGAGCAAAAGAAAAATATGAAGCAACAATTTACCATATGGTATCAGACGTTTATCCTTCACAGAGATGGTTCTTAGAATTTCTGCTCCCTCTGGACTCCACAGCCAGTCTTGAACAAGTAACTGCTCTTGCTGACCAGAATCCATTAGTTTTTTTTTTATGGATAATTTACTGAAACGTGTTTCAGAGTTCAGATCATTTGTCTACTCAACCTAATCTAACCAATTGGTTTCCTCGTGGGGATGTGCTATATCACAAAGTGCTATATCACAAAGTGCTATATCACAAAGTGCTATATCACAAAGTGCTATATCACAAAGTGCTATATCACAAAGTGCTATATCACAAAGTGCTATATCACAAAGTGCTATATCACAAAGTGCTATATCACAAAGTGCGCTGTCAATTACCAGCATGTTTGTTACTTGAAACTTTCTGTGTTTACCATGTGTAGTGGTGAAGGAGCTACAAAGTTTGTAATTCCGCATACTAACACAGCTGCAGGCGATTTGGAAACTGACATAATGGTACGGTGCTGGTTGTTCAGAAAGCAATAGCAAACTACTGAGCGTAAACTTGCTAAGAAATCACAGACAGCCAAAAATACTGGGGTTGACTGTGACGTGCTGTAAAGGATCTGCAACCAAGTTTTAACAAAATTACTGTGACAGTGACAGCAAAGTTTGTAATTAAATGTGTAATAATGCTGAAATGACTGCACTACTTAGACTTCATCACTTCATGACTAGTGAGCTTATCCATTTGTGTACTGTTACTTTGTTACTTAAGTTTTAGTTAGCTACTTTTGACATAGTCTTAGTCAACTTAATCACTTATAAATAAGTTATAGCGGGAGTGAAAGGACTGAATCACTCACTGATGACTGCACTCATGAACTGTCTCAGCTGAACTTGAGTCAGTGAACTCAAGACAAAAAAAGGGAGGAACAGTCTCCTCGACAAATGACAAATCTGACAATCACTTAATCAGAACATGTCTTATCATGTTAATTATATTTTATGGTGAGTAATTAACGACCACTAGAAATAATAACATTGGCAAACCACTCAGATAAATACATTGAAATATTTTTAATTAGATATTAAGATATACTATTAAGTATTTGTTTTATTCAAATGAACCAAGTATAACAATGTTGTTAGGGGATGTTTACAGTAACTTTGTCTCGCACAGTTATAGCAGTAAAAAATTACATGGCTGCTCATTCGCACTTTAATTATTTGTACTTAATTAGATAATGGAAACATGAATAGACACGAGGCATGTATCAGTTCGTGTGCTGACACCTTTCCGTACCATGACTAGCTTCTCTCGTGGTCTTCCTCTATCTCTCTTTGCATAAATCTTTCTAGTTGTCACAACATGTTCCAGTTTTTTCATCTCACAATGGGGCAAAAAAAAAAAAAAAAATGACCACGGTATCATCATCATCATCATCATCATCATCATCATCATCATCATCATCATCATCATCATCATCATCATCATCAGCATCATCATCATCATATCTTCCACTTCTGCCGTCAAGCGTCGTGGGGAGGAATAATTTGCCTTCCAGCGCCCGGTGGGCGGCACTGGATAGTGTCATTCCGTGTGATTGTACAATGTCTCTTGATGTCGTCAATCCATTTTCTTCTTGGGCGTCCTCTTGGTCTCGTCGCAGATGATCTTTGATGTAAGGCCAGTGATGGTAGTTGATGGTGTTGCATTCTAACGACATGGCCAAACCACTTGATCTTCTGTCTTTCAATAAATGTAGCACAAGGATGTTGATCCCACTGTCTGTCTAATAAAGCATTTCTTACTCGGTCTCGGATTGTTAAGTTGGCAGCTCTCCTCAGGCATCTCATCTCACAGGTGTTGATTTTGCGAAAGTGTGATTTGGCTAAAGTCCAAGTTTGAGATTGGTAGCTTAGGGTTGGTGTGAATATGCTGTTTATTATCTGTCGTTTTGCGGACATAGGTATATTTGGATGTTTCAGTATGGGTGATAGTTGATATGTAAGTGCACTAGCTTTTTAATATCTGATTTCGATTTCACTGCCCAATCTGCCATCTTCTGTGATCATACTTCCAAGATATTTGAGTTCTTTAACTTGTTTCAGAGATGTGGTATTTATTTGTATACTTAGTGGACCAGCCGATCTGCTAACTTGCATTACTTGCTGCATGTTGAACTCAAGATTATTAATATAATTTTGCAGTCTGCCCTCGTCGCTATAAAACAGGCACTGATCGTCTGCAAATAGAAGTTCATTTATTTCCTGTGGATCAGTTGTTTCATCTGAAGTAAAGAGTTGTAAATTTTCTGAAACTGTTCTGTCAAGGCTTGCGTCTTTGGATATTCTGTCCATGTAAATATTAATTAGCAGAGGAGAGAGCACAGATCTCTGTCTCACTCCTGTATTGACCGTGAACATATCTGATATACCTTCTTGTGTTCTTACTGCACTCATGATGATATTTATTATTTGTGATAAGCTGTGGCACCTTTGCTTCTTTCAAAACATTTACATTGCTTATTTTAACTGTCCAGAAATTGCAAAGTTAAAATCATGCCAGCTGTCCTTCCTTTCCAGAACATGTCCTGATGCCCATTTTAGACTGGTCGACGTGGGATCCGAGATTGCATGACGAATACTGCAATGTAATTATTGGTAAAACTTTGGACAATGTGAGGCTTGATCATTCTGCGAAATAATTTTTGGCAAGGCACAGGACAAAGTGAGGAATTAAACAATCTGCAAGTAAGATCAGTGATGTAGTTGTGTCAGGGCGCACAATGGTGCCCGCCGCTGTGCTTAAAAAACAACTAAGCCAGGGTGCTCTGCCTCACAAAATAACAGCAAATATTAAGTTTGGAAACGTCCTATATTTAATATTAATTTTGTATACGTATTTCTAAACATAAGGCAACGTATTACAACTCGGTTACAATGACTGTGACATCTGTTAGTTAGTATTATACGTTAACTATGTTAGTTAGACGCCAGACTATCCTCACTACACATTAAATCATTCAGTCCACAAGTGCTCGGATCTCCTCCTTAGTGCCTATCTCAGCGTGTAGGGGTCGATGACACCAGTGCTGTGTTGGTTGACAATTCTTCTTCGGCACCCTGCATAGCACTCTTATCTGGCTTCCCTCAGTTTAAATTGATGCTATTTGCAGTCTGGACAAGGTTGCCGATTTGCAGTTGTCTTTAGATTCGTTTAATCGCCTTACCTCTATAACGCATTTAGTATATCACCCCAGTCCGTTGCTCGTCCGCTTCCCACAAGCAGCTTGTTCACTTCCTCTTACACCATTGTTTCCTGACACAAAAATAAACCTGATTTTCACCAGGCCTTACCTCCTCACAGACCCATCCATTGTCTTCGATCCCAGTCCATCCTGCTCTTCACGAAAATACTAATTGAGTCTTCTTCTTCTTCTTCTTCAGCGTTCCGAGCCATTGAGGTTCTTTGCTGCAGATACAATCCGTCTCCATTCGTCTCTCTGGTTGACCTTCTCTTGCCAGTCGTTGATTCCAAGTGCTTGTAGGTCTGTATATATATTATCTTTCCACCGTCTTCTTGGTCTACCTCGGGTCTACGGTCATTTATTTCCTGAGTGTAAGCGAGTTTTGTTTCCCTATTATCTTCCATTCTTTCTATACGCCCCAGCCATTGTAGTCTATTAGCCTTCATGATACCAGTGATTAGCGGGGACTTAAACAGATCATAAATGTCTTTGTTACTTCTTCTTTTCCACTCTCCACTTTGTGTATCCCTAATGGGTCCAAAGATGCGTCTTAAAACTTTGTTCTCAAAGGTTTGTAGCAAGGCTTCGTCTCTTTTCGTTGTACTCCAGGTTTCAGAGCCATACAGCACAACTGGTCTGATCAGTGTTTTGTATATTGTGATTTTGGTGTTACGAGATAGCGTCTTTGATTTTAGTAGATGTTGTAGTGCATAGTATATCTTATTTCCAGAATTGATTCTAGTTTGTATTTCTTCCCTTATGATGTTGGAGCAGTTGAAGATTGTACCCAGGTATTTGTATGTTTCCGTTCTTTTAATGGTCATATTATCTATTTGTATGTGGCCAGAGTTTTTAGCCATTCCTTCTCTTGAAATTACCATATATTCTGTCTTATCTTGGTTGATAACCAGCCCCATCTGTTGGGCTTTTTCCTTTAAGTGAGTCAATATTTCCAATGTCTTTTGTTCATTTTCCCCTATAATATCTATATCATCTGCATAACCAAGCAGCTTGGATGTTCATCCAATATCACATTCCTCCTTTACCCTCCTTACAACTTTCTCTAGAGCCAGATTGAAGAGTAGCGGCGATAGTGCATCACCCTGTTTCAAGCCAGATGTTATTTGGAAAGGGTCTGATTTCCTGCCTTTATATGTTACTATATTATAAGTATCTTCCATGCATAGTCTGGTCATGTTGATTAACTTCCTTGGTATTCCAAATTCTCGCATAGCATTCCATAGACTATTCCTATGGACACTATCATAAGCCTTTTTAAAATCCACAAAAATGTTATGGAGATCTCTTTTATATTCCCAATTTTTCTCGGCTATTTGTCGTAAGATAAATATCTGATCTATTGTTGATCTGTTTTGTCTAAAACCCGCCTGGTAGTCACCTAATATGTATTCTGAATATGGTTTTAGTCTATTTAGTAATACTGCGGATAGTATCTTATAGCTTATGGACAGTAGTGATATTCCTCTATAATTTTCACACTGGAACTTGTCTCCTTTCTTAAAGATAGGTATCAATAATGACTCTTTCCAGTCATGGGGTAATTCTTCAGTCCTCCAGATTTTTATTATTAGTTCGTATAGTTTTAGATGTAATGCATGGCCACCTGCCTTTATAAATTCAGCAGCAATTCCATCAACCCCAGTTGCCTTATTGTTTTTAAGTCGTGTGATTACATATAGGATTTCTTCAAATGCAGGTTCTTCAATTTGTGGTTCACACGTTAGAACCTCTTCCTGTGGGAAAGTGTTACTTGGAGCTTCACAATTTAGGTAATTCAACAAAGTATTCTTTCCATGTGTTGCACAATTCCTCATTGGTATTTATCATATTCCCATTTTGTCTTTTAAACCATATGTGTTGTGTTGGTGCCCTCGTTTCATTGACTTCAGTTCTTTAAAAAAACTTTCTGGATTCGTTTTTCTGGTGATTAGTTTCCATATCTTTGATTATATTACTCATATATTCTCGCTTCTGCTGTCGAACTATTTTTGTAGCCTCTTTACATTCATTTCTATATTGCTCTTCCTTTTGGATGTTGTTGATGTCATTTAGCCATAGCTGTCTGGCATTCTTTTTCCTAATGACTGCTTCTTCACATTTTTGATTGAACCATCTGTTCTTTCTATGCGTGGTTAACACACCGAGACATTCTTCTGCGGTAGATTGAATTGTATTCTTGATGTTCAACCAAGTTTGGTCAACGCTTTCCTCCAACGGGTTTTGTAGAATTGAGTCACTGAGAAAAATTGCCTGGGTGAATGCCCGTGTCTCCAGCCAGGATATAGCTTTAGCTACTGCCATGACATGCATATTTATGCTACTTGTTGTCACGATGACGGCATCGCTGTTCTTCATCATTGTTCCTCCTCCGACCTAAGCCGTCTTCACGTGTCGAACCACATACTCATCTGTGTAGATGACTACCTCACCTTCAAAAGAACTCCCAAATACTCAGGCTTAAGTTCTGCATACGCAGTTAACATTGTGTAAGTAGTTATATATACGAGAGGGCTTCAAATGAAAACCTTAAAAGTGTGACAGACATTACAATATCCATGCCATTTTCATGTAACCTGTCAATATTGTTTTCACGGATGTCAAGAGCGTTAAGCACGTGATATCAAGATGCAGACGAACATGGTGACTTCATAAGGACAGTTTAAAGATAGCGCTCCACTTTTGATATGCACCAAAGAGGAATAGCGTTCAGTTCAATTATGTGTTTAAAAAAAAAAAATTTAAAATCAGTGGAGGGATTAATCCTATAGAAATTATCGGCGAATGAAGGTCCAGTATGGTGATGCATGCCTGTCAGTCCAGCAAGTGTCTGAGTGGAGTAGGAATTTTCAAAATGGCGTGACTTCAGTGACAGAGTGTTCATGACCGGGTTGGTCTCACCGAGCAGTGAGCCCAGAGTCGATTGCCGTTGAAGGCCAATATAACAAAGCAGACACATAGAGGACCAACGAGATCTCTGGTTAAATATAAATGGAGTTTTATTTCACATTGATGACCACTACAACAATCTTATTTCAATTCCGACATTATGGTGACCTCTCTCCTCCAGTCCCAGATGTTGACTAACTCCTAACAACAAACTACGTCACGGCTTGAGCATCTTTCTTCTCATTCCATCCTGATGCTCAAGCGTGCTGTAGCTTTGCCCACCTAACATACACATTCTGCTACACCTTCCTATGTTTCAGAAAGACTTTTTCCTTTAAAAAGTCTTTACTCCCAATCCCCCTATTCTATTCCCTCTCTTTCCTTACCTCCCATAACTTCTCTAATCTTCCCCAAACCAACTTTATTTTAAGTAAAACAATCTATTCGTAACTCTTTCCCTTGCCATATAGTAAACCACTATACATTTCTTGTTCATTCTTGGCTCTTCAAAGTTCCTGTACAAAATATATATATCATAAGAACAGCTCGTATAATCGTTATCGTACACTTGACATTATGAAATTTCTCACTCTTTCACAACACAGGATAGACAAAAAACAAGGTAGTTAGAAAAAGTAAAGAAGGGGTGCGCACCCAGTGAAAAGCATAAAGAACGAATAGTCAACACAATCACATAAAGGAATGAATAGTCAACACAATCACATTTACCTCTCTTGCCAACAAAAAAATTTTTGTAAAAATTTTTTTAAAAATACATCTTATGAAATACATCTTTGTTCCCTATAAATCAAGTTGATATAAGTTTTCTCAACATTTATATATTCAACATTTATATTGCCATTCACAATCTTGTCTATATTTCCGTTATCTCATCTTTGACCACGAGCCAATGTTCATATTCCATGAACATTTTAAATTTAATTAACGCTGATTTTTCACAGCTCATCTTGCCCCCTCACATCCCATGATCTGCTTCCTTGTCCACCTATATATACCCCAGCTTATATGCTGCCATTCACAGTCTCCCCCCCCCCTTTTTTTTTTTTCTTCATATACCCAACCTTATATCTTCATATAATGCTGACTTTAATGCAGCTCCTATTTTACTTTCTAATACTTCATATCCATAAGAACCTCTTCATGCCGATTATCACAGCCACATAATATTCACAAAGAGAATGTGTCTCTCTATTAGCCCTCAGTAGTTTTATTAACTCTTTTCTGAACGAAGGGTCTTAAATAAAGCCCCCATGTATTTTCTTTATTCTAGCCAACACCATAACTATTTGAAATTAAACTTACTTAATTAAATTTGTAACATATTTACTAACAAGGTAACCTAATACACAAAACAACTTATTTAAATTATGAGTGAAGCGAAATGAAATCAAAACAGGACATCATACCCCTCAAGTAGTTTTTACACAAATTTATGTTTCCCCTCATATTAATTAAAGATATCAACTCATTCAAAGAAAAACACATTTTAAAATAATATAACATGCATCTTATCAAATCAGAAGAAAATATTCTAGCATTATCTAACACTACTGGTCTCTTTTACGGACCAATAGTTTGTACGCAAAAGTCTAGAACACAATAATCCTATTCTAAAATCAAATAATAACAATCATTTTACAGGACCAAATCAAGCCAAAAAAAAAAACATATTATATATGAGGCATTAAAAACTCAGATTCAATAAAACAACTGTCTTCTCGCTAAAGAGAAGGGTTTTCAAAAAAATATATTCACTTAGAATTAACTACGTAAAGTGACCCATCAACAGTTGGCCTCCTATACGAACCAATGTAACACATATCTATTCATACAAGTTCATTCCACTATTTTATAACCGAGAAAACAAAACAACTCACTGCCAAGTATATATATCTGTTACCTACAGACCAAATTCCTAACTTTAAAACAATATCTGTTCTTTCCATAAAAGTCTTTAGCTAACAATGAGCGTACTATCTACCAATAGAAACCTGTGGTCCGACACACAATTGTTTCCCCTTCATTTGTAGCAACTTCTTAATCATTACCATTAACCACGGTATTTCTAGAGTACATCTACCTGCTGTACCATTGACTAACTTATCTATCTAAGAAAACTCAAGAAGTTGAAACATAAAATCGACCAGCAATTCCATCACAGAGAAAAAAAAAAAATATATGCCTCACTCGAACCTACATCTATATTAGTTATCTTAATGCTAACTACTCCTCAAGACCATTATGAAAAATATCAATAGAAGCCTTTTCCATTTCCACCGTCTCATATACTTCATCAAGTATCATCTTTCCTTTTTAAATCATGAACTTATATCTTGCTATCGCAGTATTTCTATCCATTTACTTCTTACGTTTCCACTTCTTCAATAACTCCCAAGTTTCTTTGAATAAGTGCTATCTCCACATCAATATCTTCTTCTTCGTATAACTTATTAGTTTCCTTCCATACTACTATTTGATTCTGCTTTTCATCCATGTCACTCTTCTTCATCTGTATGTCTCTCGCTAGCAGCCGCTAATTTCTTCCGTTCAATATCCCATCTAATTTGTCTATCATTATTTCTTAAGGACCTTTCTAGTAGAGGCATATCTTCACCGCTTGTTGAATAATCTCTAATTCTTCTCTGTCTTTTTACTTCTCTTTCTCTTTGTTTATCCATTCTTCTTTCGTTGCTTGTCTAGTATTCTTAAATGGAGCACCTATTTCCTCTTCCATAGATTCTATACTATCATAATGACTCTCATTCACATTTTCTTACTTCTATCGTTTTCGGTATTGTCTGTTCTTGAGTATCATCGTAAATTGGAGTTGTTATTAACTGAATTTGTGCTGGATCTTTTCTAAACCTGGGGTTATTGTAGCTCCTCTGACGACTTGTTCATCTAAGTATCCGGTGTCTGAATAATAATTATTATTATAATTATTATTTCCTTCTCATCATCATCTCTTCTTAAGTGTTCCACGTGTGCCCTTGCCACATGTCCCGTGATCTGGTTCTTGATACTATACGATACATTTCCTAGCTTTTCTAAAACGTAATAACCTGGGACCCAACGAGCATCAAACTTAGAGTTCCTTCTATGCTTCTTGTAATAAACTCTATCACCTACTTTAAACTCTGTAATTTTGTATTCACGTTTTTGTACTTTTTCTGTCTTTCTCTAGCTTTAATTATATTATTTTTTAATCTTACGTGTGCTTTATGCATTTCTTGTATGATGGGTCCTCTTGAAAGTCTTTCCCCCATATAATTTCCGTCCTTGGTTTTAACAAATTATCTATAGGTAGTATTGGTTCTCTCTCGTGTATTAAATAGAATGGTGAAAACCCCGTGCTCTCATTTTGATATTGTGCGTATAGCAACTAAGCGCAGGTCCTAGAATAGATCCCAATCTTTTTCATGTTCATCAACAATCTTTGCTATAATATCGTATAATGTCCTATGTTGTCGTTCGTTCTTAGCATTTGAAGAAGGTTCTATAGTATGAGGTCTTTATATGTTTTATATTCAAATCTTTTAATAACTTTTCGAATTTTTTATTTACAAATTCTTTACCATTATCCGTAAGTATACTTTGTGGGCAACTAAATCTTGGTACGAATTCTTGTAAAAAAATATTAATGACAGTATACTGCGCTCTTATCTGGGATTGCATAAACTTCCGGCCAAAGGACTGTAGACGTCTACTATATGAATTAAATGCACTTTCCCTGACAATGTTCTAGGGTTGAGGACCCGATATATCTAAACTAATTTTTGCATAGGAAACTGAGGACATATCTGTATCTTGTAAGGGACACTTAATTGTTTTCATATTCCTTAATCTGCAGCTTTCACACGTATCTACATATTACAAGCAGATTTAAATAAGTTCGGCCAATAATATTTACTCGTAAGTGCTTCACCAATTTATCACGACCGAGATGACCATTCTCATCATGATATGCTTTTAAAACTTCATTTTTCCAAATGTTTTGGATATATTTCCTTAGCTGTTCGTTCCTTCACTCATAATATTAACTGTTCATCCTCTATGCAAAACCAAATAATCTCTTCTATTTATATTCTCCTCCGTTTCTTTTAATTCTGTTTTATTTGTAAGACTTTTGGATCTAATTCTTGTTCTTCTTTCATATTAATTGTGCTAAATGTGGGTCTTCTGCTCTAGGTTCAGACTCTTGATCGGATGGTAAACTCTCAAACTCTTCTCTATTTATTATGGCAGAATCTAATATATTTACTTGCCAGTTTCGGTCGTCGATCTCTGGCCCTCCTTCTGTGTCTCCTAAACGTGGAACGGTCCTAGACAATAAATCAGCACATGTGTTTCCTCCGGGTTGCATTTTTGTATTTTTCCCCTGTGATTCCCCCGTCGCCCGTTCTGCACTGGGCTTTCAGAGTTTTTAAAAGGCATAGGTCGTTCAAATAAAAAATTTGCGTTTTTAAAATGTATTTTTTTTGGGAGAGCATATGATAGCATAACCCTCCTTCTCTATGACCATTTCCGTTTAGACCCGCTAAGTTTATGAGACAAGAAAAAATTGGCCTTTCATTTTTTCCCTGGTTTCCAGCTTTTTCCTTTTAGGTTGAACCAAACACCCCTATGCATTTCGAAACTCTGTATATAGTTTAAATGTTTATTCAAATCTGGATGCGTCATAGGGTACCGTTAAGCTGTTTTTTCTCGAACGCTTTTTGAACCATCATCCCACTTAAAACTAGCGTATTTGCCCCTTAGTTAGTAAAGGTTCTGCTATTTTTGAAACCCTGGGTAAAGCGCCTTTTCCCCAGGTTTCCCAAAAACCCCACCTTTTACGTTTGTTGGAGGAGGTAACTCTTTAATAACCTTTTTCTTGTCTTGGTCTGGTTTAAATTTCCCCTTTTATTAATAATATACCCCAAAAATTTTTTTTTCGTTTTTAAAAAAATCGCATTTACTAAGCTTTAATTTTAAAATCATGTTCCCTTAATCTGTCGAAACAACTTCATGTTTTTAAATGATCATCCACATCCCCTGCTGTTAGTTAGAATGTCGTCTATTTTGCCTCCTTTTTCAACCCCTAATACCTCATTTTTAACAGCTGTAGGAGAGGAGCCGTTCGAACCCCGAATGGGATTCGGTTCTAAGAACCCATATGAGTACAGAAAAAACTTTTCTTTTGAGCATCTTCCGACATCGGGATACACCAGAATCCTGATCTTGCGTCAGTGCGTGAAGAAAGTAGGCCATTTAAACCCCCAAAATATCATCAATCACCCGGGAGTGGGCGCTACATTTTATGGTTTTTCCCCCGGCCGCCGAGGCCTCAGGGGGGCCCATTGTGGGGAACCCCATTGTCGTTTTTTCCGCCAAAAACCTTTTTTGCCTTTTTCCCTTTTTTATTTTTTTAAACTATAGGAAACGGTTAGCAGATTCCACGCAGAAACGAGCATCATGCGAGTCGGCCTTTTCAACAATTTCTCTATTCCCTTAAGGGAGTTTTATTGTGTTTAAACTAATTGGGCATTGGCGGTCTCGTATCTTTCCTTGTCCTTTTGCTTGTCCTCGACTGCACTAGAATCATTAATTGCAAATACATCCTGATTCCTTTTATAAGTTCTAATACTTTCTTCTTTTGACGTCATGGAAGCTTTTAACTGTGCAACAATTCTGGTTACTGTCATCTTTGTCTTCTGACGATAGTGAAGTATTTGGTCTGTATTTCTTCTGAATGGGATGGATCAATCATCCTTTGTACGTTCACTCTTCTCCGTGTCATCCCGCGTCTGTTTATTAATTCTTTCACTAGTAGTTTGTGAATAATTTGTTCCCGGCATTTTTTCTACTCATCCTCGTTGCCAATATGCACTAAGGTTATCGTTCTAGTTTGGCTATTACACATCCTCTGTATAATTTAATTTCTCTACCTGTGTTGTTAAAATCACTACTGGAAAAAAGTTCGTTTTAAGTGTTTGAAAATTAATTAAGTGTTTATCTAATGATATTCTTCCATCCGGAACTTCTAGACTAGAGGCTCATCAATTAGATCCTTTTGCAATTCAGTGATTCTAACTGTGTGTACGGCCAGCCAAATAATATGGGTTTCTCTTTACCTTTGCTTTTATCAAATTAACCGACTGTTGTTTTAAAGTCGTAGACATTTTAAATCTAACTAGTGGATATATGCATGTATTCTTCCTATCTACATATACGTCCTTGAATTTAATTTGTGTAAATCAAAGAAAAGTCTTACTCCGTTTTTTATTAAAAAATCTCTTCCTATAATCATGTTTCTATTTAAATCTTTCACTACATGAAAAAGATGTCTTACGTTGATCCCCTCCTAATTTAAAATTGATCATTGTTTGTCCAATTACTTGTAAATTCTGTCCTGTAACAGAGTGAAGATTATTATGACTCTTAAATATTCTACAATTTTCTCATTATTTTATATAAAAAACTTTCTATAATTACACTAACCTGAGCTCCTGAATCAATTAATGTACGAACTCTATATTTTCCTATTTCTATTATACATGAGCTATGATCTGTTTTATTTTCTGTAAACTGTTTGATTTCATCTAGTTGAAAGTATTCTCTACTCGTCCTACTATGCCTGTTATTACCATATTCTTTAAACCTTGGGACCTTGTTATTTTCCTCCTACTACAGGTCCTATTTAATAGGTAGGGCGCCGGTTTTCCTGCGTTCTTGTACCTGTAAAATTTCTGTGTCTATCTTCAACACCTCCTATTCAACCTGCTATTGCCATTTCTACTTTGTGTATTCGACTGACACACCTGTTATCACAAAAACGAGAAACGTGTCCGCGTTGACCACAAAACCAACAGACTATACTTCGTGTTATTTGTGTACCTACTGTCTCAATTGTAGGATACCTCATTGTCTCTTCCTTCATCATAAGCATTTATATACTACTATGGTAGACGTCTGTATACACCTCTCCTATCATCCGAACTTGTTTGTCCTATCTCCATAGGCCTAATCTGTCTTCTCGACTAGTTTCATATCTCCGTCCTGTTCTCAATCTAAATAACGTCTCAAAGTTTCTTTTTGACCGCATATCTACAGCTTGTGATAACCTCTCGGGGTTTTCTCTCATCAGCTTAACCTTCAGTCCATCGGATTTTATGCCATCTACAAAATCCCGACTAACATCCTCCAACTCTTCTCCTCGTACATTTGTCCTACAGAATGCTTCTTCAGTCAGGTTAATCAACCTATCGCGAACAATTTACGTACTCTCATTGTTTTGTTTAGACTGTCTCAACACCGAAAAACGCAATGTTGTGGGTCCGTTATTTCCGCGTACTTATGTGCCAGGTCGTCTTGAACTGCTCCCATGTCTCATCTACTGAGCCTCTAATTTCTTCGGATATGATCTGAAACCGGTTCTGTGCTGCCTTTAGCAAGTCTTCATTTTCTCTTTCATCTGATGCTGACACCAAATATGATATTTCTCTATGGAAGTTACCATTCTTAAAATCTCTTGCCTGTCCACTAAACTTAACAATTTCAGTTGCCATTCCTTGTTGTTCATAAAACCGTATTAAGTTATCTATCACTGTCCTACCCCCGTCAACAAAATTGTGCCAATGAATCTGTCTGTCATGCTGAAAATATTTTGTATTATACCAATAAAATCAAATTCACATTTATAACTATCTAATATAAAGACATGACCGTTGTACTTTACACACTAAGAATTGTTCAACCAGTCAATAGTCCTTAAAATGATATTTAAGGTTTACAATTACCCTAATCTCTGCTCCCGATCCAAGAAAGAACGGATTTCCTCTATGTTCGCTGTCAGGTAGAATTCACACGCTAGGAGTCTGTGTTAGTTGAAATGCTCCTCCAACCGATCACGCACTTCAGGTAGTTTCTTCTTCCAACGTTTCAGTAACTTCAGCCCCTGGTTGAGCCTCTACCAGCCTTGAACCTTCTCTTCACCCGATAACAGGGCACATCAAAGCGACGTCTTGAGAACTGTAGCTCACTAAAGCGATAATTTGGGTCCCCTCTTCAGTAGGTCGGCAGCCCAGTCTGCCCCTCCCACTTCCGAGAGTCCCCTGAGGATATCGCTGTAGTGTTGATGACCTTCTCATTTCTTCTTCTTCTTCAAATGAGTGATTGACTTGTTTCTTCAAAACTCTCAAGGTCACGATTCAACGGTTTTCAGTTCGCTCCAGACAATCTTGATGCGAAGTAGATAACTGCTACTTAATTCGATTTGCCTTGAAGTTTCTTTTTCCTGAGCCTCTTATTTCGAAGGATCCAGAAAAAGCGTGCTGGTTTTTCTCACTCTTTTGCTCAGCAAGATGATAACCATTGTACAGCAACCCGCCCTGGCAAGCCGGTTTTCATATCTCAGCTGATAACGACTGCCTGTACAGCGAGGATTCTTGACAAGAGGTCCTTATAGCGAGGATTCTGTAGAATATTTACAGACAACCACCCCTAGCCGGGCTTTTGGCTGCTGTAACTCTCACAGACGACGTAGTGGCCATTTATCAACTTCGTTTTTAACGTTCAATACAAGTATAGAACCGTGCCGTAATCCTGTCTCTGGGTAATTGATGCAGGCAGAAGAAAGATCTTCAAAACTTTGTAGTTACCTCGATGTGTTACATGGACAGCGTATTGAGATTCCGCGACACTCCAGGTTCCGATCCTGAGTCGTGGGCACCATTTAGTCCTCTATAACAAAGCAGACACATAGAGGACCATCGAGATCTCTGGTTAAATATAAATGGAGTTTTATTTCACATTGATGACCACTACAACAATCTTATTTCAATTCCGACATTATGGTGACCTCTCTCCTCCAGTCCCAGATGTTGACTAACTCCTAACAACAAACTACGTCACGACTTGAGCATCTTTCTTCCCATTCCATCCTGATGCTCAAGCGTGCTGTAGCTTTGCCCACCTAACATACACATTCTGCTACACCAATTACAGGAAAACCGCTGAATGACTGTGAGTGACATTGCCGCACATCTTGGCATCAGTCAAAGATCAGCTCACCACATCATCCATGATGTGCTACAGTATCGCAAAGTGTCTGCAAGGTGGGTTCCACAGCAGCTTACTCCAGAATTGAAATAACGACGGATTGATCCTTGTCAAGAAATTTTGCAGTTCTTTGAAGCAGAAGGTGATGGTTTCCTATCAAGATTTGCTACTAGAGATGAAACCTGGGTTCACGACCACGAGACGAAACGAAAAGAGTGAGCGAGAAGTGGCGCCAGCCTTCACTGAAACCAGAGAAGTTTTCCACGCAACCATCTGCAGGAATGGTTATGCTGATTCGCTTTTGGGATGAACAAGGCGTTATTTTAGAGCACTACATGCCAAGAGGGAAAACTGTCACCAATGATACGTATACATATTTTTGTTTTTCAGGAATCACCTTCGACCCGCAATCAAATCCAGTCGACGTGGACTTCTGAGTTAAGGTGTCCTTTCGCATCATGACAATGCTCGACCCCATGTTGCCCGTACAACGGTTGAAACCATCAAAGACCTCCTCTTTCAGTGTGTACCACAGCCCCCGAATTCGCTGTTTGGACAGCTCAAAGAGTCATTGAGAGGAAAAACGTTTCGGTCCGATGAAGACGTACTGCAGGTTGTGCATGATACACGCGACCAAGAGAAATTATTTACACAAAAATCCAAGATTTTTATCTGCGTTGGAGGACTTGTATTGAATGCATTGGTGACGACATCGAAAAATGATACATTTGTTCTGTAAGTTTTTGTGAGAATTGCATGGGTTTGTTTGCCTTGGCCATGCTGGAGTGCGCGGAAATGAATAGGCTGGCAAGAGAGAGGTGATCGAGCGCTCGTGGGACCAGATGGAGAAGGCCGGGAAACAGACTGAAAACCCGTATATGGAAAAAAAAATTATATAGGTAGGGATTGGCAGGGTTCTGGAAGAATCTCAAAACTGAGAGGGAAGACTAAGAGAACTTTCATTCAGATAGCGGTAGGAACGATTAGTAGTATAACTCTTTGCTGGCTGTTGAACGAGGGGACGGAGCGCGTATGGGAATGTCATGAGTGCAGTGATGTCGGTTCTTAGCGCAAATCAACTTAATTCAAATTTGTCAGAATATATTCGCCCAAAATAAAAACACAAAACATTTAAGGTTTTCATTTGAAGCTCCATCGTGTGATGATAGTAACAACGACAACTACGATAATAATAATAATAATAAACATCATGTTAACAACTATAACACTATCGTGAAGCGTAATGTATTTACTGCTATTATTTATGCACTTGCGATTCTGTTTGTAAAGCGTCCGGATACTATTATTTCTTTTACTGCACCACTGGGTAAGGCATTGAACAAAGTGCGGCATGGAACATTTAGCGATGCAATTCTTGGTTTTAGGAAAAGACATGGAGGTTTCATTTTAGTTGTGTATAATTTAAGCAACTAACGAGTATCTGCGCCTGTCTCTTCCCATAGGTTACACAAGAAATCATCAATACGTGCCTTTCCGATATGCATCAGTGGTCATGTTTATCCATCTCACACGATCACCAGAGTCGTGGATCAGCAATGTGTTCTTGTCTCGATTATGCCACGCGGCAAAGCCATATAGATATTTATCTCGCTGCCTTCCTCTTGTTATTGCCCCCCCCCCGCCCCCCATCTTGCCACTGTCACCAAGTTTCTCGTTTGCATATCTCATAAACGTACCCAAAAATCTAGTCTAATTCTTAATAAGTTTAGAGTTGGGCACTTGTTCTTGTAGGTCTTGCTCATTGGTTTATCTGTCGTACATGGTATTTTTGTTTTGTTTTTGTTTTGGTTTTTGATCAGAAACCACATTCCACTGCCACTAGATGTTTTTCAGCTGTCTGCTCATGTCAACGTTTCACATCAATACCAATATTACAGGTCCTACGAGCAATTGAACATTAATTCCTCGTTGCATTTGAACATCTTTTATTGGTCAGTATGTCGTCCATCTTGCAAAGGATACTTTTGCAAAGCGATTCTCGTTCTAATATTAATATCTTCAGGCACCTCATGAGGTGTTATGACAGTTCGAGATAGTTGTACTGATTCACTGTTCAAGAAAATGCGAAGAACATTGATCGGAACTGCGAGGCACATATGAGATCCATACAAGGTTATACACGAATCACAGTGATATCATATAATCTTTTTTAGGATAAGCGATCTGTTCGGTCAGCCTTTCATTGAAACGCCGAGGGCTCAGGGTGCGAAACTTGCATGGGGTATGTCTATCGCTTCTGGTCTTTTAGCTAAGATCAAAGTGTAGTATACCCCCCCCCCCCCCCCAGTACTGCACTTGGTCTGGCCAGGGGCTAAGATGATGATGATCAACCAAACTTCACAACTCCTCACAATAGCTTGGTGACCATTATGGGCAAAAGGCTCATGGTGACTAAAGGGCCCACAATAAAAAAGGGGGATGCGGGGCCCGGGTGTTGCACTATCTCTGTGGGGGGGGGGGGGGGGGACCGCCAGCCCTAAAAAAAATTGTCAAAGTTATTTGTATAACTAGAATGTTGTGCGCCACATGCGAACTATGTACACATTGTCACATCTGTGCACCCGAACGCACACTATTTAGCACGAAAGAATTAACTCCGATCCAGCTTCAGGATAGACCACGTCTAAACTGCCGCCATGCACGAGACGAAAGCAGTAGATACCGTACACAACATAAGAAAAACTAAGACTGTTATTTACACTGGGATTTATTTTTCCAGTGTTTTCATTCACTGCATTGAAGTGCGCAAGGAAGGTGTGTATTTACTTAGTATTTAGGAATAGACAAAAACTAAATGTAGATTGGCAGTGAAGTGTTTAAACAATTTAAATAATGGCAATGGACATTTGTGCATATTTTCTGAACCACTAACTTAATCTTAATTGAAAAAAATGGACAGAATATCGGAAGAACTATATGATGACAATGATGGTACATGAGAAACAATTCAATACTATACATTAAACGACCACCAACACTAAAAAGAGACCTGGAGACTGACTAAACAAGCTGAAAGGAGCATAAATGCCTGTGAATATACATGTTATAGACGGGTACTAAGAATATCTTGCATAGAGAATGATAGAGAAGAGAACAAATGCATCCATACGACAGGATTTGAATATGAAGAAGATTGGCTACTAAAGACGATAAAACAAAGAAGAAAATTAAAATATTAGGGACGTTCATTTGAAAACCCGTTCCAATGGCTTTATTACAAAAGCATGAAAGAAAGATTAACAGGTGTGTAGAATTAAACAAAACATTCACGTGTGTTGCCGGGGCCATAAGGAAGAAAAGAATAGCAAACAGCAGCCTACCACGCAGACGTAACGAGGCGACTAGGGGGCTGATGGTTCCGTTCGCCATCGCTACTGAGTGACTAGTGCGTGGCGCGACACTGTGAGCTGTGCGTTCGTGTGAAATGTTTTGAATCTGCCCGAGGTTTTTGGAACGTGACTGCATGTCGGAGCGATGGCAGATGGCTATGTCCCAGAGTTGACCGGTTTGCCTTATGCAGAAATGCGTGGCTGCTGGGCTCTGGTTGACTGCCTCTGCCATCGAAGATGAATTGTATTTCGTGGACTATGGGCGTTAATATCTAAAATTTCCCCTTTTTTTTTTTTTAATTAAAAAACTTTCAAATAATTACACAAACCTGAGCTCCTGAATAAATTAATGTACGAACTCTATATTTTCCTATTTCTATTATACTGAGCTAGACCCTGTTTTATTTTCTGTAAAGTTTGATTTCTCTAGTTAAAGTATTCTCTACTCGCCCTACTATCCCTGTTTTAAACCCATATTCTTTAAACCTTGGGCCCTTTTTTTTCCCTCCTACTACAGGGTCCAAATTTAATGGGTTAGGCCCCGGGGGTTTTCCCTTGGGGTTCCCTTGTCCCTTTAAAAATTTTCCCTGTTTCTATCTTCAACACCCTATTCAACCTGCTTTTTGCCATTTCTACTTTGTGTATTCGGCCTGGGACACCCTTTTTATCAAAAAAACGAAAACGTGTCCGCTTTTTGACCAAAAAACCCAACAGAACTATATTTGTGTTATTTGTGTTCCCTACTGTCTCACTTGGGGGAATACCCCCTTTTTCTTCTTTCTCATAAGCATTTCTTTTAAACTCCCTTTTGTAACGTCTTCCCCCCTCCTCCCCCTATTCCATCCGAACTTGTTTTTTCCTATCTCCATAGGCTCCTCAATCCTGTCTTCTCGACTATTTTCCTATTTCTCGTCCGTTCTCAATCTAAATCTACGTCTAAAAATTTTCTTCTTTACCCAATATCTACACTTGTGATAACCTCTGGGTTTTTTTTTCTCTCCAGCTTAAATTTCAGTCCATCGGATTTTATCCCATCTAAAAAAATCCGACAAACATCCTCCCCAAACTTCTTCTCCTGGGTACATTTTTTCCCTTTAAGAATGCTTCTTCAGTCAGGTTAATCAACCTATCGCTGAACAATTGTACCGTCTCTCCATTGTTTTTTTTTAGACTGTCTAAACCCCCGAAAACGCATGTTTGGGCCCCGTTATTTCCGCGTACTTAGGGGCCAAAGGTCGCCCTTTGAACTGCTCCCATGTCTAAATCTACTCTAGCCTCTAATTTTCTTGGGATATGATCTGAAACCGTTCTGTTGCTGTTTGATAAGCAAGTCTCATTTTCTCTTCATCTGTGCTGACACCAAATATGCATATTTCTCTATGGAATTTTCCCCATTTCTTAAAATCTCTTGCCTGTCCCCAAAACTTAACAATTTCAGTTGCCATTCCTTGTTGTTTCATACCGTATTAAGTCTATCTATCACTGTTCCTACCCCCGTCAAAACTTGTGCCAATGAATCTTGTTCTGTCTGCGGGAAATATTTTCTGTTTATTCCAAAAAAATAAAATTCACATTTATAACTACTAATAAAAAGCCCATGACCGTTTTTACTTTACACACAAAGAATTTTTTTCCAACCATTAAATGTCCTTAAAATAATTTAAGGTTTAAAATTTACCCTAATCTCTGCTCCCGATCCAAGAAGACGGATTCCTCTATGTTCGCTGTCAGTAAAATTTAAACACGCTGGGGAGTCTGTGTTAGTTAAAAAATGCTCCTCCAACCGATCACGCACTTCAGGTAGTTTCTTCTTCCAACGTTTCAGTAACTTCAGCCCCTGGTTGGCCTCTACCAGCCTTGAACCTTCTCTTCACCCGATAACGGGGCACATCAAAGCGACGTCTTGAGAACTGTAGCTCACTAAACGATAATTTGGGTCCCCTCTTCAGTAGGTCGGCAGCCCAGTCTGCCCTCCCATTTCCGAGAGCCCCCTTGAGGTATCGCTGCTGTTTGATGACCTTCTCTTTTCCCTTCTTCTTCTTCAAATGAGTAAATTGACTTGTTTCTTAAAACTCTCAGGTCACGATTCAACGGTTTTCAGTTCGCTCCAGACAATCTTGATGCGAAGTAGATAACTGCTATTTTAATTTTCGATTTGCCTTGGTTTCTTTTTCCTGAGCCTCTTATTTTCGAAGATCCAAAAAAAACGTGCGGGTTTTTCTCACTCTTTTGCTCAGCAAGATGAATAACCATTGTACGGGAAAACCCCCCCTGGAAACCGGTTTTCATATCTCAGCTGATAACGACTGCCTGTACAGCGAGGTTTCTTGACAAGAGGGTCCTTATAGCGAGGATTCTGTAGAATTTTTACAGACAACCACCCCTAGCCGGGCTTTTGGCTGCTGTAACTCTCACAGACTACGTAGTGGCCATTTATCAATTTCGTTTTTAACTTTTCAATAAAGTATAGAACCGTGCCGTAATCCTGTCTCCTCGGGTTTAATTGATGCGGGCAGAAGAAAGATCTTCAAACTTTGTATTTTTACCTCGATGTTTTACATGGACACGTATTGAGATTCCGCGAAAACTCCAGTTCCGATCCTGAGTCGTGGCACCATTTAGTCCTCTATAACAAAGCAGACACATAGAGGACCATCGAGATCTCTGGTTAAATATAAATGGAGTTTTATTTCACATTGATGACCACTACAACAATCTTATTTCAATTCCGACATTATGGTGACCTCTCTCCTCCAGTCCCAGATTTGACTAACTCCAAACACAAACTACGTCACGACTTGAGCTCTTTCTTCCCATTCCATCCTGATGCTCAAGCGTGCTGTAGCTTTGCCCACCTACCATACACATTCTGCTACACCAATTACAGGAAAACCGCTGAATGACTGTGAGTGACATTGCCGCACATCTTGGCATCAGTCAAAGATCAGCTCACCACATCATCCATGATGTGCTACAGTATCGCAAAGTGTCTGCAAGGTGGGTTCCACAGCAGCTTACTCCAGAATTGAAATAACGACGGATTGATCCTTGTCAAGAAATTTTGCAGTTCTTTGAAGCAGAAGGTGATGGTTTCCTATCAAGATTTGCTACTAGGAGATGAAACCTGGGTTCACGACCACGAGACGAAACGAAAAGAGTGAGCGAGAAGTGGCGCCAGCCTTCACTGAAACCAGAGAAGTTTTCCACGCAACCATCTGCAGGAATGGTTATGCTGATTCGCTTTTGGGATGAACAAGGCGTTATTTTAGAGCACTACATGCCAAGAGGGAAAACTGTCACCAATGATACGTATACATATTTTTGTTTTTCAGGAATCACCTTCGACCCGCAATCAAATCCAGTCGACGTGGACTTCTGAGTTAAGGTGTCCTTTCGCATCATGACAATGCTCGACCCCATGTTGCCCGTACAACGGTTGAAACCATCAAAGACCTCCTCTTTCAGTGTGTACCACAGCCCCCGAATTCGCTGTTTGGACAGCTCAAAGAGTCATTGAGAGGAAAAACGTTTCGGTCCGATGAAGACGTACTGCAGGTTGTGCATGATACACGCGACCAAGAGAAATTATTTACACAAAAATCCAAGATTTTTATCTGCGTTGGAGGACTTGTATTGAATGCATTGGTGACGACATCGAAAAATGATACATTTGTTCTGTAAGTTTTTGTGAGAATTGCATGGGTTTGTTTGCCTTGGCCATGCTGGAGTGCGCGGAAATGAATAGGCTGGCAAGAGAGAGGTGATCGAGCGCTCGTGGGACCAGATGGAGAAGGCCGGGAAACAGACTGAAAACCCGTATATGGAAAAAAAAATTATATAGGTAGGGATTGGCAGGGTTCTGGAAGAATCTCAAAACTGAGAGGGAAGACTAAGAGAACTTTCAATCAGATAGCGGTAGGAACGATTAGTAGTATAACTCTTTGCTGGCTGTTGAACGAGGGGACTGAGCGCGTATGGGAATGTCATGAGTGCAGTGATGTCGGTTCTTAGCGCAAATCAACTTAATTCAAATTTGTCAGAATATATTCGCCCAAAATAAAAACACAAAACATTTAAGGTTTTCATTTGAAGCTCCATCGTGTGATGATAGTAACAACGACGACTACGATAATAATAATAATAAACATCATGTTAACAACTATAACACTATATCGTGAAGCGTAATGTATTTACTGCTATTATTTATGCACTTGCGATTCTGTTTGTAAAGCGTCCGGATACTATTATTTCTTTTACTGCACCACTGGGTAAGGCATTGAACAAAGTGCGGCATGGAACATTTAGCGATGCAATTCTTGGTTTTAGGAAAAGACATGGAGGTTTCATTTTAGTTGTGTATAATTTAAGCAACTAACGAGTATCTGCGCCTGTCTCTTCCCATAGGTTACACAAGAAATCATCAATACGTGCCTTTCCGATATGCATCAGTGGTCATGTTTATCCATCTCACACGATCACCAGAGTCGTGGATCAGCAATGTGTTCTTGTCTCGATTATGCCACGCGGCAAAGCCATATAGATATTTATCTCGCTGCCTTCCTCTTGTTATTGCCCCCCCCCCCGCCCCCCATCTTGCCAACTGTCACCAAGTTTTCTCGTTTGCATCTTCTCATAACGTACCCAAAAATCTACGTCTAATTTCTCTAATAAGTTTAGAGTTGTCACTTGTTCTTGTAGGTCTTGCTCATTGGTTTATCTGTCTGTACATGATATTTTTTGTTTTTGTTTTTTGTTTTGGTTTGTATTTTGATCAGAAACCACATTCCCACTGCCACTAGATGTTTTTCAGCTTGTCTGCTCATTGTCAACGTTTCACATCAATACAATATTACAGGTCCTACGAGCAATTGAACATTAATTTCCTCGTTGCATTTGACATCTTTTTATTGGTCAGTATGTCGTCCATCTTGCAAAAGACTACTTTTGCCAAAGCGATTCTCGTTCTAATATTAATATCTTCAAGGCACCTCCCATGAGGTGTTATGACAGTTCGAGATAGTTGTACTGATTCACTGTTCAAGAATATGCGAAGAACATTGATCGGACTGCGAGGCACATATGAAGATCCATACAAGTGTATACACGAATCACAAGTGATATCAATATAATCTTTTTTAGGATAAGCGATCTGTTCGGTCAGCCCTTTCATTTGAAACGCCGAGGGCTCAGGTGGGAAACTTGCATGGGGTATTGTCTATCGCTTCTTGGTCTTTTAGCTAAGATCAAAGTGTAGTATCCCCCCCCCCCCCCCCCCAGTACTGCACTTGGTCTGGCCAGGGGCTAAGATGATGATGATCAACCAAACTTCACAACTCCTCACAATAGCTTGGTGGACCATTATGGGCAAAAGCTCATGGTGGGACTAACGGGTCCGCAATAAAAATAGGGGGAAGCGGGGGCCCCAGGGTGTTGCACTATCTTGGGGGTGGGGGGGGGGGGGGGGGGACCGCCAGCCCTAAAAAAAAATTGTCAAAGTTATTTGTATAACTATGAATGTTGTGCGCCACAGCAAACTATGTACACATTTTCACATCTGTGCACCCGAACGCACACTATTTAGCACGAAAGAATTAACTCCGATCCAGCTTCAGGATAGACACGTCTACAACTGCCGCCATGCACGAGACGAAAGCAGTAGATACCGTACACAACATAAGAAAACTAAGACTGTTATTTACACTGGGATGTTTATTTTTCAGTGTTTTCATTCACTGCATTGAAGTGCGCAAGGAAGGTGTGTATTTACTTAGTATTTAGTAAATAGACAAAAACTAAATGTAGATTGGCAGTGAATGCTGTTTAACAATTTAAATAATGGCAATGGACATTTGTGCATATTTTCTGACCACTAACTTAATCTTAATTTGAAAAAATGGACAGAATATTCGGAAGAACTATATGATGACAATGATGGTACATGAGAAACAATTCAATTACTATAAATATAAACGACCACCAACACTAAAAAGAGACCTGGAGACTGACTAAACAAGCTGAATAGAGCATAAATGCCTTTGAATATACATGTTATAGACGGGTACTAAGAATATCTTGCATAGAGAATGATAGAGAAGAGAACAAATGCATCCATACGACAGGATTTGAATATTGAAGAAGATTGGCTACTAAGACGATAAAACAAAGAAAATTAAAATATTAGGGACGTTCATTTGAAACCCGTTCCAATGGCTTTATTACAAAAGCATGAAAGAAAGATTAACAGGTGTGGTAGAATTAAACAAAACATTCACGTGTGTTGCCGGGGCTCATAAGGGAAGCAAAGAATAGCAACACTGCAGCCTACCACGCATGATCGTAAGAGGCGACTAAGGAGGCTTGATGGTTCCGTCGCCCTGCTACTGAGTGAGTGCGTGGCGCGACACTGTGAGCTGTGAGTTTCGTGTGAAATGCTTTTGAATCTGCCCGAGGTTTTTTGGAACGTGACTGCATGTTCGGAGCGATGGCAGATGGCTATGTCCCAGAGTTGACCGGTTTTGCCTTATGCAGAAATGCGTGGCTGCTGGGCTTCTGGTTGACTGCCTCTGCCATCGAAGATGAATTGTATTTCGTGGACTATGTGGTGAACATCTAGGAAACATCCAGATGGGAAAATGACTGCCGATTCCATCAGAAATGAATTAGGTGTTTTGTGGGGGACTATTGTGTTGACATTCTGGCGGCGGCATTATGCACAGTGTATCTGTGCGGGCTGTTGTTTGTCGAGACTCCTGTCTTTTTCACTTTTCACATTGGGCAGTGGGGAGCATTTTGTGTGATATTCACTGGCACAGGAACGGAGCATAATGGGGACGACCCGTTGCTGTGAAGTTGGAACTGCGACTAACTAACTAACTAACTAAAACATTCACCTTGAATGAATTATGCACCATGGGTTGGTCAGGAGAAGTCGTCGTAGGCATTCAGGCAAGCATCCCATTGCTTAGGTAGGCGGCGAATGCCGTCCGCAAAAAAGGATTGTGGTTGCTCACCGAACCAAGTGTTTACCGAGGTTCATTACGTCTGCATCTGTGTGAAATCATTGCCCCTTGAGAGCTTTTTTTAGAGTTCCGAACAAATGAAAATCACAAGTTGACAAATCAGGATTATAGGCTGGATGTTGCAGAATTTCCTACTTCTTAAAAAAGAGTCGCTTAAAAGTCGACAGGGTCGACTTCATTGCACCGGGTTTTTATCCTATATGGCTCGGTCTCTTTCCGCAGCGCGGAAAGCGTCGCAGAAAGCACGAACTCCGTAGCTCTAGCGACGACCCTCAGGAGTTTCCGAAAAAATTTCACTCGTGAACCGAAGGACGCGGCTCTGAATCGAACTACAACTACAACCTTTGGAGCCCGAGTCAAACGGTTTGATCACTTCGCCACGGAGACAATCTTTGCGACATGCGGACACGCATTATCGTGCAACAAAATCACACCGCGAGAAAGCATACAGGGTCGTTTATTCTTGATGGCTTTTTGCAGCTTGTCTAGTGTTTGGAAGTAGTGGGTAGAGTTGATGTTGACACCAGAATCTTTATAGTCCGCCAACAATAGGCCTTCATAGTAAAAAAAATGTGCTCAGTATACCCTTACCAGCGGAAACATGTAACATGCATTTTTTGGCTTTTGGTGATACAGCATGCTTCCATTGCATGCTCTCTCTTTTGCTGCTCGGCTCAAAGTGGTGACACCATGATTCATCGTCTGGCACTATGCGAAAGAGAAATGCATCATCCTCCACTCTGAAACACAGCAAGTGGTTCAAACACCATCCCATGCGTACTTCTTTTTGGTGGTCGGTCAACATCCGTGGTACCCACTGTGAACACACCTTCCGATACTGCAGTTTCTTACGAACGATCTTTTGGATTGTCCCAATTGACACATCAAAATCTTTGGTTAGCGAGCGTACGCTTCGACAACGGTTCATCTGTACTGCTGCATCAATTTTAGCGATGGTTTTTTTCTGTTGCAACAATATGCGCTTGACCCGGCCGTCGAAGATCTATCGCGAACTGACGTCCTTTCCGAAACATTCGTGCCCAGTCTGTTACTGTTGTCTTCGACACACATTTGTTACCGTACGCTGCCTGCATTCTTCGATGAATGTCCCCTGGTCGAAATCTTTCAATGTGGATATAGTGGATACATACCCGATGATCTCTTGAATTCTTTTGTCATAGCTCTACCACAAATCTGGAGCAATGGACTGTGGACAACATTCGGACAACTAGTTTAATGAGTCGTGGGACTAAAATATTAATAAGAGGAATAAGAAATACAATAAAACCAGAACATGGAGATGAGGAATTTGGATTTGTGAAAGGTAAAGACACAAACAATGCCATATACGTTTTGCTAACATTAACATAAAGAATAATCAAAATGAACAGAGATATATATTTATGCTTTATGACTACATTACGGCATATGCTAAGGTGAAACGTGAAGAAATGATTAGAATGTTGGAAATTGTAGGCGTTGATGATTAAACTTAAAGAAAAAAAAAGTTTGTTGCGTATTCTCTACAGGACGTCCCGTCAGCCGTATCATTTTATTTTTACTATTTGTGATTCTTTTTTTATAGCAAATTTACGTTCAGTAATTTGTCATTGCTTTCTGACCGACCGGCACTCATACCATTGTATAAAAACCAGCTTAAGGTTGTCTGCCGCCAAATCGCCCGTAGCCATATTTCGTATATACACTATGAGTATCACATTATATTTATAGACTGCCAGTAACACATTATACACTGCCAATTTAACAGCATAGATTACCAGTATCCCCCTAAACACTACCAGTATCACACTTTACACTAACAGTATCACACTTACACTACCTGTACCACACTATATACTACCAATATCACACTATTTACTACCAGTATTACGCTATACATTACCACTGTAACTATTATATACATTGACCTGCAAATTTAGCGCTGACATGTTAGCAAAACAGCCAGGACTCAGCTATCAGCTGAAGATACATCTGATTAAATTTGAAGATAGCTGGTCGCAACATCACATCATAAGACTTAGTGTATTTATTTATCTTTCTAACATTTCACATATCATATAGGGTAAGAATTAAATTGTAACAAAAAATAGATTCTGGTCGTCTCTAAGAAGAAATAAATATTACAATGCATCGTCCGGATATATGGGAAGACTCTTAAACAAGTGAATCGGTACAACTATCTCGGAACTGTCGTAACATTTGATAGGAGATGCCCCGAAGAGATTACAACAAAATCGCTACGGCAAATCCGAAGAGATTACAACAAAATCGCTACGGCAAATGCGACCTTTTGCGAGTATGGAAATATACTGACCAATAAACAGTTGTTAATTCAGTTAAATAATTGCAATGAGAAAAGAGCGTTGCAGTGGAACATAAAACCTATATTGTTTTATGGATATGAAATGTGGACAATAAGCAGATAAGCTCAAAAACACTTAATGGCAGAGGAAATGTGGTTTCTGAGAAGAATGCAAAAAAATACAATCGACGGACAGAAAAGCAATGACCAAGTCCTGCAAGAAATAAATGAAAATCGTAAATTGATTATTGAAAATTTGGACAGTTTATGAGAAGAAATAAGCTGGAAAACTTAGTGACAACTGTCAAAATCGGGGGAAAAAGAGCAAGGGGAAGCCAGAGAGATAAATATCTGGATGACGTGACCACATGGCACGATCGAGACAAAAAGACAGAGTTGATCCAAGACTAATGATCGTGTAAGATGGCGAAACATTACCGCCACCACTTACCGGTGTGGCAGATGATGATGATGATGGTGTGAGTAATTGTATCTTTGAGACTTTGAGAGGTTATTTTCGTCTGGTGATTTTATAAACAACACATTTTATTCAGAGATGGTGCAGTTGATGGCACTGATGACCAATCAGCTGCAAGTTCTGCGTCCCGAGGACAGAAATTCGTTCATTGATTTGTGTGTATATAAAAGCGAAGAATGTACAGAACATCAGATGTCAGGTCCCAATGCCCTGTTCGCTTACCGGATTGGAGCCGACGAGAAATCCAAGGTATACATTCTTTTTACATCATCATATCAAGAATGTTTATCACATCTTGTCCTTCTTGCACCGTGCGGTGTCGAGATGAAGAATAAACGGCAGGGGAATGCCCGTTTGTGGGCTTCATATTTCGAGATTCCCATGGACTCTCTTTGACCATCGTTTACATAGTAGGCATATTCTTCTGATTTCATTTGGTCTGTATATGTTGTAGTATACCGTCGGTTGGTAGTCAAATTATGTGGCCGAACCATTACACTTGCTGTTTTCTGATGAAATCTAGCGCTGCTATAACCTCCACTTTAGTCCTGTTTTAATCATTTCTGATTTTCTCTCTTTTTGAAACGCTGATTATTCTTCTCATGAATCTCATTTCCGTTGTTGTAATTTTTCTTTTCTCTTTTTCTATCATCGTCTAGTTTTGGCATTAGTAGCATAGAGTTGGTAGGTAGCTTGTCCTATAAGAATGCTTTTTTGTATCTACTGACATACGTTTGTTCTTTAAAAGTAAGAACCGAATGTTACAATAAAGAAAAAAAAACAGAAAGATTAGTTAGAAAAGAAAGAACAACAAGAAGGAAATTTTGAAATTCTTGAAGGTGAATGTTGATATTTTACTTATTTTTCAAAGGAAGTTACACGCATCGTGATATTTGAATGCTGCAGAATTGTAAGTTACAAATGTTGACTGCGTAATGCAACTTGTAAAGCTCAACGGGAAAAAGAGGCAGAGGCAGGCCACGTGACCTGATGTTGGGTGGGCTGAGACGGTGGCATGGTGGACTATCATCAGCAGACTTGATCAGAACACCAAGGACGGAGATTTGTGGAATAACATGAATGGCAACGCCAGCTGGCAAGGCACATGATGATGATCAATGTAACTTGTAGTCCTCACTTCCATTTGTATACATATTTAAAGATGTAAAAACGTTTTAAATATTGCATGCCCTTTTGTGGAACTCCGGGTTGAATTTCTAGACAATTTTGACGTTATGTAGTTTGCCATAGCTTTCTGAACGAGAAGTCAACATTTAAGTCCAACTGACCTGGCAGGTGCAGGAAGCGATCCCAATGCCCCGCGGTTAATGTTTAACCGCAAGCTTATTAGCCCCGCGGCCACGCTAACTCCTATTAAACAAATGTTTCACATTTCTCATCGGCCACCCAGCGTTGCATATGCAGAGCTGTGCCCCCTTTACAGTCGTTCTCCACAACTTCTTGACTGCCATAGTTTTCTAGACATCTGTAAAGAAGATAGTTGTAATTTCTTTACGTGTTGGTAGTAACTATCATGATTGATGACAGTAGCCATTGCATCTGTAAAAAAATCTTCTGCCTACGGTCGCGAACCTGAGAATATAACAAATAACTACTTGTCGGCTGGCCTCAATCTCAGTCCGCCACCATTTTGTTTGATAATGTTTTGATTATTCGCAATAATTGCGCATTAATGTTACATTTTCTATGTTATTGTCAAACCATGTTTAGTTGTGTTCATTCTTGTATGAGCTGAAGAATGGAGGACTGTGTGATGACGTAGTTCCATGCACCTGCCTGTGAAGAATGCAAGATCTGGGTGTAGATTGTCCACCGTTTAAACATGTTCCATGTCCTTTGAAGGACATTGCGATCAAACCCAAGTCGATGTTCTAAGCAATTGTACGTTCATTAGTTTGCCATTGCTTTCTGGAATAAACTTAATGCCGATGTACGCGTTGAACCGCATACCTGCATCATCAGCGTGCCGGAAGTTTAATAGCGAGCGCTCTTTTCCTTTGGACCACGTCAACATCTTGTCCGCCGTTATCGTAGCGAATTATCCAACGGTATCGTAATTGTTAGCACTCCTGACTGTAGACTGGATGGTTATGTGTTCGAATCCTCACCCAAGTGGGCAGTTGTTTTACACCTGCTCATCCAGGTTCACCAGCCGGAAACAGTCACGGAACCTTGTACACACCTGAAGGCGTACTGGACATCTGAGCTGGACCACATGTTTATAGATAATGGGCACTTAGGGGGCGATGTGGGCAGTAACTCCGGCCGCCTTGACTTCTCAAGAATTTCTTGGTACCTATTCTAGGCTGGGTCGATATGAGAGCCTGGGTCAATTTTTACAAATCCATCCCGATTCAAATCTATGACCATCGGGTCGGCACAGAAGCGGTTAGCCAGTATACAATAGCGACTCACTGCTGCCATAGAATTTTTGTTGTTGTTTACATAAACATACATTCTTACGTTTGCTTTATGTTTTCCTTGTTCATTATATGGAGAACAGATCCGTTTCTGGGAGACTTATAAGTGTGTCTACAAACGGAAAATGCAAGAATGTCCAGGTAAATTTCACACATTTCGCAATGTTAGACAAATCAGGGAAGAAGTATAACAAGGGTTCAGTTGAAGGAGCGGGGATCAGCATAGCCGAATGGATAAGAGGGTTTGTTCTTAAACACCCGGTGTGCTGGTGCTGGAGTAGCGGGTTCAACCCCTACAAGATCACCTAGCTGGACTAAAATGTTGACTTCTCGTACTTTATTTGTGGAAGTAAATTACAAGTACCTTAGAAGTTGGAGTAGGTTTGCCTGACGGCGAGGGACACTGGTTTTAGGGAAAGCTAATTCACACACAAAATTCAGTCCAGTGCACATGTATGGGCTGTGTTGTTGTGAACGCAAAAAAATAAAGAAAAGTAAAGGACCGCCTGCTCTTACATTGAGGCGTACGAGGTATATGGTGGTTTCCCCATATTTTTAGACTGATCTATTCTCGAAGAATGATATGGCCAATACCACGTAGGCCGCCTTGTCTTCGCAGACAATTTTCTGATACCAGTTCTAAGTCTGAGTCCTCCTGGGGGTCCAGGTCAAACGGAGAGGAAAAAAAAATCTCCGCCTCGAAAGGGATCCGAACATACACCGGGTTGGCGGGTAAGCGTGCGAGCCACTGCAATACCGCGGCTTTCCTAAGGGAAGAACATTGATGTAAAATGATGTGTCGATCTGTTCTGTACACGACAAATAAATGCGCATCTGTAAGACGACAACTTATATACCCATGTTTGAGGTTACGACCTCCAGCATGAGAATGGTGGTGGAAGCTGCTGCAGCGGCATTCCGTTGTTTATAGGAGACCCACTACAACACACATTGTCTTCATTACGAACTCAGAGAGTATGTTTAGTAAGGTAGAGAAAGGAATTTTTCGTGTGGAATGGCTCACCTCGTCTCAGAGGTCACATATTGTGATAATTGTATGGATTATTTGCCATGGCCACGCGGGAATGCGGGGAATGAACAGGCTGATAGGCTGGCAGGGAATGCATCTCTTGGTGGTAGATTACCTATGGACAAGGAAGAGGTGGTCGCGCGCCTGTGGGACAAGGTGGAGGAACCCGTATGTTGAAAGGATGAGTTTACGGGGAATTGGCAGGGGTTCTGGTAGAATCTCAAAACTGAGAGGGAAGACCAGAAGAACTTTCAATCAAATAGCGATGGGAACGATTAGTAGTGTGACTCTTCGTTGGCAGTTGAACGAGGGGATGGAACGCGTATGGGAATGTCCTGACTGAAGAGGTGGTCGCGCGCCTGTGGGACCAGGTGGAGAAGGTGGAGGAACCCGTATGTTGAAAGGATGAGTTTACGGGGAATTGGCAGGGGTTCTGGTAGAATCTCAAAACTGAGAGGGAAGACCAGAAGAACTTTCAATCAAATAGCGATGGGAACGATTAGTAGTGTGACTCTTCGTTGGCAGTTGAACGAGGGGATGGAACGCGTATGGGAATGTCCGGACTGAAGAGGTGGTCGCGCGCCTGTGGGACCAGGTGGAGAAGGTGGAGGAACCCGTATGTTGAAAGGATGAGTTTACGGGGAATTGGCAGGGGTTCTGGTAGAATCTCAAAACTGAGAGGGAAGACCAGGAGAACTTTCAATCAAATAGCGATGGGAACGATTAGTAGTGTGACTCTTCGTTGGCAGTTGAACGAGGGGATGGAACGCGTATGGGAATGTCCTGACTGCAGTGATGTCAGTTCTTAGCTCAACTCATTTCAACTCAACATACACATTTTTACTTATTTTGTTTCATGATATTTGAATTTGTGAGTTTACAATACTACTCGAATGCAAGACAGGATATCACACATGCACGCACACGCAAACACACACACACACACACACACACACACACACACACACACACAGGGAGGAGAGAGAGAGAGAGAGAGAGAGAGAGAGAGAGAGAGAGAGAGAGAGAGAGAGAGAGAGAGAGAGAGAGAGAGAGAGAGAATTTTCCCCAAATTTAAAAATAAATCTTTGTGTGGGAATCAAAGGAAAACCACAACATTAAAATTCTCAGGAATAACTGAGTAGCGACATAACCAGATTTATTGTGGAGTGCCAGATTTATTGTGGCGTAACACTCTCAAAACACAGTGTTCGAACGGACGAATGTGACATAACATGACACTAATCTTTATGCTTTCTTAAAAATAGGAGTGTCCATTTTAGATTATAAAAAATATATAATTACTCTTGTAACGTAGTTTGTGTTCAAATATATTTAATTTATGTAGTTTATGTTCAGATATGTGTCATTTAATGTAATTTGTGTTCAAATATATTTCATTTAATGTAGTTTGTGTTCAAATGTATTTCATTTAAGAAGTTTGTGTAAAAATATAGATCATTTAAGTAGTTTAAGTACAAATATATTTCATTTATGTAGTTTGTGTTCAGATATATTTCATTTATGAAGTTTGAGTAAAAATATAGATCATTTATATAGTTCGTGTTGAAATATAATTCATTTATGTTGTGAGTGTTCATATATAGTTCATGTACGCAGTTTGTATTGAAATACAGCACATTTACGCAGTTTGTATTCAAACGCAGTCATTTGTGTGCGTGTATGTGTGTTTTTTATTTTAGTTGATGGTGGATGGACAGAGTGGTCCCAGTGGAGCATTTGCAAAGCAAACTGCGAAGACAAAGGGTGGCAGACGCGATCAAGATTCTGCGAGAATCCAAAACCTAGCTCGGGGGGAGAGCCTTGTGATGGAATAACCAGCAACAACAGATCATGTATCGGACCATGCCAAGGCAGTAAGCAACATATCATTTCTGTTGATGTTTAATGCCTGTGTATACTTTTCGCTTTTTCTTTCGCCCTTCATCAACACTAGATCATATACCCCTCAACCAACTCACTCCAAACCCTGCTATCTTAGCTAGCCCATGCAGCTCCCTCTATGGTATTTGAATATTATTCATGCCTGATCCTACTTCTCTTCTTTACATTATTTATTTATTTAATTTTGAGTTAGTTCACTTTGAACTCCAGCGTAATCCATGTCCATGCTGCCACTAGTAGATGCTAATACTAGTGAGTACACTGGACTGATTTTAGGTGAGGGTCAACGTTTCTTATTACCAGGTAGTTAGTTGGATTGATAGATCAGCCTCGTTGCACATCGAACCATTCAGTCCATATGTGCTAGTATCCTCTCCCAGTAAATCCCGCAGCGTGTAGCGGCTCACGATACCGGGCGTCCTTCTCTTTCAGGAGAAACCTCTCAGAGTAAGTAACTTGTGATTTACGTCACCAGTTAATGACGAGACGTCAACATTCAAGTCCAACTAACCCGCGAGGAATGAACGCACTTGACCTCGGTCATAAGATACATCCACATGTATATACTGTCATTTCACGGTATTCATTCCACAAACTGGGATGGAGATCTGGCAATATCACACACTCATTTCATAATTGTAACGTTCCCAGTATCTTACTCTGGGTTTTAAAAATACGTAGCAATTTCCACTTGTATTTCGTATACATAGACGAGTACTACACATTCATTGGGCGGAACAGAGAACAAACATATACATCCAACAAGAATTCGGTAGTGAAGAAGGCTGGTGATTCTTTCTTCTTCTTCTTCTTCTTCTTCTTCTTCTTCTTCTTCTTCTTCTTCTTCTTCTTCTTCCTTCTTCTTCTTCTTCTTCTATTTTTTTTTTTTTAGTTCTTCAGTTCGCCTGCTTTGAACCCAAGCGTAGTCCACACACACGCTACTTCCAGTAGCATTGGACTGAATTTTGCGAATGGATTAGCTTTCCCTATTATTGCTGCCCCGCGCCATCTGGCGGCCCACTAAAGCTACAGAAGTAATTACAATCTACGTCCCCAATGCAAGGACGAGAAGTCAACATTTTAGTTCAACTGACCGGTATAGGGGTTGAACCCCCTACCTCAGCATCAGGGCATCGGATGTTTAAGAACGAGCGCATGTATCAATTCGGCTATGTTGATAGAAGGCTGGTATTATACAAATACAAATGTGGAAACTGAATTACGAGGGCCTTCAAATGGAAACCTCAAAAGTGTCATAGAAATCACAATAACCACGCCATTGTCTTATAACATATCAATATTGTCGTTAAGGGTGGCAAAAGTGTTAAGCACATGACATCACGGTGCAGATGAACACGTTGTTATCATAAGGACAATTTAAAGATGGCCGCCCCACTTTTAACATGCACCAAACAGGAGCAACGTTTGTTAACGGTTTTTTGATCAGTGAAGAAGTGAAACCTATAGAAGTGTATCGGCGAATGAAGGTCCTGTATGACGATGCATGTCTGTCATCCAGCAATTGTATGAGTGAAGTAGGAAGTTTCAAAACGGCATGACTTCTGTGACAGACTGTTCACGACTGTGTCAGATACAACGAGTAGTGACCCCAGACTGGTTACACGCGCGGCAAAGATTATGTTTTTCTACAGGAATCCAAGCACTTTATCGGTGCTGGATGATTAGCATTTACTGCAGTGGTGACTACATTGAAAAATGATACATCTGTCCCTTACTTATTGAGATTATATTCATTTAAAAAAATTATGGTTTTAAATTTTAAATTGAACCCCCCCCCCCCTCTCTCTCTCTCTCTCTCTCTCTCTCTCTCTCTCTCTCTCTCTCTCTCTCTCTCTCTCTCTCTCTCTCTCTCTCTCTCTCTCTCTCTCTCTCTCATTTTGAGCATTAAGGATATTTGAATGTCTAAAATAGATAATTACTGTATTTAAAAAAAAACTCACCTTGTTGCAGAACGTTGCTCTCACCATGGCCCATCAAAAATAATTCTAGATCCCGTGCCAGTTCTGCTGCCACATGTACGCTCATGCTCGAGGTGTCTGCAATGTCCGGTGTCCATCGTGGTGCCGGTCGACACCTTCCTCTTCTTTCATGTTTTTCATTGCTGTTCTTCCTAAACTACTGTGACGCCTGACTGGCCAAGTATATGGTGTATTTTTAATGACTGCAGTATTTGTAAATATTTCGATAACGAAGACACAAGCAATAGATTGCACAATTTATTGCCTGGCATATTTAGCCTGCATCTCGTCAAGTACACACTGCAGAATTCACACAACATAAAGTAACATAACTAGATAAATCCTTCGGTCCTAAATTTAAGGTATTCAACCTGCTAACCTTTCGAGGGGATGACGTAATGCGTCTACAGGACCGGCTCATTGCATCAATCGACCGAACATTCTGTGCTGCAACTACAGTTATTAGGTACAGAACCACACCTATTCCCACCCCAGCAGCAAAAGAACCTATTCCTTTGTACGCCAAATCCAGTTGTATTTACCGATTCACAACCAGGTGCCAGTCTACCTACATCGGCAGAACAGAGCGGCAGTTCAACAAAAGAATTGCTGAACACATACCTCAATGGATTGACATGAAACTACACACAGGCGATGGGAGCCTAGGGAGGTCGACACACCGAAAACTTCCCACTTCATCAATTGATAGGCACATTTTGGAAAGCGGCCATGTGGTTGATAGAGACAGCGCCCTTCGTGTGTTGTTTATCACACAAATAGTCGCTTATTAAAGTTTGCAGAAGCCATAAAGATTAATATACATAGGACAGTTTTGTGCAAACAGAAAGACATGTTAGTCAGTTTAAAATTACCGTGGTAGACACTTGACAATACTGTACGAACATGTGTATTCCAGCTTGAAGAATTTTTCTAGTTATTTTACTTTATGTTGTGTGAATTCTGCAGTATGCACCTGACGAGATGCAACGAAATATGCCAAGTAATAAACCGTGCAATCTATTGTTTGTGTCTTTGTTATTCACATTTTTAAATATTTCCCATCCAAGTGTCAGAAGTGGGGGTGCGACACCAAGTTAAATATATTATTCACTGGCGAGCAACTCCGGTTTGTCAGAAGTGACAATTGTTGATCTCTGACCAAGACCACAATTTGTCAGAAAGTGACTCGGGACAAAAATCTATATGGCTGAACTACGGATTAAGCCCATGAATATCCAAGCATACATCTGAAAGTGGCTCGTTAAACTAAGATGAAATAAGCTGGTCTTGATATTCCCCAAGGAGTGGGAAAGGGAACGTTAGATGACTAGGTGTACGTCTACGAATGGATTATTAGCCAGAACAGATGTTTCCCCACCGATAAGTTTCCTCTCCCTGGTGTATAAGTAATCCCCCACCAATGTACATACACAACAAACACGTACGCACAATTGGAAAATTACATATAACTATGAGTTTAAAACAAACTAAACTCACTTTAATTACTATAAATATTATTGAACAAATGGTGCTTTTCACGATGATGATGAAAAACTATGCAATATACACTCATACATGTGAAATGATGGAAAGTATATACATAACTCTAAAGTACTTGTATCCTGTCTGGATCTGTGTCCTGGTTACACTTGATATACGCAACAGTAGGGTTCTGCTGAGGTCCAGTACACATCTACACTCCAGTAGGAAAAGCCCGTCGGTTTTCTGGAAGAACGGCCCAGTCCTGACTCTAGCTGGTCTTCCCTAGTTCTTGGGATCTATACCATGTCGCTCTTTTTGGGAGACTGAGATCGTTCCTACCTGTTCAGTTCACCGACGTAATGTGAATTGACCCGATTCCGATTCCGATTCCGATTTGTCGAAAAAAAAGAAACTTTCCACCTCGTTCAACCCGTCTCAATGACGTTGGTTATAGTTGTGGTGGTTCATAGTGCGGTATAGGTTTTATGGTCTTTTGTGCGTTAGACAGCTTCTATTACTGCCTGTCTGGCCGAGTTCCTCTTTTGTGCCATCCTTTTTGCTTTTGTCGTTGTTGCTGGTGTGTCTGCTATCATTATCGGTTTGCCCATCCCTCTCGTTTGGTGTCTTCTTTTCCGGAGCTGACCTTGGGGGCTGGGGAGGGGCTGTCTTTTTTCATCTGTTTTCTTGGGCTTGTCCTGGGGAGGGGGGGGGGACGCCTGTTATCGTCTGGGCTTGTTTTCTTGGTTTCAACGGTTTTTTGTCAAGCATAGGGGTCGGATTGTATCGTCTCTCTTGTCCATCGTTGGGGAGGTTTCCTACCGTCTCCTCTTGTCCCGCGCCGGAGGGGTTTCCTGCACGTCCCTCTTATCCATCGTCAGGGAGGTTTCCCACCGTCTTCTCCATCGTTGGGGCAATTTCCACCCTTCTCCTTGTCTCCCGCGTCGAAGAGGGTCATTTCATCTCTCTATTGTCCGCCATTTGAGAGTTTTAATGCATCCCTATATATTTCCTATTGTCTGGTTTTCGTGTGGTCGAGTGTTTCCTCACTGTATTTTTATTTTGCTGTTGGCTTTATTTTATGTTGGTTATATTTCTTTCCCTGTTCTTGCAATGAATTGTTTTGTAAGCTTTTGTATTTCTTTGTCGCCTTCCATCTGTAGGCATTCCTTCATCGTCATCGTCGTATTTCTTGTTTGGAAGTATTCTACTAGGTCCCTGCGTTCCTGGGCATAGGCTGTGCACGATAGTAGGTAGTGTTCTATAGTGTTTTCCTCCAGGCAATCAATGCAAAGTGGTCGGGTGATTTTATCTTTCCAGTTCCCGATTCTCAATCTCCATAGTTTCTTGTACGTTGGTATTTTTGTGTTGTCTTTCACTTGACTTTTCAAACTTGGTTCTCTGAGCATGTGGTAGGCGTGTCGTCCTTTATTGCTGTCTCTCCATTGTTGTTTCCATTTGTCGATTACTTGTTGTTTGATAATGCTTTTTGCCTCCAGAATGCCGAGTCCTGTGTTTACTATATTCTGGCTGCTTGTCCCGCGTTTTGCGGCCCTCTCTGCCCTCTCATTGCCAGTTATCCCTCTGTGTGCTGGTATCCATACAATTGTGACCTGGCATCCCATACTTCTTAGTTTTGTTGTTAGTGTTAGTATTTTCTCTTTCAGGTCTTGTCTGTTCACTTTAGAATGGTTGCCTAGCGCTTGTACTGCAGATAGTGAGTCCGTCAGTATAGTTAGTTTTATAGGGGGGTCTCTGGCTTTTCTAGTCC